>PTFA01000308.1:337887-444631 GCA_003342895.1 Casuarius casuarius | reverse complement strand
AGCTCCTCTTTGGATATCCAAATATCCTGCCTGCAGCTGAAAATCCACATTTTCAATAYTACCCTCTACACAAGATGTTAGTAGTGACCTGGACAAGTGGGAACGCATTCACTTTTACTCCTTTTGCAGTTTTAGTAATTTATACAGGTAATGTAGTGATGTGACTGCAGCCAAGAGGAGCTAAAGGTTATAAGCAAGACAGGATTTTGAGGGAGAGACTTCATGAACCTGAAAATGTTCCCATTTTTTTTCTAATCATATCAATTAGCCTTGTAAAAGCTATTATCTCTCCAAATACTCACCTTGATGAAAGAAATGCAGGAGGTTTTCATTTTCTTCTTTTCATGAGAAACATATTTTGTGATGCTTCCTCCAGGGCGCACGAAGAGCCTTGCTTGGCGAATGGTAACCGTGGGTAACTTGACCAGAAGAGTGAAAAGCAGCACAAACGTGGTGACTTGTTCGGGCACACAGTTTGCTGCCATCCTCCCAGGGCTGCCCATGTGCAAAACAATCATGTCCAGAAGTGCTGGAGCCAGCAGCAACCTGAAAACACCTGCAGCGGGAGACCAGCTCACTGGCCAATGCCACCACAAGCCCAGGGAGGATGAGAAGAGGATGGATCTGCTCTCCCTCAACAGGCCAGCACAGCTGGAGGAGGTGGTGGTATCTCATTTAGCCCCTCAGATTTAGTCCAGCAGCACCAGGCACKTCACGTGTTGAGCTGGGGTGGATTCCTCTGGGGGAGCTCCCAGATAACTATCCTGTAAGAGTACTAGGAAGGTAGCTGTGGCATGGTACCACCATGTCTTTTCCACCCCGGAAACTCCATGCCAGGCTTTGGACTGGGACAGCTGCCTGCAGATGGCCTGTAGAGCTACGGGGCCGGAGAGCTGCYATTAAATCTGGGCCCAGCTCATAGGGCAGCACGAGGTGGAGGCCAGTTTTGCCCAGGGTTGTCTGCAAGGCTCACTCCCAGGGACAGGTTCATCCTGGTGCAGGCCTTGAGGCAGGAAGATTTACATCCCGGCTGGTGTTCRGATTTGCATATTGCCGTGTGTGTGGCATACTAGAAATGCAGCCAAAACAAAAAGGCATGCAGCTAATTAGGTGAGAGCAAGAGGTACTTCCCAGCTGGGTGCCAGGAAGGGAGGTCTCGACCCTCTCTGTACCAGCTTTCCCCAGCCAGGAACGTAATGAGAGAGATGGGCTTTACACATCCCCTAGAAAGAGGATACRGCTATGACGAGCAGTGGGTGATCTGGCTAAGCAAGCCCCCATACCCAGGGACTCTCCCCAYCTGCAGCGCCTTTGAAGGGAATTAGAAATAACAACCTCTCTTGCCCCCAGCGCTCTGGGAAGCGTTGGGGAGTGATTTACTCTGCACAGGGGAAGGGAGATTTATCAGTTCTTGGAACCAGTGTTTATGAATATTCCTAAAGAGGAAAATCAATCAGTTCTATCATAACATTGCCATTTTTCTAAATGATAGAACAAGCATTTTTATACACCTCGCACTGGCTGGTTGAGAATCGATAGGAATTATGAGCTCCTCTCTGAATTTACTAATGTTCTGGCATCCTCCCCTCCCATCCTGAAGCGAGGACAAGGAGGATGCTCAGAGATCCTGGTCTGAGAAGGCTCTGACTCACCTCTCACATCACTACCCCMCTTCTTCACTGTTTATATTTCTGCCATCTCCTCTGTTTCTAAGTCATCGAACGAGCTCAGGCTGCCTGTGCTGGGCTGCACCAGATCAAGGTAAGGAGAAAAGACCCTGTGAAGCATCCTGAGGACAGTGGGTTAAAACCAAAGGCTGGACTCTCCCCTTGCCTATGCAAGCTCAGGTTAGGCACCTGGAGGCAGGGCTCACCAGGGAAAAAGCTGCCTGGGTRTTTTACAGATCACTTCTCCTACCAGTGAGCACCCTAGAATGGAGAAAATAATCCAAGGACTCCTGGAGCCAGTCTAGCCCCTTAAAATATGCAAACATAGGTCATACTTTTGGCAAACTTTACATATTTTGTAAAATAAAGGGCACTGAAGAGACACGCATTACCAATACTTCTCTGACCASTCAAGAAAACAGTTTAGAGAGGAAAGCCATTAGAGTATCTCCAGCAGGACCCTCCCCAGGGATGTGAACTCTCCACCCTTTTGCACTATTTAGCTGAAAGGAGACCTGAGAAGATGTTTGTCATGCTGGCCTGATTGCCTTGACCCAATGCGGCCACATGGCCCTTTCACCCGTCAGATTTCAGAAGTAGAGCCCACGTAACTGGGGGATAAGTGCCATAGCCCARTGAAATGTACCCATGAGATGGTGCGAGAAGGGACCAGCTCTTCAGCTGCAGCTCCACATCCAGACAGCACTGTTCTCTGTGCTACTGAAGTCCATTCCTGGGGAGATTGCTCTCCTCTCCTCTTTCTGTCTCCTTATTCAGAAAGTTTTCGATCATATCTAGCTACACACACACACACACACACACCAGTGCCATGAAGCCCTTCAGGGCTACTATAGCCCTTCCTGTTCTGGTTAACTGGTTGTCTTTCTTCCCTATAGACTTGTCCTGTCGTGCTGTGCATCCCTTGCAGGCATCAGCAAATTTCACGTCGGGAGATATTTGACCAAAAAGAACAGCTCTGGTGCAAGCAGAAGTGAATTCAGGAAACCCTTTAGGTTGAGGGAAATGCTCCTAATGCTCACTCCTCTGTGTCCAGTAATTACACCCCCATCTCTCTGTGTCCAGTTACCTTTACTGCTGTTCTCCTCCCACTCCTGAACACTGCCTCTGACAGTGTCCCCDGACCCCAGGGCTCGGTTTCGGATGCACCAGGTCTCCATTAGGAARTCTGAGATGGAGCAGGCCTCCCAGGGCAGAGCCAGGTGCCTTCTCCCATGGCCCTCACCACAGCCTGGACCTTCCCTCTCACACGCACCTGCAAACACCTCCGCAGCRGGGAGAAGAGAGGCCAGTGCCTCCAGCCTTGGACTTAGCCATTCGGTCCTTTTTCCTTCTTGAGAGACATGAATCTTTGCAATAAGGGGCAGGCAGGCCAGCGATAAATCCCACTAAAGGTAAAAGTGATTGATTTTAGAAGACACTGTTTAAGAATTTGTTTTTCTAATGGATCCTAAAGTCCTGTCATCAATTTTGCCAAGCTCAGCGGTGCCAGGAGGCTGCTGTATCCTGTCCGGAGAGGAGGAGGGAGATGCAGAGAAGGAGAGACAGGGTGGGTGAGATGGAGATATGGGGAGGAGGGAGCTGGAAAAAAATGAGTTCATAATGTGTCCCTTCCAGATGCAGTATCCTAAAACGTGGATTATACTCGACCATAAATACTAATCCATTAGTTGCTCTTTCACACGCTGCTGGCTGGAATGCTACCTCCATTTGCCTGCATGATAATCTATTTGAATATCAATGTGGCTTCATGTTAAACTGCTTCCCTTGGAGTTTCAGATGAAGGGCAGGCGTGCAGGGCCTGCGCTTTGGGGATAGGGTACCGTATCGGGGGCAGAATCGGAAGGTAATTATTGAAATCCCTCTTCGTTCCAAAAGCTTCTTTGCAGCCGACCAAAAAGAAAAAAAAAAGGAGACAGCCAGGCAGTGTTGCCTTGGTCTTTAATGGGACATTAAAAGAAAGTTCTTTATTTTTAATTCCGCCAAAGGACTGTATTGATTTGCTTGGTTCCCAATGACGGGAAAAGGCAAACACTGACAAGTGATGCATAACAGGGGTCTGCACAGGGAAGATGCTGGTATTGGGGGAAGGGAATCTCTCTAAAGAAATAAGAGTCCCCACCACCATTGAGGAGCCTGGAAGCATGAGAAYAAGTTTGCTACAACGCCGGCCCAGCCCCTCTCCCTTTTCCCCAGATAAGGACAGGGCTGAGTTGTGCTTTGTGGGGTCTGACAATAAAAACAGCCAGAGGAAAGTWGCAAAACCCGGGAGCCCGAACCTTGGTTGTCATTGTTTCTAAGGTCACAGAGACCTTGMCCACCCGAGCTGAGACCCACTTGGAAGCTATTGTAAGGCAGGGATTATGGCCACTGTTGTGGCTTGTTACCTCTGTTTAGGGGAGGTAGATCCAGCCTGGTGCCCAGTGAGCAGAGAGAGTCCCTACTGCCAGCAGTGCAATGAGGTCTCCAGGAGAAGACAATCTGGGTCAACATATCACAAGCACTGCAGAGGTCTTGTCCACACAGTCCTTCAGTGTGGATTTGAGCCTGCTCTCAAGATCAGACTCCTCCATATGAACTCAGGAGATCTCCTACTGTGGCTGTCTCCACCCCAGCTCCAAAGYAATGGAGGGAGGATATTCTGATCATGTTCATTCCCTCAGGGCAACCTCATGTTCCTGCAACCAGACCAATCAGTCACTGACTGGGCTGGCATCATATCCCAAACCASCACAGATACCCTGAGCTCTGCTTTTCCTCAGATAGCCAAAGCACAAACTACAGCCAGGAACGCATATGGAAAAGACCTGAGGTATGGGACTTGTTATGTATAAGCTCACTCTCCAGCAAGCTATTCAGCACACGTTGCAAGTATGGCTGTTAATAGTCATGTTTTCCTTTAATGCAGAGTAGGAAATAACTCTGGTTCTTCCACACACCTCTGCATGAGTGGTGCAAGTCCACAAGGCCTGGCAGATGGTTTTCATGAGGTATGAATGTGCAGAGGGCTAATCCAGATAAATTTTTTCTCTCGCATTCCCTGATCCAATCATTAATGACACTGGATCCCACCTTTCACAGTTCAGGCAACTCAATTTTTTGCAGAAAATAAGGCGATGAAAGGAAGAGATGATGCAAAGTGGATGGGAGATGTGGTGTCCCTGGGCTCTGCTAAGGCATAAAATGGAGACCATGGCTAGAGGCAATGTATGAAGATCCCCAATGGTCTGGTAATCTTCCAAAGAGAACAGTATCTTTGTAGGGATTCATGTTCCCATTATGATCCCAGCTGGATCTTTTTTGTCATGACTTTTTCTTGCCTTCTTGCTTTGCATGACTTTCATGCCTTGAAAAACCTCAGTGGTATTAAGCAATAGTTCGCCTGTCAGAGGATGAAACTATTCCTCTACTTGACTTGCAAAGCCTGCTGTCAGATGTTCCTGTCAAGGGAACTCCTCAGCAAAGGAGCTCAAGATTCAGACCTCACTGACTCAAGGAAAAGAGCTTGAACTTATTTGCTCCAGGAAGTTTAGGCAGGTGATCAAGAGGCACAGATGGATAAAATACAGCCACTTCCTAGCAGATATCCTAAGCCTAGTTTGAGAATCCCGAGCATGAGCTGCAATCAAGACTGGCAAGTTTTTAACATCTCGTCCATGGGGATTGAACCATGGCCAACAGAGCTACACTGACTTCTTGCTTTATTTGACATGGTAATGAGAGACCATTAAATGCCTCCTGCTCAGGATGTTCAGCCTTGATGAGGGGCTTTTGGAGAGTGGCCAGCTAAACCAGCCAGTACTCGAGTGCTGAGGAGAAGGGTGGGAGGAGGACATACAAGTGCCTGACAGACAAGAAAGTCAACAATAACTTTGATCAAATAAAGACTGTTCTGAAGTAACAGCCACAAGCTTGGGGTTTTGTTATATCGGTTTAAGTTCACACTCCAGGCATCAGTAGGTGATGGGGTAAATCGCTGTGATCTCTTGCAGACAGACCTATATGCATCCCATGCCTCGCGGACATACACTTTCTCTGACCTTAAAAACTGTAATGTTCTCCCAGTGCCATGCTCTCAAAGGCTGACCAAGCTGTTTCAACAAAGTCTCAAACCACCTAGGCTGTGTGGCCTTCTCACCCAAGCCTGCTCACATCTAGCTGACCCTCTTAGATACTGCAGACCCTGAAACTAGGGCAGTGCATTGGCCCTGCAGAAGCAGCCTGATGAACGCTCACCTCCTCCTTCTGGAGGAAAAACCTGAGAGGGGAAAAAAGGCAGCTGCTATTTGAAGAAATGCAGCAAGTGTTTCTATCTGCTTGGGATGCCTCAGACAGGATCCTTGCAGCTAGAGACATGTGCCTTTTGATATCCCTCCTCCTCTCCCTTCATCAGCCTCTGCTCCTGCATCTGACTTTCTGGATGAGTAGCCTGCTGCCCTGCAGCACCTTCTCTCTGTTTGTAGAACATCTCCAGTTTCAAGCCCTTTACATGTGGCTGGTGCCCCATCTCTAGTGTGAGAATGCAGATTTAGGAACCTCCAAGACTTTCCTCTGAGCCAGGCTCTAAGCAGTTCAGTGGTTTTGCCACAGACCAGTATAAACATAGAAAATACCCCAAACCCTGGGTATTTAGGCATTCCTGTAGTCAAATGGCAGCTGAGCATCTTCTCTGAAAGAGCCTGAATAGGAAGAATACCCACAGGAAATACATGGGGGTCTTAGGAACTTTTAGGGATCTGGGCTCATGTTTTCCCCTGAGTATATAGCACCCAGAAGAATGACTATGGCACAGTTCTGCCTGGGAATTTCAAAAAGTAATAGGAAGAAAGGGGTTTTAGCTACTGAAGAGTTCTAGGGTTTAGCAAAGACCTAAGAAAAGCCCAGATCCCTGGCAGTAGGGGGTGAGGATGCTAATCCTGGCTCTGGGGATGCTTTGATCTTGGACCTGTCTCTGCAAGAGATTTTCAGAAGTGCCAGGTACCCAAGACCTGGCACTGTGGATGGTTATTCTTTCTGGAGATCAAGCCCATCAGTTTCTTTCTGCCTCAGTTTAATGCTTGCTGCACGGGCTGCTCCCTTCTCTGAGGAGATCGTTAAGGCTGGGACAGCAAATAGCCACCCAATGCAAAAGTGGTGCATTCTCCACTGCAGAGACATTTTGGAATACCGTCCCCATGTTGCCTCCTGCTTGGAGGCCTGACAGAAGCTCCTTCCCTCTCCACGCCTCATCCATCAAGCCAGATGATGTTGCTTGCCTASTCCATCCTCTCGGCCTGCCAGTGCCCAGAGAAAACAGTGATAAATAAACTGGCACTGAAGACACCCTCTCCTGCTGCTTGATTTATCTATTATCTGTGCTGTAATCCATGCCCCTTCTTCTCTTTCCCTACACCCCAGTCATTAACTCTTGTTCCTCTGCTTCAGGTTGTCTTTCTATCTGTACCCCTCAGAGCCAGCACTTAGATTTTTACAGACTCTTTGTGAGCTTTGGCTTTTGTCTAGCGACGAATTAGGATCCCAATACTGCCCCAACCAGAGAAAAAACAGACAGAATACAACCTCCACCTTCAGACACCTCTTGAACTGAACACTGCCGAAAGCCAGACTCACACTATATTCTTCCTGTGACTAACCGTTGACAGGCATCTCCCCACATGAAGTGGGGCAGTACGAAGTTTCCCAAAAAGAGCATCACCTGGTGGTTACGTTTCCTTTTGGGATGCAACATGGCTGAGGGGTTCAGAAGCAAAGCAGATGATGCCCATGGGACATGGGGGCCCCCAGGACAGGTTAAAGGAGATGAGGTTGCAGGGTCTGGGCCCCATTTTGTGTCCAGCCCTCAGACATGACTCCAAAGAGCCCTTCCATGTACACAGCAAGTTGTTGGAGTTTGGTACAAAGCCATCAAAAGCTCATGTGCCAGTACATAAGCTGTATGGTGACTGTCAGATTCATGCCTACCTGCACGGACAACCAAGAGAGGCCTTAGCCAGTTCTTGGCTGAACTAGTGACTTCTGTCACCTCCAGAAGCCAGTGACCCTCAATGGTGTGGGAAGATGCAATGGACATTTTCTGTCTTATTTGTTTGTTCCTCATTTGTGGTATGTTTCTATTAAAGGAGAGCTGAAGTGACACCCTTTGAGGGAGCTGTTTTGGGGGACATGCAGAGCCTGCTCAAGGGAAAAGCTTTGAGACATGTCAGTATGCAGCAGAAAAGAGAGCCACAGCACAGAGCTGGGAGCCTGCAGCTCCTGCTAGAAGATGGAAAGACTGCATGGGCAAGCAGGGAGCCCGCAGCCAGGCCACAGAGAGCCCAGAAAATGCTTCCTAGGGACCAGAGGAGACTGAGCATAGTGTGGCACCCACTGCAGGAGAAGGTCTAGGCACACCACAAAGCTCTTCCCACCACAGAGAGGAAGCACAAGTCTTGTTACAGTCTTATGGGCCTCTTCTGAATTTTCAATCAGTAACTCCTCCTTTCCCCTATAGCCTTCTTTGTATGTCTCCCAAAACACAGTACCAGCATGCCAGGAGCCAGGGGTCACCAGCTATAGCTGAGCAGGGCAGTTCCAGAGTAGACTCCAGTTCTCATCACCCTGTGCAAGTCCTACCTCCGAAATCATGCTGGCAATCCAGTAAGCTACATGGCCTGCCCTAGGACGGACTGCTTACAGCAGCCCACCTGATTTCCAAAAGTGAGGCTGTGATGAGTTGCAGACAAGGTGTTTGCGTTCAAAGCCAGCTCATGCTGGAATTGCTCTGTCCTATGCATGGGGTTTGACAGCACTAAAAAGTAGGAATGGAAAAAAAACAGACTTAAGGCCTCCCCGTTTCTGCCATCACCACCTCAACCAACCTTATTCCTTTCTCTCTTCAACCGTGGTCACTGCAAATCTGTGTTCGGAGGCAGCAGTAACAGCTGGCAGGGGTAAGGAGCAGGTTGTTGGCCAAACACCACTTTTCCATGCTTTGTGCAGCCTGGTTTTAAAAGATTTAAACTCATGTAAATGAGTTAGGGCATATCCACAACCGGTTACCAGAACTGATGTGCAGCAAGTTGTTTTGTGTGTCAAAGCTCATAGTTTCACTCTTTTTCT
Organism: Casuarius casuarius; assembly: GCA_003342895.1. NCBI lineage: Eukaryota > Metazoa > Chordata > Aves > Casuariiformes > Casuariidae > Casuarius > Casuarius casuarius. Next base: position 435,848 of record PTFA01000308.1, on the reverse strand, counting down.
CCCAGTTCTAGCACTACCTATCATTAAATAACTCTGCCCATTAGATTTTTGTGGGACACCCATATAATCATGCAGAGGGCTTTGCCTGTGGCCCATTGAAGTTGATGGGAAGTATTTAGTATTCAGAAGCCCTTAGCTAGGACACTCTGTAGGGCAGAGAGAGTGACGTCTGGGACAGTGGGCTGTGGACTCCGTTGTAGGAGCCAGGCATTGAAAGGTTACCTGTGGTGTGACTGAGCAGCACATCCTCAATGTCCTGCTGTAGGTTCTGTTTTACACAGCTTATCTGGGCTAGATACAGAGACAGAATAATTTAAAATATTCCTCATAATCACTTCTCTGCCCATCTTCCAGCCCTGCACCCTGCTCACAGAAGGGTGCATCTGGCTTCTTAAACACCTGCCTCATCTATTATTATGATGTTTCTTCCCACACAATAAAGCAATGAACGTAGTTCCATAACACACAAAGCGATAAAAATATATTGAATGTTTAATCAAACATTCCCCTCCTTTATTTGCCTCTAGATTGCTAGTTATTACATCATCTAGATCCTTTCTTTTTTTAGGTGCCATAAAATTATCTCTGGTTCTTGCAGTCTGTGAGTTTATGATTAATCAATTACTTAGAGAAGTTATCTATTAAAAATCAAAACGTGATGCTCAGTGCACTTCCAATAAAGCACCACACAGCAAGGGATTATTGGTCTAATCCTTTTCTTCATCAGTTGCTTATTACCAGTAATTGTGTTAAGGGGATCAGAGGAGTCATTAAGTAAACAGGGTGCATTAAAAGTGTGTGCAGCATAACAGGGAAAATTACCTAATTAGTGATAGATGGTGCTGGAACAGATTAATTGAAGAGGTCTTTCCACCAGCTTTACGCAGCCTGTCTCATGCTTGCCTTGATAATGCGACCAGTAAAATCACTGCTTGGCATGAAAAAGGTTCCCTTCAAGTTACACCACCACTCCGTCTAAACAATACGGGTGAAAAGCAGCAGTACAGAGCAGGATCATCCTTCCACCAGCTCCCCAGGGGACCTGGGGAAAGATCTTTGGCTCTGCAAAAGTGAGCTGGGCAGAAAGCAGCAGAGGATGGGGTCGAACAGCACTGTGACAGCTGCAGCAAGTGCCCAAGAGCTCCGATCCTGGGAGCTGCTGGGACAAATCTCAGGAGAGGGGTGGCTGTTTAGTACTCACCCTCCTGGGATGCCTCTCCCTCTCCAGCATAACCCCTTTCAGGAGGGGATTCAAACAATTCCTGTCGTGGCCCACCCCTGTCAGCACCCAGCCCACCGAGCTCTCCAGCTTCTGCAGGCCTGCAGGGAGAGCTCCGTGATTTGAGTTTGCTGGGTCTCATTGCAACTCCCGGTGAACCAGCCCGTTGTCAACAACACAGCAAGCAGCAGACAGGGACTGGTGTCTTAATTAGAAAAGACAGGACCAAACGAACAAGGGGGTTGGAGTCCCCCCAGATGTTCCCCCATTTCAGGAGCCTTGACAGCACAGCATGTGGGAAGGGATGGGGCTGCTCCCGGCCAACGCATACCCACCCCACAGCTTGTGCAGCGGGCTGCCTTCCTCAGACTTGTCAGTTTGCAGAGCTCATTTAGAGACACCAAGCAATTAACTACTGCACCGGCTCCCCCGTCCCCCTCTGAGCCTGACGTCTCAGGAGAGGCAGAGACCGCAATGCAGGTCTCTCCCCAGCAGTGTGAGTGGCTCATCTCTGTCTTGGCCCATGCAGGCAGCGCTCAGTGGGTCTCATTTGTTTGCATTTGCCTGGTGCCTTGACATGATGAAGTAAAAAGTTTTAATATTCGCCGACATGAATTTTTAATGCCTGGCTCCTGCTCCCGTGTCATTATTTGCCTGCGCTTCAGCAGTTTTGGAGTGCGTTTGTTTAGATAATGTTCCGTTAAAGGAAAAAGGGGGTGGGGGGAAACCTGTACCCTTCTCCCCACAGTGACCATTAAATTATACACCAGTGCTAGGCTGGTGTTCGACAGGTGCTGGCGATGCAACTTCCCTTTGCATGAACTGGGGCTGCAGCCACTGTGCTTGCAGCAAAATTAATTGGAAAAATCTGGTATTGAGGTCAGCATTATGGTTCCAAGGAACTTTGGTGTGTTAAGAAACTGAGCATTTCTGCCTTCTCTTGCCTTTGCCCAGCATCCCCAAGGCCAGCAAAAGAAAGGGGGGGAAGGAGGGTGAACAGAAGGAAGAAAAGAAGTCAAAGAAGGAAAAATGATCTGAGGTCTTTGGTGAGCTATAAGGCTGAGATGAGGATAAAATGGGACAGCACTGGCAGAAGAAGGCACAGGCCCCAGTGTATCAGCAAGGTCTCTTTCTGCAGTCCCATTGACTGAGTTTGCAGTGTGGGCAGAAAGGGCCTAGAACGGGACAGATTAGATGAAAATATGACTGTTTTTGACTGTATCAGACAGACGGAAGAGTAGAGGGGCTGGTACTGTGTGGCCAAACAGGTAGAATCTGGCTTTTGTGTACTGCTTATATTACAGTGACGGAGCTCTATCGAGACTGAGACCATGGCCAACATACACTAAAAACAGCTTTTGCAAAGACAAGCTTATGAGCTAACAAGAAACGGATAGAGAACATTAGGTGATCTATGGTGATGGATGGATGGATAGATGGATGGGGACAGCAAGGATGGATAGGCAGAACTGCAGTGATATTTAAGCATCAAGCTTCACCCTTCCTCTTAAACCTATGAGCCACTCCAAGCTTAACCTCCCAAATCCCAGCCCCCAGCCTTCCCCTTTTGCAGTCACACAAGCTTTCTGCTTATTCACTCCTTCAAAGTCCAAGAGGAAACTGCTCATGAGGAAGGAAAGGTGATTTCCTATCCGGGATGTATGTTGAGCTTCGGAAGATGAGACATTACCACCAGCATCGCTCACCGCCCAGGCCAGGTGCCTTTCCAGGACCAGGATGGGTTCAGGGACTTGGTTCACACCCTCGCCCCGGCGTTGGCTTTGGCCCCCGCCCCAGCTGCTCCTGCCTCTGTCCGTGGTGCTGAGTGCTGCCCACAGGGCCCATTCCCAGCCCCCCGGGGAGGGTCTGACCTCCCCCAGTGCCCACAGCCAGATGCCGGTTTTGGGTAATGCCTCCTTTCCCACTCCACGCAGGTGGACTGCTATCAGATAGATCGAAGCATCGGGTTGTGCACAAGTTCAGGAGAAGGCAAGTGTCTGCTTGGCTCCCTAGGCTTTCTGCTGGCACTCTCTATATCAAGCCGTGGTAAGATTTTTTCCTGGACAGTGCCGGAAATGGCAATGGTTTGTTCAGGGAAAGGCAGCCCACACTTCAGCTGCTCATGTTTAATTTAGCTGTACAACACCGTGGCTGAAAAAACAGCCTAGATGTTTGACTCTAAAGCATCAGACTGGAAATAATCCACCGGCTCTTCTGTGTGGATTTTCAGCGTCTCTCTTTGCATAGACTCTTTGCAGAGTCTGGAATCTCAAGGATTCATCATGGAAATGTAAACTGTAATAATCCCATAGTGTCCTCAGTGGCAGGGAGCCAGGGAGCAGGGAATTCATCACTTCAGTGCAGTTCACTTGCCTTTCAGTTATAGGCTTGGAAAAGACCAGGTTTCCTTTCCTAAGACTTGATTCAAAACCCACTTCAGCCACTGGGATTCTCCTATTGCTCTCAGTGAGCTTGAGACCACCTTTTCAGTGAATGGGGCTATAGGTTTGTTTGAAGTTGGGGTGAACAATGTAATCATCTTCAAAGCAGGTGTGGGGATGGGTAATGTGGTTCTCATGGGATAAATTCCCATGTCACCAAAAAGCTCAGATATAGGCAAGATATATGATATGCCTGAGGACATGTAATGAGTATAATAGCAGAAAACTCAGGTCTCTGGACCTCTACTCTGGTTTCAGATCATTAGTTCCAACTGTCTCAGAATTAATCAGAGACTCGTGCTCCAAAGTGTGTTGGTGTACTGTAAAATGGGCAGATCAAGTTATGCATTTCTGCTCTGCAATGGATGGAAACTCCCTTGAATTTTTACAAGGCAGACCAGGGTATATGAGACCCTAAGTTCACAAGTTCTCTGAGTTTGCATGCAGCTGGGCCTGCAACAGCAGTGAATTATCTCAGCAGCAAGCTGGGTGTCCTCTAGGAGAGAGCATCGGTTGGAACGTGGCTCAGGGCAAAAGTAAGAGGAGCTTTCATCCCCCTGTGATATGAGCCTGGGGTGCTGTTGTCAGTTCCTAGCCCTTTAAAAGCTGGAGACAGCTCCAAATCGGGATGCCCTTGGCTCTTGTATCTGTCAGCAGTCTCCTTCTGGCTGCCCGACACCAGCCCGGTTCCACGCAGGCATGAAGGGCCTGCCCATGCTGGCGGCAAGCAGGGGGTTACATTTCACACACTCGCCTGCCTCTGCCCTGAGAAGATAAGGGCAGCACTGTCTCCATTAGGGAACATTCTTAAGTTACTTCTGTCTCTGCTCCGGCCGATATGTAATCCAGAGGAAAGCAGGTGCAAGAGAGGAGTACAGCCAGGTGGCTTCTCTTTAAAGCCTGGGGGCAGGCTAAGGATAGAGAAGGAAAAATAGAGAGATGAGCTTCACCTCCAGAGGGAATTAGCACCCTCTATATGCTATTAAAATATCCAGCACAATCCATGGGCATGTCAGATGGCAGGACCCCAGCACCACCCCTTCTTATAGCAGCCAGTATTAGCTCCCATTGCAGTTCTTACCAATTCCTCGTATTGCAGGGGAACACAGTGAGGATGCATCAGGGAGATGTTTGAATCCAAGCTTTCACCAACATGAGGTATGTGATCCAGCTAAAGGAGGGATTTCTTTTGCAGAGCAAAATCTCTTATCCTGGTGTGTGCACCAGTTGGCGGACTTAGTCTTTCCTAATTTATGAAAATTAAGTGCCTATTTGTGAGTTAGCTATCTGAACTCCTGGGATAACCAGTGAAATATGGTCAGGGCTCCTCTGATCTGCTCTAGGATGGGATAATTCACACCTTAAATCCCACTGATTCTATTTACTTGCTTCTATTTACTTGCTTCTATTGACTAGAAAGGGAGCACAGGGCGACATGTCCAGGTATCAGCACATCCACTACAGACACCCACATTCAGCCTTGTGAATCCCGGGTTCATCGTCTTCATCGGAAATGGAACCATGGACTGGAAAGAAAAAAATCTCCCTTCTCTTGGGGCAGGCAACAACTGTGTCCTCTGATTGTTCTGTGCCTTGCGTCACTCACCCAGGACTCTTGCCCCCTACAGGAATAATAGCCGTTTCAGAAAAACCCAAACCAGTGATATGTTAATGGATTCACAAGCACCTAAAACTAGCAATGACTAACTTCAGTTTTGCAACTCCCCACTCCAGTTTTGTTGTGAATTTGGAGTACAAATGTTAAGATTTGGCATTTGCAAGTGATTTGCCCTGCAGGGCATACCAGACAGCTTCTCTTCAGTTCTCTGTTAACTAACCCGCTTGCAGGTGTATGAGCTCATCCCAAACCACAGATTTGTGAGGAAAAACCAACAAGGCTGTGATGGTTTCACCTGGGAGGGACAAGACTTTGATTCATCTGCTCTTTACCTTTGCAGCTGACGCTTTATTAAAGCTATTAGACCCTCCATAAATACACTGATAATGATCAAGTGGCACTTCCTTAATAGACAGTAAGTAGCCTGCTACATCTCAATGAAGTGGGCTGTTAAGCAAACACAAGACATTTCCCACAAAGACACTGCTGCTCGGTGTTTACGCCCTTCAGATACTTAGGGAGATGTCACATCACGTCTTGATCACTGCTGTACTGATTCAGCTCTTTTCATCTTGCCCTTGTAAATCAATCCTTCCAGCCCTCAGTCATTTGTCGGTTGTTCTTATAAGAACTCCCTGCCATTTGACAATATCTGTCTGGTAAGAAGAAGCCCAGAAATGAGCACAACTTTCCATGTACATTAACGTTGAAGCTCTACCACCCCTCCGGGATTTTTGATCTTTCTGCTGTTTGCTATTTGCAGAAGGCTGCTCTGCTCATGAAGTGGCTCCTTGACTGGGAGCTGAGATTTGCAAGCAAACAAAAAATAAACAAGCAGGGGCTTTGCCCAGACTCTTAGACTACTCATGCATTAAAGGTGCCTGGACTGTCCTCTGGCCCTGAAGACAGCCAGCAATGAACAACCTGCAGCCATACTATTAAGCTCCCTTACCCTCCATATAAGACGTCCACATCTGCCTAGCAACAACGTCCTGTAGCTGGTGATGATTCCTGAACTGTACGTGGGTATCATATGGAAAAGTGCTAATTATCCTGTGTCACTAGTATGCCCAGGACTGTTCTAACAACTGACCAGTTTAATAGTTGATTCCACCACTGGGAACACTCTCAGGTCCTGTTAAATTTACTAGTATCAGTGTGCTCACAGATCCTATTAGTTCATAGCTCCTACTAGTTCACAGATCCTGTTAGTATGTGACTAATTTCTTTTGTACAGGAGGAACAGTCCATGAGTGTCAAAACAGCATTTGAGGACATGACATTGGTGTCTGGGTCTGGACTTGGTTTTACAGTGRTGGAACAGAGCTGCTTGCCTGGCAGAGCAGGCATCTCTGCAAGAATGGAGACCTGTTTATGAAGCAGCTGCCCAGCCACCAGAAGATGAGCCCTACCCGGAGGAGTCAATTCTCATTGTCAGTAGGTTGAATTAGAGAGGCCACAGTTGATATTGTCCTTGGTATGTTGCCTGGGCATCCAGCAGCAGGGTGCTAATGACCCAAGAGGCCAAGAAGCAGAAAGTAACCACTACCTCAGTTAGCAAAGCTGGTTTCACTGGGAGCTATATTCCCATCTCCTCCTGGAGGAGTGGTAAGGGACAATGAATTCATCAATCTGTCATTTAAGATTGTTCGCTTGACAGCTCCAAAATGCATCTTAAAAACCCCCTAAACATTAAGGGCTTTAATAATTTAAGTTACTCTTAAATATGCCCTGCAATTCAAATCCTTGGAGTGGTTTAAACATTTGAAAGAGGTTCAATCTGGACAGTGATTTAAAGCCAAGACAGCCGAGTTCAATTTGTCTGTACAGTACAGACTGACATAGTACCTGGAAGGCTGCAGATCTGACATAACTCTGCACTGGGCATCTCTAGATCTGATCCCCATGTCAGTATGAAACAGTGATAATGTGGATGACCAAGTSTGGAGTGGGATGCAGAGACATTGCCAGGAACAGGYGAAGGAGAGACTCAAAAGTGCTAGGATTAGGGTAGTGCTGGATGCTGTCTGACCTAAAATCTAGTGTGGTCCATGGAGAGACACTGAGGACAGTGAGGTTTGGATCCAAATGTCAGTGAATCTCCAGTTCCCAGGTTTCTCTGCTGTGAAAAATGACCTTCTGGTTTTGTAAGCCAGAATGTTTTCCATGATTCTGGAATAGGTACATTTTGGGTGTGATTTAATTGGTCATTAGAGTGAGACAAGCCACATCATAGAAGAGCCAGTTTCTCTCCATTAGCTGTAAAGAAAGGTGAGTCAAATTAGCTTCAAGAGAAACATCTCAGATATCTATGCTGCAGGCATCTAGAATGGACAGATGAAACCCATCCTCAGTACCAGAAGAGATCAACATCACTATTGTTTTATTTAGATCATTCGTCCATGTTTCTGCCTCTCATGCAAGCCCTAATCCTCATAGAAATTGCCATAGACTCTGGTCTTTTAGTTTCTACTCTTTACTGTTTATCTTTACTGGTCTTAGTTTCGACCTGAAGATGAAAACAGTCCCAGCACAATGAAATCTCAGACCTGTTGGGTGTAGACATTCCCAGGCTATAAATAATGGCAATGAGGTGATTACCTCAAAGAAATCCAAAGAAAGAATGGTGACTCAATCTACCATCAATACTACATCAAGAACTCCAAAACATTGCTGCACAGATAACGAATTTCCAAATTTCAGAGGTATTTTGTTCTCTACAGCTTGGGCTGAAAAATTGCCAACCCACAAATAGAGGTATCAAACGAAGGTATGGCAATGTAGAAGAGGAAGGTGAGGAATAAAGTGGTAGGAGTACTACAGACACTTTTACATGCTTCCAGAACTCTCAAATCATTTGTGAACAATAATAATAATAATAATAATAAACTTGTAGATGCTCACATGGATATCTCACAAAGAAATCAATTAAAATATTGGCAATGGGGGTCATGGCTAGGAATATAGGCCTGCAAGAGAGTACCTGGGGCCATCAGGACCTGCAGGCCCCAAGACCTCCACTCCCTATGCATCACAAACCACATCAAATGTCCTGAAACACATTTCTACTCCAAAAGCCCACCTTTTAGAGCTTGACTGTAGGACGCATAAGTTTGCAAACACCAGATTGCATCCAAGGAGCTTACTCCCRGTACACTGCAAGCGGTGAAAGATCCCACACTGCCCTCATTGAGTCTGCAAAGAGCCACCAACACAGGAGAACCCATTTCACGAGCAGCCACCTTCTTTAAACTTTCACCCTGAGGCATAAACATTATCCTGCCTAGCACATTCCAGAATTATCATCATAACCCTACTCAGGCTAACAACAGGCTATTCCATTACTGACTGGAGATTAAATTATAATCACATCCAATTCCTTTCCCCTCATTCCCAGCAGTTTCATTACTCTCCATAATCAGACACTGAGTCACATTCTTCAGACATGGCAACCAATATTGCCCTCCATATTTCACAATAAAAATTGCATGTGAACCCATGTCACTGAGAATTAATTTTTGTAAGACAATGTTTATATTAACCATTCATTTATTGACTTCTGTTTGGTGGGTCAATTTTGAAATTTATGGTCCCCTGAGATCCACATATTGACCTCAGTTTCATCTCAGGTCAATATTCCCTTCTCAGGTCAATAAATCTTGAAACTGACCTTAGCAGAAGTCAATAGTATCTGCATATTCTTATATTGTCAGAGGTTTGGTAACATACAATTGTGTGTCTGGGAGATGAGGAAGCACAAGAGACATCCAGAACTATTGAATGAGGTATTAAAGTGGAGTTCTTGCTCAATAGCTCYATTTCCCATCCATCTGCAGAGTTAGATCAGCCAGCAGGAGAGAAAATCATTGTCCACATTATTTATTTGTGTATAAATGCATATGTATGTGTGTAAATGGTGGGCATCCTATCACAAAGAGGYACTCACCCATGCTGAGAAGAAACATGAAATGCAGGACAATATGACCTGACACTAAAGAGCTTTCGGTGGGCCTAGGCAGCTGGGGCAGTTCGAAGCAATGGCATAGAAGTGGAGTATGTACCAATTTTATGTCTCAAAAGTAACCAGGRGGATCTCTAAATATCTCAGCAAAGGAGAATTTTAAGCAGAGTAACAAAGAGGTCACCCTGCAGATGTTTATGAGAGGTTTTCTCCAAGTCAAATAAAGCACCAGTCTGTTTGCATGAAAATCTGCTAAGAAAGCAATAGCAACTGGACTCTTGGGTTGTTCAGAGATGAGAACTGGTCTTCTGGTTGTGAATGAGAGATGGGAAGCAAGATGGAGACAGACCGTTAAGAGCCCTGACAGAGAAAACAAGCTGTTGATATTTTAAATGACAGAAAAAAACCAATGGACAGAGCAAAGGGAGGCTCAAAGGAGAGTGACCACTGCAGCTCCATGTGGGTGGATACGAGCAATGCTWGACTGGGCAGATGAATGGAGGATGGGACCCTTGAGAAGTCCAGCTGTGTGGGAAAACTTGTTTTATCCCTGCTGAGCCAGCTTAGTTCTAGCAGAGCAAGCTCATTTCCCTATCTTTCGGGGATCACCAACAAATTCAGCATTTCAGTCAACTACACCTGAAAACCCAGGGTTCAGGGCAGTCACTGCCAGTTAATGCTGCCAAGTGCCCCAACCTGAACCAAGCTGGTGTTTGCCGTGCCAGCTGAGGCACCAGCACGGATCCAATGCTGCCTGCACAGTGCTGCATGCAAGCTAGATAACCTCGCTTGACCAGAGGCTGCAGAACGAAGTTGCCTTGTGTGGAGCAAGTCACTCTGTGACCGATGACCAGACAACAGCGTGACCACCATTCTCTCTGGCTTCTTGCTTCCTGCCTGGATTCTCTGGAGTCTGATAAGGTGCACGTGTCCATGAATCTCACTCTACCTTTCAACCTTTCCATGTCCACCTCTTCCTTGTGTGGAGTCTGTGCAGCCTTTACCTCTACGGAGGCACCATGTATTCTTTCACCTATTTTTGCAAAGTGTAAAGGAAATGAATTGTTTAACAATCCTCTTCTTCTCTCAAGCCTGATCAAAGGCAGCCTGAGCTATCAGGGCTTACAGGGGACTTACAGGGTCTGGGGATGACCAACAGATAGACAAATGAAAAAACAGACACAAAAACAACAGGTTTCTGCCTGCCTCTGTGCAAGCCAGCAAAGACTTCTCCTGGGACTGAAACTGCTCCCTTGTTCTGGCCACACCTTGAACAAGAATCCATGTTTTCAGAGRAGCCCTTCTGAATCATCTCAGTAAGAGGATCTTTGCCCTGAAAACTCTGAAGCCCAGCTCCAAATATTGYTTTGCCTCCTGATCCTCCCTTTAAAGGAGAGCTCTGTAGGGAAAAGGCACAGCTGGATTGCCCTCTGGTGATCCTTCCCTGCCCACAGCTCTGSTGATCGTCGTATGGTCAGTATTCCTCTATGGCCTATTATAAAGCTATCAGGGCTGGGTTTTCACGGGCAATCAGCAGAAAAAAGTCTAAACCAAGAGAAACTTGACAGTACCTAGATGCAAGACATTGAGACTATTTCTCATTAAAAGCTTGGATCCCAAAGGATTTTGAACCAGACGTCCAGTCAGCCCACCACATTATCCACAGTCAGACCATCATGCCTGACACACAGCTTGCCAGAGACACACCTGGCATGGGGAGCCAGCTGGTGAGGAAGAGGCAGGGAGTCTTCAGCCAGGAGCAGAGTGGGAAGGTAGGATGTGGCAGAGGGCTCAGAGGGATTTGAGCTGTGGAGCAAGGCAAGGTCAGCACTGTGTCTCTGCAAACTGGGGGTGGGTGTGCAAATCCTGGTYTGGGAAGGATTTTTAAGGTCCTGGTGTGCTTTGCAAAGGCAAGGTTGTAATTTCCTCCAGTGGAGGTGGATGCACAGAAAAGGTTAATGACAGACCCATGGTCTGCAGAAGAGCCAGGAATAGAACCTGGGAAGCTCCTGGACAACCTCCTTCAACGAATTCTCCACGGCCTGAAGGCGCCCACCATAGAGCGGTGCCCAGATGTTACATCCAGACTTCATAAACCTTCAAGCAATGGACTTCCCTTGGAGCCAGTACTACAGCCAGCCACATGTGCTTTTCCCCATCAAACAGCAACTGCCAGGCTTTGTCTCACTGGCACTTTCAGAGAYGAATTTGATTCTGCTTCACGGATCCTGGTTTATTCACTTCCTCCCATGTCCCCAGTCCCCTGAGCTTTCCTCCCAAGAGCTCCTGTGAGAAGCAGCTCCCCTGGATGGGGAAGACAAGTGGGTTTCAAGCAGTCGCAGTACTCCCTCCCACCTTTCCCGGCTGAGAAAGCACAGCTGTTACCTGTCGTCTTTTCCTCCACAGCTCCAGTGGAGGAGCCCGGATGCTGCCAGCCACTAATCTTCCCTGCCTCAGGGCTTTCCTGACAGAGCAAATGATCTGCCAGACCCAGCTTAATGGAATTGTAATTGCCAATTAAAAGCTGTCCTGTTAATTGCAGCAGCTTGAAGGTTTGAGTGTGCACTCGTATGTGCATGTGGGTGTGTGTGCTGTGTGAGTTCCTGAAGTCTCTGCTTCTGAAAATGATGGTCTCCATGCAAAGAGATGAATTTGGGCATTACCAACACTTATTGAATTTTGCTGGTGCTGAAATGCTACCCAGRATGTCCCTCTGGCCTGCTCAGGGTAATGAACCGGCTAAAAGGCAGAAGAGAAGAACAAGCAATGTGAAGGGAGAGAAGCTGGTGTCACCAATGGACAAAACAAAGAGGAGGAGTCATTCAAATTATCATCAATACAGAGGCTGAGCTTGATGGATGCTAGGGGAAAGCTATGAGAGAAAGCTTGCAGATTTACTAATGCAGCCAATGTATTAACGAACAAGGTCTGATAATATATTGCACCTCTGCAGCTTCCAGCCCTGTGTTCATCCAGACCTGGCAGACCTGTGCTGTCAATCTGAGACACTTTTCAGCTTAGGTGAAAGGAAAATACCTGAATAGAGAGAAGAAAATTGAAATTTTCTTGAAAAAGCGAGAGAGCAGAAACCGTACATTTTTACAGGAACAAGGCACTTTTGAACTCACTGTAGAATGACAGCCAATCTCCACACTTCCYTTGGAGTCCTGATTTCCCACAGCCRTGTGCATAACYATTTGTACCYRTGCAAAGCAGATGTCTGGCTGTCCAAGTCCGCAGGGCAAGGCCCCTCACCCACTGTGCTCCATGCGAACAAGAAGAGACGTGCTAGCAGGACACATGAGGTAGAAACTTTGTCTGCAAAAGACCAGCGTTCAGACACCTGAGGTCATATTTCTCACTCTGCTACAAACCTTCTCGTTGACATTGGGTATCTTACTTAAGTTCAGATTTGTACAGAGACTTGGGCCATGTGATGCCAACCTAACAAGTTTGGCTAGAAGGAAAAACAGGCAGTATGTTATACACAATTCAAGAGGGCTTCAGTAACCACACTGAAACGTTCCCCATTCTTGTCTCTTATGCTACAGCCAAGAACATGAGGCTTCCCGAGATGCGAACACGTGCAGCCATGGTGTGCATTGCATCTCCCTTTCGTGACCTACAGCGGATTCGCTCACCAGGCTCCCAGGACCATGCCTGTGGGCACAGAGACAGATGGGAAGGATATAAAGAGGTTACCAAAAAGCTTTGACTGTTTGAACCTCATCTCTCATAGAGGTACAGATAGCACAGCTTCACCGGGGCAAATTTTTCTCTGTTGGTGTTTCTCAAACTGAATTTCAGCCCTTATGAGAATAGTCAATGCTTCACCAGGCTTTGTCTTGACATTCACAGCCAAGGAGTAGGGTCCCTGCTTTCCTACTCCCACAGGCTGGTAAGCAAGGAGGTCTTCTCTGCTAAGGATGGATGAGAGAAGCAGCAGCCACATCACAGGTCCATTCCCATGAGGAGAAGCTTTTCCACATTGACCACTCAGGGACTKTTTCCAAATCAGTTGCTGTTTTCCCAAGAGGCCATCCTGAGTGCCTCCCCTCCATACCAGCCAGCCTGGAGTGACCATGATGAGTGCACTTATGCTTCATTGCTGCCAGAAGCCTCCAGCGCTGCAGATCTATAGCAAGAGGAGATTAGCTCTTTGGCTGGAGCTGGGAGACATTCATCTCCATGCACGTCTCCAGTCAAGCACAGTCTTTGGGGCCCATTTATCAGGGGAGCTGGAGACATGTGGTGCTGCCAAGGGACAGTTCGCTGTTCTTTTATGTGACTTCCTTTGAAACTGGGGTTTGCCTTTTCCCTTTCCATCTTTGAACAGGCACAGCAGAGAAATCACCGCATCTCTGCTCTGCTTGGCCTATTCTTCCTAGGAACAATCTCCTCTGAAATTTCCCCAGTTTTGTATCAGTTTTCAACTGCATCTCACCCCATCCCAGGAGAAGGGACTCCCACTAAGGAAGTGGCTGGATCTTGCACAAAACACTGGAGTCCTTCCACAAGGGAGATATTTTCTTGCCCTCTGAATATGCTTCTGCAATATTTTCTTGACTTCTCATCTTCAGACATAGGGCTGAGCCATGAAATAAAGTCACAGAGCTTCTATATGCATGATGACATCTCTGGAAAAAAAATGGAGGCTTTCCTCCTGGATCCAAATATTCTAGGAAGAAGCCAAATRAGGTGCAAGGGAGGTCTGAAAGAAGATCCATGCAGACCTGATCAGTTCAGTTCCCCGGTGAGGGAGTTTCCACCAACTCCCTGGGCCCTTTTCCATTGTTTAACCACTCAAATGGGGATTTTTTTTTCCTCACATCTAGTTGGAATTTCCTTTCCTGCGACTTGTGGTCACCGAGAACTCAGGACTGCAAGAACTGATCAGTTCAGACCCAATCGCCATTTGCACTGGGATCTCTGGAGTGCCAGAACATGATGGTCATCTGTAAGCTGCCACTGCTCAGACATATTTAACTGAAAAAAACACCATAAACTATACTCTTGATTCCACACAGGTGATTCAGTTGCCTTAAGACAGGCTTCTAACACCATCCAAGGCTCTTTAGAGTGTCCATCTAGTCTTTACTGGAGATGCCTGGGACATCCATATTAGGCTGGCTGATATGACACTGAACATCTGGAAGACCTGTGTTCCCCTTGAGCAGCATCTGGAGGCCAGGCAGACTCTCATAGGACATCTTTGGTGGGACCAGATGTTTATATATTGGCAATCGAATCTCATTTTCATGTTAGAGCTTAACTCCATCCTAAACAACTGTTCTTCCATAATGTGTTAAGGAAAAACATTCATGCTTCCTATTTTCTATAGCTTTTGCCCTGGGCACAAATTATATGTTATTRTTTCATTTTCCTGATGGATTCATGTAACCACCAAAAAAAAAAAAAAATCACAGAATAATTAAGGTTGGAAGGGACCTCTAGAGACATCTGGCCTAGCATCTTCCTCAAAATAAAGGGAAGCTTGAAGTTAGATCAGGTTGCTCAGGGCATTGTCTAGCCGAGGTTTGAAAATTCCCAGTTATGGAGATGCAACGATGGTACAACAGAGAAGGGCAGCCTGGAAAAAAGTGAAAATACCCCCATTCCATGCTTGTTTTATTCTTCTCTTCCCCTCACATGAGTGACCTATGCTTCCSCTTTCTACACAAGCCTGCTGCTGGTATCTGAGGGATTATCTTCCCCTTCAGGTGTAAACTGCCTTTGCTTTGAAGAGGTCTTCTCCAGGCTCTCTCTCTCAAAGGCTAGCTGTAATTTATTACAAACTCACAATCCTTCAAATTCTGATGTTGGAAATTAAGTCAGAAATGCAAAAAAAAAAAAAATCTAATCCTGTTGTTAAAGCAATAAAACATCAGTCCAAGGCATGAAAGGAGGATTCATTTCCCCTTGTATAAGCTCTGGGCTCCAGGTATGACCTTCACAGTCAAAAAGCCACCCTATACCTCTTTCTATTTTTGCATGGTAGAGAGAATTGTGTGTCCTTCACCTGTAAACTCTTTGATGGGTGACTGCATGAATGTCATAAAAAGTACTTTTTACATAGGAGGCTGAACAGTTTCCACAGAGCTCATCTCACCCTCTCCCCTTCTGTGCACAGGAACATCCTTGAGCTCAAGGGACCCTCCACAGGGAGAGCTCCAGGGCTCTGGTCTCGCCTGGAGCACCCGGACATCATTGTCTTTGTATTCATGGTGGTCTCCCAGTTCACACCATTCTTGCCTGCAAATAACCTCTTTCAGGCACTCCATACCTGCCTCAGAAGTGGAACGTGGCGCTCTCCCTCTTTTYGCTCCTCCCACATCAGCATCCTGAATCCTTGCAAGCAAATGAGTCACTGCTGTCCCCTCTTCCTTGGTGGCCCAAGGAAAGATTTCATAGAATGGCTTAAAACAATAACAAATGAGTTGATTCATCTTTTCAGGTCTGCTTTGTGACCACGGAGGAGTAGGTGGGTGGAAGTGGAGTGTGAGTATTGACATCCTCAGCCCTGGAGTCTCTCCTGGGTGCTGGAGAAGACAGAGAGGTGATTTGGGGCAGGGAGTGTTTGTACAGCACTGAGCACTGGGGCCACCTTAGTCCTGGCTGAGATCTTCAGCTCACTTGCAATACAAATGAAGAAATAAATGTAATGAGCAAGACTGCTACCTGCCAGCTGTGGATGGTGTGTGCAGAGGTTCAGCAAGATGACACAGGTGGCATGGGTCAGGCACAGCTGTATGAACATGAATAAAGCTCCTGCAGGTCAGCTTAGCTCCAGACAGAAGGCACTGATACTCACGTGGTACTGTACAGGCCCTCATAAAATCTGCTCTTCTGGAACAGCATCCAATAGACCTTGTGACCTCTCCTGCGCATCCCACAGGGATCGTCTTAGCCTTAAAAAAAAAAAAAAATCCTTCTTCCAAGCATTACATAGCCCAGAATCCCAGACTCATCCCTCTTGCTTGTCAGCACTTAACTGAAGTACCTGACTTCAAAGTACTTTTGCCCTTAGCTAATTCTATATCCACTGGAGAGGGTCCGGCAGGGAGCCAGAACAGCCTGCCGCKTCCCCCTAGTCGTAGGATGTGCCCTCAGCTGCTTTGGATGGACCTGGCAGGGGTTCACCTGTGGCCGGATAGTCGCACTCCTGCTAATAGGATGCCCTGGGTCTGTTCCAGGTTTGTGGGAGAGGTCTCTGGAGGGGCTTGTTAAAACTAGGTRCAAGCATGGATGCAAATTTCATTGCCACCCTAGAAGAGCGCAGTGATCCTGACCTGCTCTCCCTCTGTGGCTCAGATCTGTGTCTGCTTTTTCCTTTGTCATTTCTTTAAGCTACTTTTCAAAATAATGTAATTGGAAAAAAAAAAATCCAAAAGCACAGGAAGGGACAGTTAGGCATGGTGGGGAATGGCCCAAAGCAGGTTGGTTTCTTTACTGGGGCCGGCCACAGGCTCTCAGCTGCCAGGCTGCTTTTGCAGCCCAGGGTGCTGAGCTTGCACTTGCGCAGAGCGCAGTACATGACGCTCTCCATCCTGCACGCCCAGCCCTGCCTCATCTGCTCAGCCCTGGCTGGCAGCTCTTACAGGGTCACTCTGCTTCTGGGGTCCCACTGATCTCTGCTGCTTCGCATGGATGGCTTTTGCAGTCCTATAGGTGCCTATTGGAAGCCTCCAGTCGTACATGTACACACACACACACACACACGCACACGCACACACACATATGCTGAGCCAGGTGCCACACTCACACTCACAAAGAGAAATTGCTGCTGTATCCTGAAGCACTTGTAGAGACATCACACACATGCATGCACACACTGTTGCCAGATAAACTGCTCTTCCATCCTGATGCCCATGCCCAGATGTTCTCAGGTGCACACACAGCTGCTGATTTGGCCTTTGCATGCGTACAAAGGTGCCCAGAGGGACACAGGCTTGTGCATGCACCCTCTGAGCTGTGCTACCCCCACATACACCCTGCCCTGCCGATGTTCCCACCTGAACCAACCTCGTGGGAAAAACCTCATCACCCAGGACGAGCCTGGCAGCTTCACTCCTCAGGGTGACCCACGAGGTGAGGACCCCAGCCCACAGCCTGCACCAAGCCCTCACTCACCCAGCACCACCCCAGCCTTGCAAAGAGACTCCACGAGCCCTTCCGCTCTGCACGTATGTCTCCATTTGTCCTCTTCCCGTGCAGCCACTAGACGGCAGGTCAGGCCCGCAAAAATGTTCTTTTCCACCAGGCAGTCGATGGGCTCATTTGTCCGAGCTTCCCCGAGTCGATGGGGCTGACACTCGGCAGTCAACGCTCTGATTAAGATGCCACAGTTGAGTTAAAGCGCACATTAAGATTTGATGAGTAATTGATCAGCACATCAACAGGGACACGGGGCTGGAGAGAGAAGCTGAGGCTGCGGACATCTGGATAAAAGCTCCACTCACACACACGCTGCTCTGTCTTCCCTTCTTTTAAATAAAACTTATTAGGGTGTTTGAATCTTAAAGGGATAATGTCTGGTTTGTATGAGCTGGGAATGCTGTGAAACCTCTAAGTGCAATAAACAGGCCTGACATAATATAAATGGTGATTTAAAATTCTGGCTCCCTCGTATACTTCTAGGTGCATATCCAGCCAGAGCAGGAGAGAGGGGGCTGGGTTAGCGCTTGGCCAGATTGCATTTATACTGATGGGAAAGTGCTGACACTGATGGATTCGTTCCTGCTTTTACACCGGCGTAACTGGGTGTCTCTAGCTGGACCCGGAGGTATAAATAGGCATGTGTGTGTCTGATGCAGATATTCAGGGCTCCAGTCTCTCTTGCCTTTCTAAATCGCGCAATATTTTTGTGGCTGGGAAAAATGAATGAGAAGTGACTGTAAAATGCTACTACCTTGCTTCACAATTCGATCAAAGCCGCACTTGTGCTTAAGTGTTCATAGAAACAGGGACTTAACTGCTAGCCCTCCAGGAAAAGGGTTTCCTTTAGACTCTGTGTTGTCATGGGAAGATAATGTAAGTAGATATAATCTACCTATAATAAGAGTACACAGTTCTCGCAGAGAAAGCCTCACTTTCCTTTTACACACATACCAATACACCCTATAATAAACATGCACCTGAAAATGTAAAATAAACCCTGTGAATCCTAGGGTGGAGGTAACAAATCTATATCTATATCCGTTACAAATCTATATCTCTTCCTTGTTCTTAAGGAACTAAGACAGAAGAAGACCTGTTCCACACCCTGAATGGAAATAATAATGTTATGAGCTTCCATAAGAATAAATTCATTTATTTTTTTCCCAAAAGCAAAGTCGTCCTGTGCTCTGGCATTTGACTGCAGCCAACTGTCTCTGAAGGATTTTCTTGTTCAGTTCATGCCAGCACTCAAATAGTGCCCTGATTTGGTGTGTGTGATTTGTTTCATTGAACCTCGTTGGCCTTCCCCCACCCAGGGCCGCAGGCAGGCTTATGTGGGCACACGCGCGGGCTCTCCCCTGCCACCCTCCTGCAAAGGGGCTTTGGTTGCATTCTGCACGGCAGTGCTAAGGAGAGAAAAAAAAAAAATCACGGTGCTAATCGATCGTTAGGCATTCAGGTAGGATCCAGCTCTTCTTTTCTATTGCTTTAGCTGTTTTTACTTCAGAGGAATCGCTGCATTTTGTTTATATGACACTTAGCAAGACACACGTCCCGGTGCTCCCCGTCTTTAAGCACTCAGCCTCCGTCTCCTCTTTGACATCTTTGTGCCAGAAATTATTTCCCCACCGAGGGTCAGCTCAGCACCCGAGCAGCCGAGCTGTTTCCTAACCGCGGCTCCGATGTGCTCGTTTAGTGCAAGCAACGATAGCCTGCACGCGTCCGTAAAACTCCTGGGCTGTAGATGGCATTTGGCAGAAAAGCACTAATGACTTTCTCTGAAGAAATATTAAAGAGTAACTTTCTTTTCGTAAGGCAGAAGGACTTTGAACCACCTGGCACGTGAAGTCCGTTCTGCACACCTGCTGGTTTC
The DNA here is from genome assembly GCA_003342895.1 of Casuarius casuarius. Classification (NCBI taxonomy): domain Eukaryota; kingdom Metazoa; phylum Chordata; class Aves; order Casuariiformes; family Casuariidae; genus Casuarius; species Casuarius casuarius. Next base: position 416,579 of record PTFA01000308.1, on the reverse strand, counting down.
GGCGTCTCTCCAGCCAGTCCTGAGACCATCCCCTGTTAACCGTACTTTTCCCCGAGGCAGCGACTGCAGCGTCTGATGGCACCGACAGAGATGCCTGAGGAGCAGGGACATATTTCTAGCTCATCGACCCGTTTGCTGGTCATTGACCACATTTGCATGTGGACTACTCACATATCCGTACATGCACATACAAAAAAAACAAATCTAAAAAAATAGGTTGTTATGAAGGAAATCTACATGGCAACCTGGAATTATTTTTGATCGTTTGTCTAAGAGTGCAGCACATAATTTGGCTGGAGAATGATGCTTTATTCAGCTTGAAAACCTGACATTTGGAAATGTATTTGCATTCTGAAGCCAAAAATATATATAAGGGTTTGAAATTTATCCTCAAAACAAAATCAACCTGGAAATATTTTGTTCTGATGTTACACTGGTTTAGTTCAGCCAAATAAAAATGTTCCATCTTGCTAACAATGAAGCATGGTAGAAATCTCAACTTTATAATCCAATATATTGTTAAATCCAAGGTTTAACTATAAACATTCAAAGAAATCAGGATGCCTTTGCAGAGCTGAAGCAGTATGCTTTCCCCTGGCACTACAAAATATTTTGTTGCTTTGAAAGTGAAGCAAGACAGTTGAAACAACTCATTTCAATATTTTTAATATAAAAAACATCGCCACGATCAGCGTGATCCCAGGACGATTTTGACAAAAATCTGTTTTCCGGTAGAAAATTCTACTATCAAAAAGTGTTGACCAGCATTTTGTGGCATTATCGCAGAGGCACAGCTTCAAATAATACTGAGATGGGCATAAGCTGCATCTCTACAGACTGCACGATTTCCCTGGGTTTTCGCTTCGGGAGGGGGAAGGCACCTGCAATGAATTCAGCACTGCGGAGGGATGAGAGCCAGGCAGGAGTACAGGCTTGGGCTGAATCCTAGCAGCATCGTGAAAGCTTGTCCTAAAATAAAGGAGAAGCTACCAAAGCTAAAATTCAGGAGAAAAATGACTCCACGGCAAGGAGAGTGTGGGATATGGAGACACGAATGCTCTCCATGAATGTGGATGTGCAACCCCAGTGCAGCGCTGCTGTAAGGAGCAGGGGATGGGTGCAACCTTAGGGCTATATTTCCAGGCAAGAGAAGTCTTCACCGTGGCAGGATGGTGCGAGCTGTAGGACGTTTGCCTACAGTGACAAGATGCCCGGTGCTCTCAGACAAGTCTGAGCTCCCCTCCTGCCCTTTATTTTGTTTGTGCAATGTGTGCACGAGTGCAAAGGCATCCCCAGCTAGAAAGAGAGACTTCTAGGGGCTGTGTCCCAATTTGGGATGGCAAAATCAGTGTGGGAGAGGAGACAGTGGCTTTTATGCTGCAAAGAGATTCTGCTGAGGACCAGGCACTCTTCTGCTTTCTGAACGGAGCCCAGAATAACTGAAAAAAATGTGATGTGCACCTGTAGCCAGGTCCATTAAGAACTGTTATAGCTCATGAGCTGATGTGCTCATTTGATTCACCAGGAAAAAAAGTTAGATTACAAGCACCTGAACACACTGCAAATTTAGCTTTTGCCATCACATCTTTTCTGAGACTTTGCTCTCCTGCCAGTGAAGGCAGCTAGAAACAGAGGCAGGAGGTCAACAAAAGAAAAGCAGAATCTCATGATTCCAGAAGCTGGAGCTTGCTCCGAAAAAGATCAGATGATACAGAATTTAAATCAAAATCCAGCAAGAACCAGCAAGAAGGAAAATGGATCTTGCCTGGGACCTTGGCTGCCCCAAGCTTCCCAATCCAACAGCCCAACTTTATGGTGCATTTTTTGTAGTCGTCATACCCCTAGGGCACGTGATGAGGTGCAGGATGGTGCTGGGGAATTGGCAGAGCCCTGGCAGGGGCAGGGGCAGGGAACAGGCTGGCTTATCTGCAGCCGCAATTGAAGGTGGCATTTTGAGCGTGCAATTACGCACATCCTTTCTTTTCTCATCTCCACCAGCTCTTTCAATCCTGCTGCTCCTGCTAGTATTTACTGCTGAGGGTGGCTGAATTCTGCACGCTGCCGGCTTGGCCTGAATTTCATCACACACACACAAACACACACATGCACGGAGCGTCCCACCTCCATCCAAATGCAGCGGTGGCAAAAAAGCTGGCTCTTTGTTTTCCATCCCTCCCCATTTACTGCACTGAAAAAGGAGGGTTGTCATGGTGGGGGAAGGAAAATTGGGGAGCGCAGAGGAGATGTGGGGGGAGAGAAAAGGTTAAGAACTGCCACATCTCATGTAAATCTTCCTGCTCTTTTCTCTCTCTCTCGTATCTCTCTGTTAGCTTCAGTCCTGCCTGCTCCAGTGGAAATTCCTGCTGTGGGAAGGTGTCTTTTTTTTCCCAATACAGTGCTACTGTGAGCACTAACACTGAGGAATCTTCTGTTTTTTGCCTGTAAAGGATGAGTTTTGGTACCCCGGAGGCCACCAGACCAGTTCCTGCAGCTGGGATGTCCCTAAGAGCGCTGTGCCATGAGAGGTACTTGCAGTCTATTGGAGTGTCATTTCCCTGACCCCAAAAGCCCCTTTTTACAAACCTTGCAGAAAAGTGGTCCCCTCTGCAACCTCTACCCCTGTGTCAAGTTTGATAGATATTGAGCAAAGTGTTGCAGCTATTTAACGATATTTAAGGGTACAGGTAAAGAGGACTGCGGGGAGAGGGCTGGCCATAAAGCACTGACCTTCCTGGTTTCTGCTGGTTTTTAACATGTTTCACCTGTCCCATTCATATCTGAGATGGAAAAAATGGCCATGGCCCCACAGCCCTGGCCTCAGTGACCAAGGGGGGTCACCCACCAAGCGGGGCCCCCCACCTTGCTGCCCCCCTCTTCCTACACCCCTGCACTGAGGGTTCTCCAGGTGCTTGATGGTGCTCTACACCAGTGGAGGCAGAAGTGTCTTGGAGGGGGAATGCAAGAGCCAGGAAGAAGTGACCTCTTAAAATATTAATAGAAAAGCATACTTATTCTCACCTGTGAAAATAAAAGTAGATGAGCTCGCCACCACTGGGCAGCTCTAACCCAGGCCAAACAACAAGAGGGGTGCCTCACCTTCCCAGGGACAACCCTCCAGGACAAGAGGGATGAGAGGGGGGACAAAATGTCTCGGGTCACTTGAAGATGGACATCGCATCCGAAACCCAGCCAGAGCAGGGCAGCCCAGACCCTGGGCGAGTGCGACACATGTCAGAATAGCGCAGCTGCACTCACCTCTTCCTCGCAGCAAACCAAGCCAAGAGGCGAAGGGAGAGCTGGAGCTTTTCCCCCTACTTTCTCCTTGCACAGCAAAATGGTGATTCCAAAAGCTAGTTTCCTTCCAGCATTCCTTACATTTCTCCTCAGTTTTGACTTAAAATGTGACTTTGGCTTTCAAGTTTAAAAGAAGAGAAACAAGAGCTGACACTTGCATCAATATGAAATAACAGTTTTTACCTCATTTAGACTTAGCACCATGAGTGTTTTTGCTTGCTGTTTTTTAAAAAGGAGACAAAACAACATTTGACACTGAGTACTGGGTATCCCTTTCTTTCAGAAAGCTGTTCTGTAGCTAAGCTCCCTTTTCACAGTCACAGAATAATTTAGGTTGGACAGGCCCTCTGGAAACTCAAAGGAGGGCCAACTTAGAGCAGGTTTTTGCATTGCTTAAAATTCTCCTGTGAAAGGACTGCATTTTTTCAATTCAAAAATTATCATGAGGACTTCTCTTTGCAATTTCTCATGGGGAGAAAAATTACTTTTCCTCTCCCAGTCTGCATTTTTGGAAGGGTCCCAGCAGTTCTTAACCATCCAGAAATTACCCAGGTGAGGGTATTTATTAGCAATCGCAAGCCCCGCCCTGGCTAACTTATCAGTTCATATGGTATCTTAAATTATGCTCAGAGTTTGCTAGGAATCATTTAGTAAATGGTATGTGTTTGTGGTCTGATCTCTCAAAAAGATTTCCTGTGTTTCCAACTACATAAGGAAGCAGTGAGTGTGCATTTAAGTGCATGCATGTCTTTGTGTTTACAAACACATCCGAACACTGCAGATCAGTTTTATGAACACAGTCTACAGCAGCTGATGAAAATTCATTTAACTCAGTCAATGAAGTTAGAGCATTTTCCAACAGCTACAGATCTGGCCCTCTGCATATTCTGCTGCAGCGTATATTTATCTAAGTAATCTTCAAGATATTAGCGATAATCTTTGCTGTTTTCCTTTAATGAATGGCTGATGTGCTCGCCTGGAAGCTGTTACTGTAGAGACCACCAGAGAGAAGAAATCAGATATCCTATCTCCAGTCGTTTATCACTATCAGATCAGGGCCGGAGTCTTTTCCCCTGCCTCTTTCCTCAATACCTCCAGGCATGTTCAGCTATTAACCTCACTTAGCCTCCAGTGGAGCCTAGAAGACCAAACCAGAAAGGTTCACATTTTATTCCCCATCTGCTCCATGCTGGAAATCTTGGGGCAGAACAAGACAGCAAACATGATAAGGAGGGAGGGGAAAGCAGGACTGAGGCATCTTTAAAGATCTTGGCCACAGAGGGGTTTTCTTTAAACCTTGTCACTTACCCAGCGACACCAGCCACTGCTGAGTGGGGAACTGAGGTATTTCTTGCTTGTTACGAGCTCCCCACCAAGGGCTGTGATCTCATTAGCTCTCCCAGACTAACAAAAGAGGGATGCCAGCCAAGGATGCGGCAGGAGCGGAGGATGGTGGAGTAAGCGATGCTAACAGCCGTGGTACCGCAATGAGCAGAGCAGGAGTCTCGGCGAGGGGATATGCCTCTGAGCTCATATCCATCCGGCAGCCAGGCTTCCCGCACTGCAATCCCAGTGCACAACCCAAGGGTACTTGCTTTCAGAGCACTTCTATCCAAGCCTGCGTCCCCMGGGGTTGATAAAATCACGGAGTTAGCAAGAGCCGGTGCCATCGTGCTGACCAAATTCTGCTTCCATTAACTGCTTAACAAAATTTCTAGCACCTCYCTTCCCATTGCAGTTTATGGTCTTCTTCATTTCCAGGCCAAAAGCCAAGGCAAATAGCTGCAGAATTGGTTTCCCTTCTATCCTAGGAGTATTTGGTTTGCAAAAGACTGCAGGATGAGAGATGCGGTCTCCTAGTTCAATTTGAGCTTTATTAACCACACATTTCTATCACACCATAGCTAGAAATTCTAGAAATATCTGCAACAGCCCTTGATCCCAGTGCAATTCCTTGAACAAAGGAAGAGGGATCAGCTCCTAACTCCTCAATGCCAAACCTACACTCTACTCTCAGTGTGACTGTGAATGTCTCCCCTTCTTTGCTGCTTCATGGTGTCTTTCCAGCTTCCAGATGGCATCTGGGATCATCATTTACTTCTAAACTGGGGGACTTGGGAATGCTTCCAGCTCCTGATCCTTGTCACGCACCCATTACCTTGTCCCAGCTCTGTTTTAAGGGGAACTCTAGCAGATGTTAGCCCATCCCTGCTCTGCACCTTGGCTTCACACTGTTGTCCAGGGGGAAACCTMGGTGCTGGAAGCTAGCACATCCCTCAAATGGATATCTGAAGGACAAGGACTTCAGGTTAGCTGGATGCAGCTTTTGAGATATGTCGGATCATCTGAACCTGAAGGGCAAGCACTTCTGTGTGCTCATTCTCACTGGCTGCTGGGCAGCACCACCTTCCCAGCAGCTATTTCTTCATTCTCTCCTTCAAACTGCAAGTATTATAACCTTAAACCACAATGAAAATTTTCACCAAATCCAGTCATTCTGCACTCCTAGTTACCACCAGCTTATTCTCTCTTAGGAGTGGTTACTCTGCAACATGCACRTACAGTATTTTGACCTTTACAGTTAACACTAAGGGACATTCAGAAACCATTGATTTGAATGCTGGAGGTCTTGTCAGAGTGTGGGTGGCCAAGCATGGGAACCACTGAAAATCCTCTGAAGAGCTGATATGACAGCAAGAAGTRTCTTTAATAGATCTTGACAGCTGTCCAGTTTTTCACTCACAAGTTGTGAGTGACAAGCTCTTTACCCTTTCACCATGATCATGTGGATATGGAGAATGAGGTCCACACATCTGAATCAAAAACCTGGGTTTCATCATGTCATCTCTTCATCAGGGACAGCCCAGAAACATACATCATCCTTGGTTTGTTCCTCAGATTGAGGAAATTGGAGCAGAAAGGCGGGTGGCCCTGATTGTCAGAGACCATAAGCATGGAATGGAAGGGTGGTAAGAGACATGACACACAAAGGTGACTCCGTTGTGGGTATCTGAGTGATTTGTTTTGTGACTTTCTAGAGACTTTGCTCATTTGGCTACAGAGYCACTTTTTCCAGTGGACTCTGACTAAGACTCCTATGTAGTCTGAAAGAAGGTGGGTTCAAATCTTGCTTTCAGTTTCCCAGTTCAATCTTCAATTGCAACAGTAGGGAGCCACAGGTTAACTGGAGTCACTGGATAAAGTCATGTAATGTTTGTTCCGGTCCAGAGGAAAATCAAATCCTCAGGAATGCATGAATGAGGCATCTCACAGCTTCATGGAGACTTTCTCATTCTGCCCTTTCTTCAAACAGCTGGAGACAAAGTTATTGTCCTTCTGTGCCATGCGAGASACAATTCCATCACCTCCCTGCCGTGAGTGTCTTCTGCCAGAGCTAAATTGCATTTTCTTGTTGTCTCTCTCTTTCATGAAAACCTTCTCTCATCCTCATCCCTGTGCCTGGAGTCTCCTCCCCTCCCCTTTGTGCCTCTCAGGCTGGAGCATATGCATCCATGTTGTGTTTCCCCACTTCTCTCAGCCATCTTTCCTGCCTGTTTGCCACATCACCCTGCCTGCTTCCCTGGAGCAACGGCAGGAGCCAGCAGGAAAGGATCCCAAAGAGTTAACCCTCAGGTGAGGACCCCAAAGAGTTAACCCTCAGGTGAGGACAGGCTGCATCCCAGGGCCCCAGCTCGCTGGTCCCAGGGCGCAGCTCCCTGGAGCCAGCAATCCTGCCGAGGAGTTCGGCGGGGCGACGGAGCCACTTAGCGCGCGCCGCCGCCAGTAACGGAGCAGCAGTGGCGGGACAGGGCTGAAAGCAGATCCCTGCTTTCAGGTGACACTGAGGAGCGGGGATAGGGTTTCATCGCGGGGAGGAGGGAGCAAGGAGCAGCTCAAGGGGAAGGTGGGTAAAGAGCACTGGGATGGAGAAGGTGGCTTCCTCCATGATGGGGCATACTGGCATCGCAGGGCAAGCACAGGATGAATATCCCTGAGCAGACTGGATGCAGCCCACCCACTGACCCGACCCCTGGCTAAGCACTTATTCCCTGCAGCTGACCAGTCACTAGCATTTCCTCAACAGCTTGGACTGGTAGATAACCAAGGGTTAAACTCTTTGCTGGGTAAGTAGCATGAAGAGGCCTCCACCCTCCTCTGACCAGGACCTTTGATGGGCTCAGGCAGGGGCACAGAGGGAGTGTTTCCAAGTGCAATGGGTCAGAGCAGAGCAGTGTCATACAGGGAGAGGGCATCTGCAGGCTAACCAGCCCAAGCTGGCAGCTTGGCTCTGTACTCACATGAGTTCAAGGAGCAGGATCTCCAGCCAGGAGTGTCTCAGGAGCTGGTTAAACTGAGCATGACCAGAAAGCACTTCATCAGAAATGACCTGGAGGCACCTAGGTCCCCAAGCAGCATCTCCTGAGCATGCAGGTCCCATCCCTCCTAGAAGAGAGCCCCACATGTCAAAGAGGTGATGGCTCTTGTCTCCCAGCAGACAAGATGCCACCTGGCAAGAGCAGGCATGGGCACAAGGCCCCAAGAGGCTCCCTTTGAGCTGCTCAGGGAACATCAGGCTCCTCACCCAACCCAAGCGATTTATTGCCTCTGTGTTTGCAGGCTTATTGGTGTCAGCATAGAGAGCTCAGACAAGCGTGGGAGCAGCAGTACGCAGTCCAGCTGCATGGCCGCTAACCAGAATCCCTTGTGCAAGCCATGCTGATGTTGGTGTTGCTTTGCTGCAAGAGGAGCCCTGGTGTTCCTCCGCTTGGCCAGCCTTCGCGCATCCCAACAGCAGGCAAGGACAGCAGCCCCCTGCAAGGCAGACATTTCCAAGTGGACACCTGGGAGCTGTGGCATACATCTGTGCAACAACAATCCCAGGTCTCAGCAGGTTGTCAGCAGAGGGAAGCAACCCAGACCGAGGGGGACACCAGCAGGCAAAGCGTTAAGAGAATCCACCCTGGAGAAATATGTTCAACAAGAATAAGAGCTGGAAGAAAGAGAGAGAGGGAGAGGAGATTGAAGTCCGGCCGGACCTCTTCTCTATCCCCCAGTTTGATTTTATGGGCTCTGAAATGTTGCCCATCTGCCCTCGGTGTATTCTGCTCTTTTTTAATTGAAACGGACAGAGGGTATTGACTAGCTATCAAAATTCATATCTATGCAACATTTCATTTCCAGTGGCCTCAGCACTCTGCCGCCACCTCTCCATTATTCCCCATCGTTTCAATATAAAGGCAACTGTCACTTCGATAAACGGCCCCTAATGGTGGGTGGTGAGGGTGGGAACTGGGGGGGAGAGTCATGGGCAGGAGTGGAACAAAAAGCTTTCAGAGCCTGATGGAAAACTTCATCAGGAAAAAAAAAATTCCAAGGGCTTTTATTTTTTTAATAACTGSGAGATTTAATTAATTGATTGACTATTAAGACTAATATAATTTTGATGATGTCGCCTATCTTTTCTGTCATTGATTTTAAGTCAGGGTTTCTTTCTCGTCTTTTGGTTGTATTTTTGGTAATGGGGCCCATTGTTATTAAAATTCAATTGAATTTTCACTATCTCTGGACCATAAGCCAGATGAGCCAAAGAGAAAGATGGAAATGAGTGTTATTGGTATTTATTCAATTGAACTTTCACTACCGCTACTTCGGCTCTTCCTTTTTGCCTCAACAGACTGCTCTTTATGACAGATAGCGAAGAAGAAATGCCCACACTGTTTATTCAATTGAATTTTCACTTTCTTTCCCCTGTACGTTAAGTGGCTTCAGGAATGGGAGAATTTCACAATCCAAAGGAAAACAAAGAAAAAGAGAAACAGGATCCAAAGCAAGGATGCCTSTTTCTGATGTTAACAGCAAACACATAGAGATCACAGGAAGGCAAACACAACACCCTGGTGCTCTTTTTGCGCAGTCTGGACAGAAAAGGTCTCTGGGAGCTCAGGTACCACAGCTTTATTCCTCTGCTGTCCTGAACTGGGCACTTCCTAAGAGCTGTGTTGTGCACGGGACTGAGATACAGATAGCAGCTAAGTAGAYGGAAAAAAGGCGACAAAGTAGATGGAAATGCCATATTCACAGCAGCAAATAAAATAGGCCAGACAAGTCCTTTGCAGCAAGTGGCATGGCACAGTTCACACCCTGAGAGCTGAATGCTCTTGCCCTCCAAAGCAGACCGGCAGGAGAACGGTGGACAACCACAGACAGTGCCTGAGTCCTTGCTCTGGTGCAGGCACACCTTCTCCTTCCACTGACAGTGGGTTGGCCTCCCAGATGCAGCTACCGATTGCTGAAGCCCATGATCCACCCACACAGGACAGGCACCGAGTCTTTYGGTGAGAAAAACTGGACTTGCCTGACTTGGAGAGCAAGAGGCAGAGAAATGTCATTCCCAGCCACACCTAAAACTGGGCCTAAGAGAAAAAGGGGAACCAAAAGTTCTCCTTGCTGCTGGATCCATCTCTCTGTTTTACATCCCAGAGTGGCTTTGTGCTGGCCGTGCAGTTTTAGGACCCCCATTCTCTGCATCAGCAGCTCCCCAGCGTGTGCCAGAACAGTCATCCGCAGGCAGCAGTTCAGGAGAAGACTCTTGAGTCAGGCCACCATAGGGAAACATGGTTCAGTGCCTCCAGCCCAGACCTCCAGTGCTGCCCCAGCCTCCACCCCACCAGATCCATGCTTTGTCCCGGCAAGCAGCTGCCAGCTGTGCTCTGAACCTCACCAGCTTTCCTGGATCACGCTGCAGCCACGTAGGACTGTGAGTCCGGAGGAACAGACCGCGATGTGCAGCTTGACAGATGCCGGACAGGGGCTTTGCACTTGGCGTGCTGCCCTCGGGTTTCTTTTCTGATATTTGGATGATGCAGAATATCCAGGACCATTTGTTCCTTTATTCCCCAGCTATGTCACGGGGAGACCAGACTCTGCGAGGTATTGTCTGTATGCACGGGTCCCTCCTTTGCCATGGTTAGATGTCCCAGCCACGTGAACGGGACACTGCCTCCATCTCATAAATCTGGCACTGGCAGACCTGGAAAAGACCCTCTATTTCCCCGGGTGGGCACAAGTGCTATGCATATCTCCTGCTGGGCAGGCTGCCCACATGCTTCCCCACCCCAGCTCAGCCATGCAGCATCTGCTGTCCCCAGAGGACCCTCACCCTGCCCTCTTGCCTTCCCCTCGCTGGTATGCGCTCACGGGGCCAGTATCGCCATTCCCACGCTTGCACACATGCGGCGAGCAAGTGACGCCCCGCAAGCATGCACCTCCTGCTTCCCCTCGCATCCCACACATGTTTTCTCCATCCCCTCCTCCATTTCAGCACACTGTACGGCCCTTGTTCTCCGTGCTCCCGGCAGGGCAGAGGGCAGAGCGGGGCTGGGGAGCAGCCAGCAGGGACGGGGAGGGGAAGGGACATTCCTGCTTGCAGAAACCACTTGCAAACGCAGYGCCCAGCTCACGCTGGTTGCTCAGGTCCCTGAAGTCATCCACCCATTTGCAACTTCAATTCTCTCCCTGGCAAAACCAGCRTTTTACCACCTCACACGAGGTGCTGGGAACCTCCTGTTCCACATAACGCCAGGTGAGATGTTGTCACCAGCCACCAATTTCCTCCCACCCGCACATGGCTCTAGAAACCAGCCTTACCAGGAATAAATCACACAATTAAACTAGCATTATGACATTAGCTTTTAAAGCCCTCGTCCTATGAAATAATGTCCYCGCGTTAGCACACCGCACATAGGAAGCGCCAGGGGCGTAAAACTTTTATTATTAAAATTAACATTTAAAACCCGTACCATGAAGTAATGTGTGAGGTGAGCATGGATAAATCAGACAGTTAAACTAGTAACGTAACATTAGCAGTTAGAATCGTGACCATGAAATAAAGTCAAGGTTAGGAAATGGATAAATCAGATATCTCAGCCAGGGCTTCTTTATGTTAACACTTGAAATCCCCAGGCCAAGAAGAAAAGAGCCAGATGGGGGAAATCGAATATAGGTCACAAAAATTACAAATACAGGGCCTGATTCTGGTGTTGTAGAGCTGCAGCCCAAATCAGGAGGCAGCAGAGCTATGAAAAAWTGCAGAAGAAGAGAAGGCTGCGACTGTTCTTCTGCTGCTTTGGAGGTGCAGGGACATTTCTCTGGGCTCTGGTGAAAAATGGGGTAAAGACACTTCATTGCAGAGATCTGGCAAAAGTGCTTTGCTCCTGAATAAATCTGCAAGGGAAGAGTTTTTGGTGGAGGAAGGGAGGAAGGTCCAAGCCCTTTTGCAAGTCCAGACCGGCTCATCAGCCACATATCCAGGACGCAGGAATGCACCAAGGTGCAGACCTCAGAGCAGCTCCAGAGCAGTGTGGTCTAGATGTGTGGGGCTGAGCACAGTCAGTTGCATCCAGGCATGTTGGGAGGGGTTGGCTTTCCCTAACCCACATGGATGTGTTGGCTTTGCCTGCACTGTTAAACTAACAGAGCCAGGAAAGGGGCCCTGTCCTGTGATTGTCCATAGTGTCCTCAGTGCAGGTTTGGCCCAGGCCAACATGCCCACTCCCAGGCAATGCCTGAGCCCAGTTTGGCTGCAGACCTGTCCCAGTACAAAGTTTGGATGGGGTGACCCTTCCAGGAAGGCAAGATAACAGCTGTGTGGACTCAGTCTGTGCTGTCAGTTGACTTAAGGACCGGAAGCTGAGCTGAGACTTGTTTTAATTACTATAACGGGCAAAGCCACTGAGCTTTAGTGGTCTACCAGCTATCTGTATGAATGCAAAGATGGACACTATGAGGTTCAGCATACCTCAAGGCCACGTCCCATCTCTCAGGGCAGATCAAGCCACCTAGTATAGATGGATTTAGATACTCTAGGAGAGTAGCTAAGCAATCAAAGCATGATATCTGGTGCTCTGCCATACCTCAGGCCATGCCTGGAGTYGGTACTCTGCAGTTAAGATGGGTCTGAATTTATCTAAGGGGTCCCAGAGGCCCACGCAACAGAATATACTGTTTCATACCATATGAAAAATGCACTTTGCATAAAAGGTAGAAAGTGGGGAGTAATCTTTGGGTATCTCAGTGTCTCAAAAAGAGCAGCAAAGGTCCAGCAAGTCACATATTAGGTGTCTTTTGCTCAAGAAAGGCCATTGTTTGCTCCTTGCTGTTTCTTGCACAGTCCTGGCAAATTATTCAGAAGGTGTTTACAGACATGTTGAGCTTTTTGGATCCCACCAAGCTGTTTTCTAACCCATGCGTGATATGGCAACGAGCCCTGCTGGCTTCCTTGTTGGGGTAGACAAGTTCAGACATCCACCCAGCATTCTGTAAGCACATCCAGCTCCCTCTGGTCCCCCTCCTACGATGGCATTTCCTGGCTCTCTGTATGGACTGTGACACCAGAGGCCATGAATTTCAGCAAACATGGAAGAAAGGTGGTGTGRGGATGTCTCAGCTGACAGCGCTGGATAAGGACTCTTCTGCTTCCAAGCAAATGGTATTCTCTTAGACGAGGTTGTGCTGCCCCTTCTGCATGACRTGGCCTGAGGGTCGCTGGACTCCAGGTCAGTGGTGCTTGGTCTGCATGAGATGGAGGTGATACGGGAAGCTGGGTAGCAGCTGGAGGACCTSGAGAAAATGGTTTGTTCATTGGTGACAGCTATTCTACAGGCATCCTTGGGATGCTGGGGCATATTTTTATYCTCTGCAGCTATAATCTACACCYCTATAACCTACAGCCTCAGCTRTAACCTACATCSTCAGCAGGAGCCACCAGTGCTAACTGCCAGCACCACCCCAAGCATGGCAGAACAGGATCCTCACCAACTTTCTGTCTTCTGCGCTATGAGACTCAGGCCTTGCTTTTTGCCGTGAAGCTTGATAGGACCTTTACCCATTTTCCCCCCACAAGCCTTTCCAAGCAGAGGCAGAACCAAGCTACTCTTGTTCACTGAACAAACCCATCACAGGAGGATGAAAGTTATCTGTGAAAGGCCTGAGACAGAAAATGATGTCTATCTTTTCCCTCATTCTTCACAGGGCTGAAGGGGACCAAACCCCTGTCCAAAAAGGGCTGGGTTATTCRCTGCTTGCTGAAGCCACCTTAGGGGGATATAGAGCTGTCACAGTTTTGTGCTGAGGTGTCCCCAGTTCTCCAGCTGCATGAAGACCGAGGTGCAGAGAAATGACAAGAAAGAGGGAAGGAAAAGGCYTGGACTCAGGGTGGCGGTAGGAAGAGGGTGGGATATGATGTCATCTTCCCATCCCAGGGGAGTCCTGAATTATTAATSGGAAAAGAAAGCCATCCCTGTAACCCAAGCCAGGGCAGCTCTGATTTCGTCTCTATCTACAGCCTTGGCGCTTGGCTGAGCCGACAGGGCCCCACTTCCGGAAAGGAGCGCATATCGGATGGAGAGCCGGCGGCAGCAGGCCCGGGGCGAGAGCCAGCGGCAGGATGGGCCAGACATGTGTCTCTGCGGCATCAGCGCCGAGATCAGCCATGACCTCCAGCGGATCCGCAGCTCCTCTCGGGCAGTAGGCTGAGGGGGGAGGAAGGCTGGAAACTCACTCCCTCCTCCCTGCCTGCCGGAGTCTCGGAGCATGGGAAGAGTTTCTGGAGAAATCCCTTCCCATGGAGGTCAGGAACTGGCCTCTTGCTATCATACACACCAGGGAATGTCATCACCTATCTCCATCACGACACACTGGATGCACCAAGACTTTTCTTTATCCCCGTATTATGCAGCAATGTCACCCCTTTCACTCATTTATGTGCAGTGAGTTGCACAGATCTCAGTGTAGCCCGGGATCTCCAGTACTACAGCATCCACTGGCCTTTCATTACCTGGACTCATCAGCCTGGTCCTATTCTCTCACTCTAMACTTGTCCCTTTCCTCCCTGGCTTCTCAGATACGGACTGTACAGTTTGACACCCTATTCCTGAAGAGTGGATCCTCTCYCAGTGAGGATTTGCTTTTCCCTCTCTCCATCACTAGCAATAATGAATCTAAAGTGTCTGCGACACCCTGGGGCCAAATACTGCCCTTTCCATTGCTGTGAGATTTCCAGATAAGTGTATTTCATTTTCACCTCTTGATATCAAGTGAGAAAAAGATGAGGAAGCTCAGACAAAGAATTGCAGGCTCTGCTAAAACTTTCTGACAGTTATTTGTCTGTTTGAGGATATAAGCTATTGGTTTTTTTGAATAAAACATATTTTAACCAATGAAAGGGTAGACAATATTGGGGCGGGTGGAGGGGAGCAGGAATCATCTGTAATTACAGAAACAAGAGCAATTTCCCCAATAACTCAGATTTCTCTCCAGCCTGGAGGGCATCCAGGCCTCTGATGCTTCTCTTCACCCCACAGTAGATCGGTAGCTCATGGTAGCTGGTACCACATCCTGCAGCAAGGCTCTAGGCCCTTTTCTTCCTTGTTTTGTAGCTGGTTCTGGGAGGAGGGTTATATGTGCCTGAGGAAGGTTAACCTACCGGTGAGCCATTCCTGCAGGTCGCCACAGCTGTTTCTCTCCTCRGGGCTAAGGATCCTCTGTAAGGAGGAAGACTTCTCATCTCTCTCAGCATGGCAGAGAAAGAGAGAGACTCGAGGATTATCTACGCAAAACATAAAAGCTGTCATTTCCATTCCAACACCCATGTCCTGGACTCCTCTGCACAGACAGCGGGGACTGTGGAAAGTCAATAGAGTAGCTAACGACTTCAGAGAGTTTGTATCTGTCTTTAATTCTGCGACCTTGTACCATTTTTTTCTGCTAGGGAACTGGCACTGGGTTGATTCAGCTGAACGAGTGCAGAAATGAACTTTGACTCTTGGCTCTGTCGGCATTGACTACAGCGGGAACCCAGGGTAACCAGCCCAGGCAGAGACAAGGCAGATACTTCCATCTAGCCAGATCAGTGTCCCCTCTAGCCAAAATCAGCCATGCAGGCTCCCTTGGTAGTCAGGAGAAAGAGATCAGCGCTGTTTCTACTCTTGCACAGCCTTATGTCAAATTACTCTTGATTGATTTTTGTTTTTGACGTTTTTCACTCAGTTGGTATCCCACTCATGGGGCATCTAATATCCACTATGCTTCTTCACATCACCACAGAACCACYGAAGACCATGGAGCACATCAGCAACATGTGAGGCCTTCAGCCCCACCAGGAGAAATAAGAATACTGAGAGGACAGGATGAAATGCCAACGTGGGCTAGCTCAGCAGGGTCGGTGGAAGTTACGGATTGATTGTCTCTTCTGAAAAAARACACCTACCTTGGGTTATAAAAATGTACCCTAAACTCCATTGGCATTACTGACTGGCTCTGAATAATGGGAACCTGGATATGCAGCTCAGACATGGATGACTTTGCTGTTGATCATTTTTTGATCATCTTTTCCTGTTGCTCATCTCAACGAGATGAATCCTGCCAAAAGTTTCTAGTGAAAATACTTAGTGATATTTGTTATCATGCCTGACAAGGTCTTACTCCCTGAGACCCACCGCACTGAACATGCTGAAAATATAGCTTTAAGTAAAGAGGGTGTCTGCAGGTTGATTCAAGTGCTTTGTGCTTTGTATGCAAATTGGAATGTGGTTGTGATATATCAAAGTCGAGAACTGTGCAAGTCCAGTTATTCAAACTGCAATAATGGAAACAGATCTTAAATTCACAAGAACGTGTTTGRAGACCAGTACAGAATTATGGTGCATGAAACAAAAGACAAGTCCAAAAAAGAGCAGATAGTTTAGTGTCTGCAGTAGGTAGACGCCAAAAAGAAATGTTCTTGGGRACTTCACAGCAAATTAGGAGATGAAATTGTATCAGTGATTGAAGATGTATAGTTGARTTTACTTCTCGCATTCCAGAATCACTGAGAGCGTGGATAGTACAGCAGGTACAGAAATAGGACTGCAATGAGAGGCAATAGTGGCTAAACTGCCRTGGCCATGCTTTGAATTTGTCATTCCAGGAGGCTATTAAGAATATTGCAGTCCTTAGGGTAACTTTGAAAACTGTTTACAAAATGAAAAAAAAAAATCCTTGCAGTGAGAGTGGAGGATCACCAGGATATCTTCCAGATGTATAGCCCCCAATTTTAAAACACCCAAATGAGATTCTATGTTTCAAGGCAAACAAAGATATGAAGGGCTGTAATCATCAGCACACCATCCCATCCCTGACAGACCTTCAYTGCTGATGGTTTGATTTCCATCTCTGTGAACCACTTTGCAGGGTAGGTTCCTTCAGATGCTGCAAAAGAAGCAGTGAAGGYAGTCCCCCTGCACTGAAAGCTTGGCTCCCTTGCAGAAGTTACTTTTCTCCTTGCTACTGAATTAGGTTTAAAAGTCCTAAAAGCAACAGGCAGTTTGAGCACAGCTCTGCAAAGGGGATGACACTCATGTCATCTCCATACCTACAAGCTCAGCTTCCTTTTAAACAGCCCTGGAAAAGAGCCTCTGTTTCCATCCCACCACCTTCTTCTGCATATAACCTCTTATCTTCTCCTTCTTACCTCTCTCTTTTTGATCTTCTACTGAGACTGTCAGGGCTGACTGTCCAAGGCTTCATCTTCCACAAAAGCCGGATCCGGAGACCAGTAAAGCAACTGGAAGTTTTGCTTTGAACAACGCCATGCTGTTGTGGGCTTGCCATGGACCTGGGGCTGGAGGAGTCCTTTTCCTTCTGCCACCTCCTCCCTTTAYGACCATCCCTTGCAACTCAGCTTCCCCACCTGTGTCACAGCGATGGGGTGATCATCAGTGAATTTGAGGCCCCCATCAGAAAAGAGCCCAGTAACATTTCCATCATCTTTGACTGTGTGTTGAGGGCTTGTGCTCTGCATGTGTGCACATATGTGGAAACACATAAGTACTTTCGTGTAGGTATCTACATATAGAGATACCCATGYGTGTGTCTGTGCATGTAATGCATATGTGCATAACTGGGAACATTTAGTGCCCATTTGAACTGAGAACTGAATCCAGCTGCGACCTCTTGCAGCTCCCACCAAGGATGGTGATTCAGAAGGGCTGACACAGCCCCTTCAGCCCCAGGGAGTCCTCTCTGCCTCGTGAGCAAAGTGGCTTTCCCGAGAGGTTTGAGGATGCAGAATGGAGCTGTTCTCTCAGCAGCTGCGTTCCAGAGTATGTTTCCTAATGGGGCATTTGTAACTGGGACTACAGGGCAGAATCAGCTTCTGGGGGGGTAACAGGCTGGGAGAAGACAGATCTTTCCCTTGGCTTTCCCCTCATCCAGTCCTCAAACGCTTTAAGCAGAAATTACATTAGGAGCTATGTTCACAGACACCCAACAGAGAACCTGCGGTGGACACTGAAGGTGCCTATGAAAGACACCTGGGATATGCCCTGAGCTCTGGTGGGCTGGCAGCCTTGGAGGGTGAGTAAATATATTGCTTTTACCTGGCACTTTCCTCCTTCTAGCCACCACAGCAAGCAACCTGAATGCATCCCAGTTGCCACACTTGACCCAAGCATGTAGAGACAGCATTTCGGAAAGCTCAGTGCTCCCTGAATAAGAATTCCTGAAATTCCTCCACCAGCTTTTTTTYCCTGTTTTCTTTTGCTGGGGGTGACTGCCACAGCAATCCTTCTTGTCGCTTGCAATCCAGCATCCAACAACCGGTTGTCCACTGCTCCATCCCAAACCAGCAGTGCTACACACGCTTCTCCCGAGGAGGACTTGTAGCTCTGTGACTGGGGCAGTGAACGGTAGATTTAAAGTTCTTGGAACTCCAGTTTAACCTGCAGATTTTCCAAGTAACATTTGCTCAGTAAAACATTTCCAAGAGTGGAATTTACTGTCATAATTAATAGGTTATGATTAGGTCAATAACTTTCATCAACCTAGCTGGGAGAGAACCTATTAATGAAACTGTAAAACAACGTAAACTCTACGGAGAAGATAGGAGGGAGAATTTACAACTTCCCAGAAGCCCTAGTAACTAAAGGGACGATTTACAGGAAGTAAAATGAACCGGGCACCCATAAAACACAACCAAAATTATACCCATATCCAAACAAGACAAATTAAAAAGGTTTAAGTGGATTTCTCTGCCCAAATAAAACAGAGCATCTCAATTGAGAGGAGACATTTCGTGTTGCATTTTATGGAGTGCAGGAGGGGAAGATGCATGGAAATGTGAGAGCATATCAAACAGGTCGATAACAAATCAGTGCACACAGCCTGACACTCCTGATTGCCCCATCACTCTCAGCCCGCAGGATGCAGTCTGGTGGCCACAGGCAACTGCAGAGTATCTAGCCAGCGTGTTCAGCAGCCGCTTCTCCACCACAGTCAGAATACAGAAGTCTTGGATCCAAATTTGGGAGGCCTKTTATGAAGAATATTCATCCTGCAGCCAGTGGAAAGGAGTCCTATSCATTTCTGATGGCCCGAGAGGACATTGCCCACAGTCACAGAGAAAACCACTCCAGTCATTGCCTGAGATAGCAAACTCCTGCTGACATGTTAGCACATCTACTGAATGCAGGCCCCAAGAACACATCACACCTGTCCTCTACTACCTTTTTTTAGCTTCCCAAAGAACAGCTTTCCACTGTCTAGGTGTATAAAGCCAGAAAAAGTGCGTTCTAACCCCAGATTATTTTCATAGCTCTGGAGTGAGGGCCATGGCTAACAGCTCCCTGGGACCTCAGAGCAAATGCTCYCTGTGCAACAGTGCTTCTCCAGGGCTGTCCACGGATTCATATCCTGGGTTGTCCCTGTGAGTAATATTTCTTCAGCCTGGYTTTTCTAACATAAGTGCAGCAGAGTGAAGCCATTTGAAACAAGTCCTTTCCCAGAAAAAACTATTTCTCTCCACACACCGTGAGCCTTCTGGAAGAAATGTGTGCATGAAATGTCAACTGCTGGATGCCAGCTGAGGGATGCCAGGACACTACTGACATGAGGACAGCACAAACACTTGCACAGGCCAATTTATCCCTGTACTTAGATGCAACCCTACAATAACAAAAYATGTCCTGCTTCTCCCTTTTGTTTGAAAGTGTTGCATACTCCTCCCTCCAGCCATCTGCTRCCTTCACTATAAGGAGCCAGTAGCAGCCATGTTAAAATTGGGGTTCTTCATTAGTATATGGATTTGAACACCAAAAACCACCAGCTAGCTCAAGGTGTTGGATAACACAGCCCATATCACTGCCCTAAATGAATGCCCTGTTCAGTTGTGGTGGCTGTGGTTAGTGTTTTGACTCTGGTCCCTCCAGGAATGGACAAAGACCCCATTGTTCTGGGCAGCACAAATCCTTTTTTTTTTTTTTTAGGAAAAATCTTAATCTACCCAAGAGACTCTACCACGGTCCTCAGTAAGTTCCTCCAGTGGTTAATTATCCTCACTCTTGTAATTGCGTTTATAAAAGCTACTTAATTTGACAAGACCGATTTCCCATAATCCCCTGCTGATTAGCATCATGTTCCTGTAATTCTTTATTAATCGAGTCCTGGTGAGGTGTTCCTTCATTTTGCCTGGAATCAATGGCAGGCAATAATTATTCAAGTCATCCTGTTTATACCATTTTAACATGCTAGCATGACATTAGCTTTCTTCTAGTCCCCTGGATTGCCTCCTGTCTGCCCAGCTCTACAAGGCTTCTCGAAAACCAACACTAATGTTCCTTGGTCAGTTTATACAAAACATTTGAGTGTAGTTAGGATCTGCTGTTTTCATAAAGCTTCAGGTTTTTAAGAGRGGCTGCTTGGTATGTCCCATAGTTAATGTGGGCCTGGAGATGGTTGCCTCACTATAGTCAGATACAAATCCTATTTTTCTCTCCAAATACTGAACAAAAATTTGTCGAAAATGCATGCTTTGCACATTTCATTATCGATACATCCACTGTTCCTTCCAAGGAGGGATCAATACAATGGTAACAATAGTTCCTTCTCTTCCCAACATATTTAAACTCTTTACTGCCCTCAGCTCTACTGGCCAGAGACTTCTTYTGTCTTTTTGCTCATCTTACTGATTTTCTATAGCATTTCTAGTGTACATTCAGTGTCTTCTACTCCATTTTTTCGATTTGATGTGTATCTTGCCACTTTCATCTCACCTCTAAGCCAAGCCAGTTTTTCAGGCCAGTATCACTCTTGATGGAGGTGTTATTGCTTTGAGGTCAGTTTGTTGTTGCTGTTGCTGTTGCTGTTGTTGTTGTTTTAAACCATCCCCATTCATCATTTGCACTTTTCTATTCCATTTCTTTTTTTTTTCCCCCAGCTAACTTGTCTTTTAGGAGATTTAAGTTTTCCGTATACCTGACCCTAGTAAAATAACATACGTACTGTTCTGAGCTAACTTGGTTTGAACATGATGGAAGCAAGCAAGAATAGGCATTCCCATCCAAAAAAGCAACCACAGATGTTATGCTGGCCAGCCAGCACCCCTTTGCATGCCAAGACAAGGTCCAGTAGGGAGTTCCACACCTTGATTGCAACCAGATCTGAGGTTTACAATTGTCACCTCTAATTTCTGAAAAATCCAAAGGCCATTTTAAGGTTGGCAGCCCAACACCTCCGACACGCATCAGTCCAGCTACCGTCTCCTTCTCACCTACGCATTCCAGACAAGTGTTTCAGGAGGTGGCCAGCCCACTTTGCTGTGGTAAGCGGTGGCATGCTGCAGACACTGCCAACCAGCCCATCTCATGCCCTGTCTCTTTGGATGGTGACCCATAAACATTCAGATCTGAGTTGCCCACAACTTGAAAACAGATCATGCTATTCCGACACTTTCACCATTCTCCCATGCCTTTTGYTTGCTCAAAATAGGTTATAAACAGTGACTTAAGCATACCTTTGGTTAAAGCTGGTGGGATAATATCCCCAAAAAAGTTTTCCRTGGAAGCTTTTCTTCCTTGAAAATACAGAAACTTTGGATGGAAAGAAAAAATATTCATTTGCTTCTGATGAATTCAAGCTGCCACAAAACATTTACAAATTCTAAACCAGATTTTTTTTTTTTAAAGTTTGGGATTTCTCAGACAGAAAGTGTTTCTGCTTACATTATTTTGTTGAACTTGACCGTCCACCCTCTCCCAAACCATCTCCTCCTCYTCCATTTTCCATGACCATTTCCTCCATTGTCAAATAGTCCAAAGCAAATGATTCTGTGAGCAGTTTTCTTTTTCCCATCTACTGGTGACTGTTACTTATATTTCTAGTTCCTTTCGCTGCTTTTCCCTTTGAATCCGCCAGGCTTGCGGTAATTTAAGATTCACACTCAAAGTAACCACATTGCCTCTAACATGTCAAGGACTCTGGGTGGGCAGCAGGACCCTGCTTGGAGGTGACCCTGTGGCCTGAGATGCTGCATTTAATCTGGGGGTGCTGGCAGTTTTAACACATAGCCAGAAGCACACTGGGAGAAATTCATTTATTTCCTTAGTCCCTTTGGTCATCCTGAAATTATCCATGGCAAGTGAATTCACCAGATTAGTGCAGTGGACAGTTTCCGAGGGGGATGAAGTCTCAAAGGCAGTAAGGAGACGTTTCCCTTTCTATGCAATATCCTGGAGGTTACCACATCCACCCTGAGCACAGGGCACCAATGCAGAGATGTGTGTTTTATTTAAATGGGGAACAGAATATGCAGGAGAAAGTGAGGGGAAATGGACCCCCAAATCTGTGTTATTTAATCAAGGTACTCGTATGTGGGAGACACAGACTCAAACCCCGTCTGATTGATTTAGAAGTGACTGCCGAGTAAAGTGGTTGATAGAAAAGAATTTGGAAGCAGACCTGAGGTCTCTGAATGGACAAAGTTTCTGCACTGATCCTTCAACAGCTTCTCCACAAGTTTCTCCCTGGCTCCACTCTGTTGCCCTGAGGTGCGTGGCCTCTATGGGGTCCTTAGATTGCTTTGTCAAGTACTTRGATCCTCTGACTAAAAATCCCACCAACTTTCAGAAGACTGCTGGGGAAGAGCACACAGGATCATCCAACAGTGGAGGGTTTGTGAGACTAAGTTTGGCAACTTGCAGAACCACAGTGAAAAGGGCAAAAAGGGGATAGAGCTGCAGCTGAGAGCCCGGCTGCTTTTAGCTTTCCAACGGGGAGTATTTTTTATGGTTTTCTGATAGGGTAAATGTATTCTCAGAGCTGCCTACTTGGCCTGGTATTCTTCCCACAGACACATGTAGATGACTAGGACAGATCATGGAGAAAAGCAGGCAACAGCCCAGGTTGTCTGGCCCTTGCATCCCTTCCTAATAACTCAGGTCAATTCTGACTTTGAAGTGAACCCATCCCATGGGGCTGCTCATATTTTCTGTTGGGCTAAACTGGAAATGAGTCAGGACCCCCAAATTTTGTACCAGGTACATTACACTGAGACAGTCAGAACCAGCTGTGAAATAATCAATAAAACTTGTTGCAAGAGAGTGTTGGTGTGGGGGAAGTTGTGTGCAAACAAAGGCATTCGGGACTGGCCAGAGGTGTGTTTAGTACCGGAGCTTTTAATTGGTCAGCTTTTGCACATAAAAATGAATTATTGCACGTGTAAAAACATCATTGCACATGTAAAAGTAAATTATTGTGCATATAAAAACTTTACTGCACATCTAAAAGTAAATTATTGTGCATGTGAAATAGATTTTTGCATATTTTTTCGTGTACCTCCTGGTCATTATTTTCTTAACACTTGTAATCTCTCATTTTGAACATGCTGAAGTTACACTAAAGATTCTTTCCCTCTTTGCTTTGGCAGTTTTAGAAYAGATTCATGGCTGCTCTTCAAAGTGGAGTGTCGGAAACATCCTTTGACTTCCAAAGGACTTGCAGGGGGCTCGACGTTCCTGGAAATCATTCCTGCCACCTTCATTGCATGTATTACTTTCCAAGCAGGAATGAGAAGAGGAGGGGAGTGTAATACAGTGCAGACACRACAATGTAGGTTCACACTATGCACCAGTGTGACTGTGCTGGCCATACATGAGCTGGCTGAATCCGACATAGAAGCAGAAAGTTTGACTCCTAGATGAGGTGTGCAAAATTTCCATGACTGCACATGAATTCCTGGCAACTGCATGCATTAATTATTATCACAAAACTGCCTGCCAAACTTTTGAAGTAGTTTGATAGCCACATGCCTTCAGATTTCTGCCACAGCCAGAGCCCAGCTTCCCATGCCTGGGTTAAAATTTATGGGTGATGTCTTTCCCCTCTCTCTCACACATGAGTTTAAAAGCTTTGGCTTTAAGGATGGGCCAAGCTCCGGTCACATTTTGCATTGCTGTACCAGCACAAAACAGCTCCTAGGCTAAGCAGAGCTAGTGCTGGAGAAAGTCTATGCCCCTGCCCTGTGTCAGCTGGGTGCAGGGGGAGCATGGCCAGCAGAAGACGACACAGCAGGTGCATTGCTGTGCCCATGAGATCACTGAGAGCCACCAGGGCTCCCAACTGTGCAGTTCAGAGCACAGCTCTGTAGCTGCACTTGTTAAAACCCAGGGCTTGGTCCTGTCCCAGGTAATTTCAGCATTGACATCCAACTGGAACATCTTTACCACATCCCTGAGCCATCATGATCACGTGAGCTTGGGACATGCAGGACTGGAGCTGGGCACAGCCTCAGATCACATCCAGCTCCATTGCTTGAGGATAACTCACCGTTTGTCAAGGAATGGCAGGCTCTTTGTCATGGATATAAGAGTTGTAGACCCTGCCATGACTTTGCTGCATTATGCCATGGCCAGATATCAACACATCCCACCAATACTGTTCCTGGTCTTATTCCTAAGCAAGTACCAGTCCTTCATCCAGTCATGCGCTTCAGCAGAGCAGAAAACCTCCCCTCTTGCAAGGCACTGCCACATCAAAATAGGAAGACTGAAACGTCAACAAATCATGCAAGGACATCTCCAGATCAGGTCAGAAGTCTTAGCCCACCTGGCTAAGACATCATGCTGTCAGAAGGAAACAACAATGCTGAGATATCAGCATGTCATCACTTTGGGATTAAAAATGACACATCCTACCAAGACCTCACCAAATCCTAATGTCCAAGTGGAAACTTCAGCACATCAGAGACTATATTTTTCCATTGTAGTGGTATCAGCATGCTAATCAAATGCAGCACAGCATTTCCCTGCAATGCAAGTGTCAATATATGCCATAAGAGAGCAAGGTTATACTGCCATGTCACCTTCCTGAAACACCATGTACTGTTACCATGACAGGATGTCATTGACATCAACACTGTGAGCTGATCAGATGCGGTGCCCCAGGTGATATTGCTATCATGATGCTTCTTCGCCCCAGGAGACAATATGGGATCTTTGTCATGTTCTCAGGGCCTGGCATCACATGCTGTCTCCAAACTGGAATGAACCCTGATCATTTCTTTAAGGTCTGGAGTATTAGCCTCCAACAATGGAAAGACATTTGAATCTGTTCCC
This sequence comes from Casuarius casuarius, assembly GCA_003342895.1. Classification (NCBI taxonomy): domain Eukaryota; kingdom Metazoa; phylum Chordata; class Aves; order Casuariiformes; family Casuariidae; genus Casuarius; species Casuarius casuarius. The sequence goes on along the minus strand of PTFA01000308.1, from coordinate 391,863 downwards.
TTATCTGTGTCTTTATACTAATTGGGCAACCCTACTACAATGGAGTCTATTTTGCCTTGCAGCTGAGACTGTTCCAAGTCAAAGTTTGACTGGTCAAAACTGGGAAGTCTCAGTGGCAACCTTTGCTGCAATCTGACAATTTCAGGAGCCATTCCGACATTTTCCTTCACAGCCTGCTCACGTGCCTTCTGCAGATGGGATGGGGAAAACAAAATGCTGATACCATGTGGAAGATCCAATGAAAGTAGAAACAATGGCACATCTCCTCTCCTCATCCACTGCATCCTCTCCCATAAATCCCAGGGCAGCTCAATAACCTATATTCCCAGCCCTTATTACTTCAGTGAATAGTCTATAGAAAGCAGGTGATATACATCCTATCCATAAAGCCTTTGACACTTCTGATTAATAATCTACAATGGTACAAATTAGAACGATGTAATTTCTTGTGTCGTGCTCTCTTCCCTGCTCCCTCCCTGCCCTGGCCGTGCTGAAGGCACATAGCCCTCCCTCTCCTCTGCTTCTCCCGCCTCCCTTCCCCCTTTACTCCTTATCTGACGAAATCATCAAATTTATGGCCAAATTGAAATGAAATGCAATTTAGTTCCCGTTCTGCTTTCAGTCCATCACCTCACAGGCCAGTCCCTGAGGATCGCCTAACCTAATCGCCGGATGGCAGTAACTTCATTAGTGCTGCCAGCAATCCCCTGCTTTCTGCTGCGTGTGGCTTCCAGAAATCATGGCTGACACCTCTCCCTGGGAATTACTGGAAGAAGGAGCTTTCTCAAGTTTTTCTGTTTTATTTCTCACTTGTGCCTAGTCAGCACATTTGCTTCCTCAGGGTGATCAGTTCACCACTACTTCGCTGGGTGCTTTCCCCCCAAAAGCCATCTCCCAGTCCAAAGGTGCAGGTGAAGATGGAAGCATGGGCAAGACGGGGAGAGAGGCCAGGCTGAAATGCAACATCCACMGGCACGGAGCCACATCACCTTGGCTCCTGCAGGCTTGAGCTAAGCAATGGCCAGGGAATTGGCCAGAGAAGCAGTGCTGCGCAACATGGGAAATGGGGTGGCTCCCATAGCTCACTCTCATTGCTGCATGGTATGTGGGTCAGCCAAAACACCAGTAGGAAAAGGCAGCTGGGTGGATGTTGCCAGAGCATCTTCTCTGTCCCTGGCTGCATGGCAGGATCCATTCTCTTTAAGCCCTCCTTGACACGTTTGTCCTCCAAACCTCAAGCACTGGTGATGCTACCCTTCCCCCTGCAGCAATTAATCCCAGCCCTTCTCTATCCCCACAGCTCTAAATCTCCTTTGCTGGTTTTTAAGCTCCTTATTACTTGTCCTATCCACAGGGAAACAWGTGTCCCTCCCCTTCTTGCAGAAGCCTTTTACATAATTGCAGACTGTTAACCCATATCCCTTCAGTCTTCTCTGGACTAAACAATCTCATATCTTCCCAACCCTTCCTCATGGGCCACATCCCCTTGACTTTGAGGAGGTTTTCTGTAGGCTCCCRGACTCCTGCATGCCTTTGGTTGGCCAGTCAGCTGGTCACCAGGCTCCTGCCAGAGGCCCAAGAGCTGGTCTAAAGTCAAGCAGCCCCAGCTCCCTAACTGCATTTTATTTGTTCTTTAGTGCATTTTGCAGAGTGCCATATCCTGTYGCAGGGGCACACAAGGCCAGTGGGTTATTGGCAGGAAACATTTCAGCTGCCCCCATTGCTGAGGGCACTTTCAGCTGCAGCATGGAGAACCCAGGACCTGCTCTACGCTCCRCTTTCTGCCCTTGCATGGTCCCTTCTGTCTTCCTGTTACTGCTGAGCCATCCCATGGCCTTTTCTTGGCAGTTCCTCATTTTCCCTACCACCAAGGCTGGCTTCAGAGCTAGACTGCAAAACCTGGCTCTCCTCATTCCCATCTTCCACCTAGATCTTGTTTCAGATAGCCACAAGGTCTGAAGTTTCAGTGTCTAACCACAAACAGCTTGGTTGGAGACAGATGAAGTGACTCAAGTGGCTGAGGACCCCTGACTGGAGAAGGTCTATAAATCGCCAGAAAATGTCCTGTGGCATTCCTTGGAAGAAACRCACACAAACACACTTTCGTAATGCAAACAGAAAGAAAAGCAGGGAGAAATAATAAATGAACATTTAAYGTTTAGTCTAATTTTGCATTGGTTGCAAATGAATGGCTTTGGGGGAATATTTCAGAGGCTGGGCAGCAGCTTTCCTCCTGAAAAATTCAATAAACTCTCAATTAAAAACAGTCAAGAAACACTGGAGATTTCTGTGAGTTTCTCCCAGCCTACTTTCKAGGATTTTTTAAGTGCTTAGTCAATATTAAAAGGGAGGGCTRTGTCAGAGAAAGAACTTGAACCCAGATATGAAAGTCTTTAGSTAATTCCCTAAATCTTTGGCCAAAGTGGGACCAAAATGTATATATCAGCATATATATGCACATCCACGTATGTACACACGAATGTATGGAAATACATTACCACATCTGCTTGTGTTTTATGAGTCAAACTCCCCAGTTCTGGTTTAGATTTTGAGCCAAAGCTTGGAAAAGTTATTTCACTTCCCATGTCTGCACACACACACACAAGTTTCGAGAGAAATCCCATCTGCGTCCAAGGAGGCAGCAGGCTGAAGTTGTTAGTTCGCAAAGGCAGGAAGCAGAAAGATCCCAAGGAAGGCAAGTCTCATTAACACAAGCAGCTTAGAAAGAAAAACGATGCAAGCAGAAAACGTCTGGAGAGATCAGGAGGGTGGCTTGGAGTTAAACGTGCCTCTGCCTTTTCCAGAGCAAAGCAAAGGCAATTTATGAACATAAACATAAAAATAAAATATTTTTTTTTAAAAAGGGAAGAAAGCTGTGAGGCAGACTCAGTAGGTGGTGCTCTTCCCTCCGAATCAGCACAGGGCCTGGGGAGAGGGTGTTTGTTCATGCCCAGGTAGGAAAATGCAGATGAGTGTCAGCATTTGGGTACAGGGATTGAAATCCCCAGAGGAATTTGGCCCTGGACCTTGTTTCTGACACAGCTGGTATTTTTTCTCATCTAGAGCACCTCCAGCACACACCAGGACAAAATTCTTGCAGGAATGAAAAGTGCTGATTAACCTGGAGTTTTAAGAGAAGGGCACCCAGTAGCCACAGCCCTGGACACACACAGGATCTTTGTCCCTGTGCCGGAGAGAAGGAAAGAGCCCGATTGATCCAGTAACGCAGAGCCATATATCACCACAGCCTCTCCCATTACTTTCCCTGATGGATTCTCATCCGATGAGCTGATCTGAAAGTGATAAAGGGAAGACCGGAGCATTTTCAACACGCCACTAACTCCAAAACTGGGCTCAATAATCCTGTAGATTGATGGGACCTAAACAGCTGGGAGGGAGAGGCAGGCAAACCAGGCAGGGAGTTTATTTAATACTCACAGCATTAACCGAGCGTACATTTATCTGGGTAAATGAGGGGGCAGGACAGGAACAACTCCCAGGCAAATGTAGCTCTTGGCAAAAAGCAATTTAGGCCCCTTCCACCTTGCCTGCCCTGTCTCCCCGGCTCTCTCCATCTCCTTCCATTGCCCTGGTCCCTGCACATGTGGCAGGTCAGCTGCATGTGTTTCTGCAGTAACATCTGCTCATGCACTGGACAGGGACCACATAGGGAATACATGACTCTCCTGGAAGGGACGCATCCTGTCCCAGCCTATGTGAGGTTCAYTTGTCTGTATCCATCATTATCTTCTCTCCACCCTCTTTCTTCCCACTAGTACCCACCTGTCAGAGGCTGGGGCTCTCACAAGGTGTCCCAGGGAGGTGAGTCCTAGAGATAGCCTGGCCCCGGGAATGGGTCAGGCCCATGATGGAGTGTTTACTTGYAGAAATAGTAGCTTTCCCACAGTTCAGGCCCTTTTCTTCCCTTCTCCTTCACTTTTCTTGCCCTTGTGGGCGAGCATATGGCCTTTGGTTGCATCCTGCTGTGGCCTCATTGTGGGTAGGTTTAGCCAAATGGCAAGTCTCTTCCATTGTCACCCCAACTCAGTCATTTCGACAAGCTCTGTCACTGGAGCATCTCGGACACTTCCAGTATGAACAAGGAAGGCCCTGGACTCCCGGGAGGCCCTTGCTTCCCTGTTTTCTCTGGCTGGAAGACACTCTGTTTCTGTTCCCCTCAGGCTGAGAGTGGACCAAATGTCCTCTGAGCAGTTGATCCAAGGCCAGACCTCATGGAGAACACGTTTTTCTCTCTGACTGCTCCACTTCTCCCCAGGGTCCTAGCATGGCCCTTTGTAGCTCACAGGTAACATTACTGTCCTTGGTGTGCCAGCAATAAGATCCATGGCAGCCTCTGAGGTCCAGGGCTAAGCAATGGGAGCTGCTGTTGGGGGACCTGGGTCTCAGGCAGGACATCTCCTGTGCCCTGGCTCACTGGAGCAGCAAGATCTTGGAGGCAGGAGCTGCATCCAGGTCATCCCATTTAATAGCCACCAGCAGATCCCCCTGGCTGGAGGGCATCCCAGAGCTGCCCAGCATCAGTGCCACCCTGCACTGGGTTTTCCTACTGTTGCACAAAGAGCTGTTTAAAAACCCAGGCCTTTTKCCCACTTTGAAACCCACTGGATGATCCCTTACCCAGGGCAGGAGACCTCGCACTGGATCTGCCCAGGCCAACAGCATCACCAGCCCTGTGGTGGATGATACCATTCCCAGCTGGAGTCTTCATCCTCATCTTCATCTTCATCCTCATCTTCATCCTCCAGCTCCTCCATGGCTGCATGTCTTCCTTCCCGTCTTCACCATCAAGGCCTCACACCAGGAGGGATTTTGATCTCAAGAGGCAGCCATTGTGCTGTAATTAAACAGCAATTGATTGCAAACAGGATTCTTTTGTGTTTGGGATTAATGAGAGGCAAGAAGATAAATTTGGTCACCACTAATTAACCCCAATTACAGGTGCAATAAATTAGAAGCATCCCAGGCTGCRTGGCATCTGCTGCCACTGCCTGAGCCACGGGGAGGGCCTGGGGTCTTGTCCTTTCCCCAATTTCTCCCTCCAAGTCCATGGGTCTCTCAGGAGTGAAATGAATCTGGAGAAGGGCTGTGGGGACTGGTGGCTATACCAGGGTGTGAGGTGAGGTCAACAGACAGGATTTCAGCCATGCAGTGCATGAGAGGATGCTGTCACAAGATGACACTGGGAGAGCCTTTCTGATTCTTAGTGCCCAAATGGGAAGCGCTGATTTTCCTAATTCTAACTTCTGATCCCTGGCAATTTTTAAAAATCTTCTGTTTTGCACCTTGGTTGCAAAAAGGCAGACATTGCGAGAGGAAAAAAACAGTTCCCTCCTGTGCTCAGTCCACACTGTGTTCACTGAGCATCACGGCTGTCAGGAGTGTGTTATTCTGCTGTTGTTCGGGGTGAGCCTGCACAGCACTGGTGATGGGATGGGGTCGACCCCAGGTAGTTACTAGAGCAATGGGGAGTATAGAGCTCAGCTAGGCTGAAAACACAGGGGTTTCTTCTAGCTTGTTTCTGGTCTGGAGGTTAACTCCTGAGGCAGCATGAGGGGTTGTGTTTACTTCCTCCTGCCTTTCTCTGATCTGTGTGACTAGATTTCATCCTGCCTGGTATCCAGAAGCATTCCCAAAGCATTTGTCTTTAACCTCAGCTGTTTTCATAGCTGAACAGCTCTGAGGCTGGGCCATCGACCCCTGCCCCAATGAAGCATTAAAGCAGATGCTTAAGGKTTTCCCAGGACCTGGGGCCTTCCAAGCTTTTCTTTGCACAAAAGCCCCACAGCTGCAGAAGGATTCATGCCACAGTCCAAGTTAGAGCAAACCCAGGTGTTTATCTAGGTGCAAATGCCCTCTCCTGCATCACCACCAGGAGCATTGCATAAGTTTGCATTGAGGGGTGCTTGTGTTAYCAGAAAAGTGCTGGTGTGCCACAGCAGCAGGAGGGCCTGCAACAAGATCCCTGCAGTAACCTAGGGCCCTCCAAGGATCTGTAACAGCCTAAACAGAGGAGGCTGGTGGAAAGGCTCAGCCTGCTATTTGCAGCATCTTCCCCAGCAGCACTGTTGCAAGGATGAAAGGCCAGTCCCTGCTCTGTGCCCCTGGCCTGACCTGACCAGCGTGGATGGGCTCTGCACAACACATCCAGGCTCATCCGTGGGCCAAGACCCGTCAGCTCTACCCCAGGCAGAGAAACACATTGTGGTTTGGGCTTTATGTTCTGAACGGGGTCTGGGGTAGACACCACCTCCATCCCAGCTGGGCATGGGAGGTGATAGAGAAGCCCATGGGGACAACATCCTTCTCTATATTAGCTGCTCCCTCTTCAGTCCCACATCTCCTGTGTGCATCTGAGACCCTCAGCCTGGTAACTGGGGGTGTTAACGTGCCCTTTCACACAGGGAGGAAGAGCAGAGGACTTATCTCCCCACTAAATCACAGCCCCTCTCTGCATCCRCCTTCCCAGCCTCTCTTCTCCCTGTTTCCGTCCCCACCCAGGGGGGTGTGGGCACATCCAGAGCGGGTCACTGGGGTCCCGGTGCTCGGAGGCCAGAGCAGATCTCCATGGCTAATGTTATAATCCTCCCCCCTTTCAGGCAGCAGGAAAGCCCCAGCCCGCAGGATCCCTGTGCAGACAGGGTGTAAAGAGCAGCGGCAGCTCCAAAGCAAACACTCCCACATCTTCATTCCTTCCACCCTATTGGCCATTGATTTCAGATAAATATCCATCCGGCCCTGACAGGGCTCAATTCTCCTAATTATAGCCCTATTGACATGTGATCTTTAGCTGCTCAGCTTGTCAGGAGCCATCTATCAGGCAGACAGATTTCTTTGGCTGGGAAGGAAATGAGATGGGAAGGGGGGAGAAAGGAGGAGCAGGGGCTGGGGAGGGGGGTGGATTTGGCAGAATGACTGTATTATTTTGCTGAAGAGATCCTTTGGCCTAAATTTCTGTTTATTAACAAATGTGTTTTGGAGGGCCCTGAGCACCACTCTTTAAGGCAGAAGCWTGGGGAAGGGGCAGAGCTAAGGTTRAAAGCTCCTAGTTTGGRAACAGTGTGGGTCACTGCAAAGGACTGCTGTGCACAAACTTCTTATTTCATAGATATCTCCTCTTCACGGACCGACGAACTGACTTCCCCAAGGCTACACAGTCCAGAAGCTTCAAAAATACCRCCTGCCAGGCCACATCTACCACATTTCATCACTTTCTGCATTCAAGCTGAGGAACTCCTTGTTGCAGGATGTTAAAAGTTTATATGGTTAATGGACATGTTCAYAGAGGAAAAATCTTTCTCGCATCATTAATATAAAGGCAACATGTTTGATTTAAGAAGTCCATGAGCACAAATCACTGGAAGTAAGGAGAGCAAGTTGGGAATATACCACGGCATGCTTGTCCTGTCCTGCTTTTCCCCACGGATCAGCTGTGGGCTGTTGTCAGAGGAAGGACATGGAGGAAGATGGGTACATGGCCAGACCAGTCCTGGAGTTATTAAAACCTGCTATTTTCTTCTTTCAGTCCCGGTCTCGGACTGGCAAGGCAAGGCTAGGACTTGTGCCTGAACCAGACCCTCTGGSAGGCAGCGGGACAGGGCAGGGAACGTGCAGGGTGGACATGGCCAGGAGACCTGAATGGGGCACACCGAGGGGGACGTGTGCCTTTTCTAGACCTCCACATAATGCTCCCACCAGGATCACATTGGCACAAAATCCTGCCAAGCCAGCCAGTTCGGGAGCTAGGTGTCTTGCTGGTWGCTTCTCCAACTGCACTGGTGGCTCTGTGGAGTGGGAATGGGTGCTCGTATCATCCCCAGAGCCCAGCAATGAAGGAGTAAAGCCACTTGCTTTTTGCCTTGCGTTTTTTCTCAGACTGAGCACACTGCCTCAATGGCTGGGRAGCTGGTCGGTGATTGCTGTTACCATCCAGGCCTGGGATGCAGGAGAAGCCAGGAAGGACGGCGAGGGCTAAATTCCCTGCTAGTCCTTCCCCTTGGAGGAGGTGACAGCCACCCCACACCCCCAGCGCCTGACCGAGCCTGCGGTCCCGCCGTGAGCCAACRTTGTAAAGCGGTGTCAGGCCGACACTCGGTCAGTGATCAGGGAAAGAGCCCTGTTAGCTGACTCATATCCTGGTCTGCACGTCTCTGTATTGTGAAAGGACCCAGACAGCCGGAGTGTCTGGAGATAACAGCCTTTACTGGGGAGCCCTGAGAGCGCAGTGTTCATTTACAAAGCTGGGCTTATTCGTGCTGGGCCAGCTATCTCCATATCTGCATTATCGATCCGCTACCCCCCCCCCGCCCCGACCCGTCTGCAGTATCAGCCCATCCATCTAGATAGCTGTCTGCAGTACCTGCTTCCACCCGGCTAGGGTATCCGTCACTCGTCGCAGYGCTTACTCTCGCAGCACTTTACGAGCGGCAAGGGCCCGCTTTGCAGAAGTGCTGAGCGGTCAGAAAGCCCAGCTCCAGTGGAAAAAGCAAGGCCTCAGCCAGCTCCTCTCTCCCTGCCAGTGGGAAGGCAGAAACTAGCTGCATTTTGCTGCTGGGGAAACTGAGGCACAGGAAGAGGGAGAGATTTCCTGGTGTCTCTGGGGAAGCCTAAGAGATGCTGGTGCTCACTTCCAAGGCCTCGGTGAAGGCACAGAGCAGTCTCCACCTGGGTTTCTCAAATTTTCTTTGCTTCAGTCCACTCAACGACACTGCACTGAGAGGGGTGAGACTGCTGCATAGCTACGGCATAACGGGACASAGAGGAGCCACCATGGCACGGTGGCTCTGCAAGCTGCTGGGCRGCATACCCCGTTGCAGCATGGTCTCCATGCTGCTCCACGGCTCCGTGAACCAGCCATGGCTGGACCTAGCCCTCACCAGGGATGGTTTGAGGAGGTATCCCTTTATGTGCATCTCCCACACTGCAGAAGGTGCTTGAGAGGGCTCCTGACCCACCATGTCATGACGCAAACCTGCAGGACCTGCCTGCCCTCCAGACACTGTGCCTGCAATATCACTTGGGGACGGGGGTCAGCGTGATCAGGTTGGTCATTCCGGGACACTGCTGGGATGATTCAATCCTTGTGCCTTCATCCCGGGCCCTTCCTGGGGGTGTCTGCAGGAGCCAGGTATGTTATTACAGGGCCTGCCCCTTCCTGATGGCTGCACAGCTGAGCMTGGGAGGCCCCTGGAAGAGAGAGCATGCATTATCGAGATTGCTCCTGGGACCATCCTTCCTGGTAGCTGCCCGCAGACCAGAGGTGTGTGTGCACCATGSCATGAAAGCTCTGGTTTCCAGGGCAGGTCACACCTACTGAAGAAGAAAACCTAGGATAGCTGGGCTGGGATGGGGGACCACCACGCTTACACAGCTTGGGGCAGAGCTTGAGCCAGGACAGCGCAACCGCTGAGCRGCATTACAGCAAAATAGTCATAGAGTGCCTTTCCAAAGCTGTTTTGGAGTCTAAATATGTGGCTGCTCACCTGAAAACATCCAGTGCAGCTGGCCCATTTGGGAGGGCAGAAATGGAGATGGAGAGAGATCAAGATCAGAAATCACTGGGAAGAACATCAAAGATTTTTGAACAGTGCAATCACTTCTCCTTCTCTCTGCAGAGACCCCGACCTACCATCTCAGCGTTGCTGGATGGGCTCTCCATGGCTGCTCTGCAAGGGGTCAAGGTCATCTAGAGCATCTCACCTCCTCCTGTTCGCACCAATCCCCCATGATCTCCAGAAAGAGCCAACCCTGAGTTGCAAAACAGCAGAGTCCCACAGAAACGAAGGGGTGCTGCATGGCCTGGTGGTGCCTGCAGGTGAGGAGAGGAGGTGTTTAAGGCCAGCAGTGACTCAGTGATGCTCAGACTCTCAGCAGGGTGCCATGGTTTTCCGCTTCCCATTTTACTGGGAAGAATTCAGGAAAAACTTTCCAAAAAGAAAGTTCATTCCCACACATGGGGCTCTCCAAGGAAGGACATGCAGCCCCTGAAAAGTTTCATTTTGACTGTTTTGGAGTCTCACAAATATGAATTCCTACTTTTTAGTTCTCCCCAAATCTTTTTTGTATCCGAGCAAAGCCATGCTTCGAATCACACAAAACAGAACCAAAACAGCCTCTTTCCTGTGACWTCTAGCTCTGTTGAAACTAGAATTTCTTTTTACTTCCCAGTTAAGCATGAATTTCAGACCAAGGAGGCTTTGGTTCAGCACAGAGAGAGCTGCTGGCAAACCAAATGTCCCATCACTGCTTCTATTCAGCTCTCTCAGTGTGACTGAATTTTGCAAKGACACAACAGCACTTCCCATAGGCAAACAGATGTGTAGGGGCAGCTTTATACCTTGATCCCAGGGCAATTCCTGCCTCCCCAAGAGTTTAACCCTGAAGGAAAAACCTTGTGAAAGTTCAGAAAGTCTGCGCAACCCAGGGCTGGTCCAAGTCATAAGCCAAGGAGTGGGCAAAATATCTCATTTGGCGGCTCCAGAGGAAGGCAAAGGGGTTGCATAGGAGTGGTAAAACTGGGTTGAGGCTGGCTGATCCCAGTGGTATAAATTGTCCTCCAGCTCCCCTGTTCTCTCCCTCTAACCTCATAGCAGAAGCCAATCCACATTTTCACCCAGGCAAGTTAAAATTCAGTTCAGAGGTGGCCTGGACTCACTGCACAGAGAGAAGTGATAACATGAGGTGCAACACAGGAGGGAAGGACTGCTTTTGATGGGTCTAATTCTCCCCTTGCACCAGCTTGACACTGCCATGTTATCACTGACTCCAAGGTCATTTTTCATGATTTGTGCCAGGGTCAGCRTGAGAAAAATGAGTTCTTAATGCACATGCATGCACCTACTCAACTACCTATACTGACAGAAGCTGTCTAAAATCTGGGCATCAGTGTGACCCCAGGGAGGGTAACTTGGACCTTRTATGGGGGGCAGCGAGCGCTGAGTCAGCATCCCTGTCCTGCCCTCCCTGGGTGAGACATCCATCCTGGGGACAGATGGGAAAAAAAGCACCACTCAACTGACGTGCATCTGACTGCTCCGCAAAGAAAAGCGCATCCGCTCCCCTTCGCCCCGTGCCCCGGGCAGAAGCAAYGGCAGATCCTTCACTTTAATGTTAACTGAGTTTTAGCACTGGCCCCGGGCTTTCCCATTTATCTACAAGACTCTGAATAGCGGGAGAGCRGAGTTAATAAATCCGCTCATGTGTCGCCTGTAATCAGGCCTGTAAATAAAGTGGAGCTGTCAGGGAGCGGAGGCCGTGCACGGTGGCCTGTGCCGCTGGGCTCCTCGCGGTCCCACGGGGTTGTGGGTTTCTTGTCATTGCTGCCCTCACCGTGGGGAGCTGGGTGTGATATTCAGCTCTATTTGTGTGTCCTGTGGCTCGAGGTCACTTAGACCTGCTATTTCCAGGATGGTGATGTTGCSTCCCCAGATGCTGGGCAGAGTGCTGGGAATTTCTGCCCAAACCTGCAGCCCTCAACAGCRCCCTGAAGCCTTGTATGGATGTTCCTTCTTAGATGGAGAAAGCTTTTTCTAAGATGGGAAAAGCAGCAGCRGGTCACAGACTGATCCAGCACTTCATAACCCCATCCCTTTCCCTTTGTGATCCCTCAGGAGTGGTTTAACCCCTGTTTTCCTTGCCTCATGTTCACTCTGTGTTTCCCTGCCAGTGACCTAAAGCCAGCCCAGGCTGCCTTGCCACAGCTGGGAGCACTGAGGGAGGAGGTGGGTTTTAGCTTTATTTCACCTCTGGTTGGCAGTCTGGTGCCTAGCAATACGCATCTTTCTCCAAGCCACCTGCCCAGGTACAACACAGGGCTGAGAAGAAGCTCTTCCCGTGACTGATGGCACCAGGAGTGACTGAAAGGAGCACGCCTGCCCTGCAGCTGAGCCAGGTTTCACCTCGTGCCCCACGCGTGGGATCTCACTTTGGATGAGGTCAAAGCATTCAGTGCTTTCCTGGGAGCAGAGCAGGGAGGAATCAGGCCCTGGACAGGTCAGGTTSACACTCGGGGGTTGAATCAGCCCTTCCAGTACACAGTTAGTCCTGAACGACACAGCACTGTCCCTACAGCTAACAAAACATGGTGAATTCCTCATCAAGGGAGAACGTGAGCACAGGGAGGTCCACGAGTGACAATTCCCTGGTTTGTCCCTAATTAGTTCYTGTTCAAATGCTAGCAGCAGAGAAATTATCACTCGACTTTTCGCAAGGCGCATGCTGTAGCAAGATTTAGTATTTTAATAACTAGTCACCACGAGAACAAACCTGGGCCCTGRTGCAGCCTGGAGCCATGAGGTGAAAGAGCTGGGCCAAATTCACACCAGCAACACGACAGAAGTCTGGGCCCGATCCATGTCTCCAGGAGGAAGCACGTTGACCTAGTCAGCCTGGGCTCATATGCAATCATATTGCATTTTCCCAGGTGCAGCTTTTGCTTTAGGGTTAGATCTTATTATCCCATGGCCCTGCACAGGCCACCAGTTCCAGCATCACCTGCTAAGCACTKCTCACCCTTCTTGGGACAACACACTGCTCACCCATGCTGCCTGGCTGGGACCAACCTCTCCCGTGAGACACCCTGATATCTCCAAACAACATCTCGACTCTAAGAGGGGAAACTGAGGCACACAGGGAAGGGAACTGACACACCAAGGTCACTTAGTTAATCRGTGGCAAGATCCCAAGAGCAGCCTGCCACTTCCTCTAATTGCTGGTGGAGGGGAATTGATTCCAGCCAAGTCCCCTGGTAGGTGCAGGGACTGCAGAGAGGTTCAGTAGGGGAAGGTTTCCTGTAAGACGGGAAGTTTTCCTCCCGCTGTGCCCWGCTCTCCTCATTCTGGTCCAGCTCTGGGAGGCCATCCAAGCGCTACATATCTTTAATTATTAAGCAATCACCCATTGTAGTTACTTATGTGCTGCGGAGCCTCCAGGATGTTCCTGCCAACAGTACCAGGACGTAAAGCGTCCCTCGATACCTCCTTCACAGSGGCTGAATCACCCAGCTCCATTAACTGATATCCACCGCAGGCCGGYGCACAAACGCATCCTCGCCAGCCTCCCCTACTCAGCCGGGCCCCCTCCCTCACCGGGCCCCTGGGAGCCCTCCTGGCCACTGCTACCTAATGCACAGCAGTTACCGGAAGCCGGACAGAGGTGCTAGTTCATCCATCACAGCCAGAAGGAGCTGTCAGGGCCCGGAGCATCCTGCTCGTCGGCAGATCCCAGCAGTTCTGACAAAAGGCCCAAGAAAAACTTCCTGGTCCCTTCTTCACTCTGTCGATTGGATTTACATGAACTCCCCTTGTTCCCCTGCCTCCTCTTTCCACACACATCCTACGTGCCCCAAATGGCCATTTATTGSTTGTTTTGGGTGGGCTCTGGGGCATGCATTGCAGGAAAGGACCCCTCTACCAGCAGCATGGGCAGCCCACGTCYGGTGGCCTAAACAGCCAGAGAGGTCTTCCTAGATGAACCCTGTGCCACTTGCAGGAAAGGTTTATGGAACAGGGAAGCAGCCAGAGAGAAGMCCCAAGCCAAGGTCCTCAAGAGCCTACAGCAGGGCCAGCATCAGGAAACAGTGTCCGTGCATGGTGCATGCCCTGCAAACAGCTCATCTTCTCTTGGCRGTGTGGGCTCACGAGCTTTCTCTGYGCTAATGCTATCWGCTGTTCAGAAAGCCACAGCCRTGCTGGTGCAGCTCTCCTGAGGCCTGAGGGATCAGCCTGTGCACACAAGGAGCACGAATGGGCAAGATGCACCAAGAGCATTTGCCTCCACCTTTTCAGATGTTAGCAATACGCTCCAGCCACCACCGTTGACATAATCTGAGACCATTTCAAGAACAYCCCATTTCCTTTTAACCATCTGTCAATAAACACCTTTTCTTCCCCTCCATCTCCTAAATCCGTCCAGCTCAGAGTTAGCATGAAAGATGCTGTGCGGTCTGAGCATGGGAGGGAGACTCCTGTCCACARTTGCATATGCCCTGGGTACCACCGTCTCTGCACATCCCCTGTCATTGTTGTTGGCCTCAGACCATGCTGATCTCCTCAGCTCCACCAGCAACYGTGGAGCAAAGCAGTTTTAAGCAGCCCAGGGCAAGGTGAATCCCTTGCCGTCGACCTCCTTGGAGCTCRTGCTTGCCAGAAGAGCTGAGCAAATATTTTTCATGGAGCTACAAAAAAATGCTGTTCAGGCAAACTTGGAATGCTTCTGGGGAGCACATAAGAAAGAGATGCACTTGCAAAGGAAAACTTTTCTGAGGTACTCAAGTGAACTGGAAGATTTGGGTTTGGTTCAGTTACTACCATGGCATGAAACATTAACAGGAATATGACTGTTTGGCCTTGAGATAATCCAGGAGGGATTCTGCTGCTCCCACATTCACAGATTTTGCAGATTTCCCACATTATGAGAGTGCAAGTTTTAATCTTTCTTGGACACCATTTCTGAAATGTCAGTATTTCCTGAGTGTCCACATACCTCTTCTGACCCACTGACTGGCAGGGATGCACAGCAATGGAAGAGCACGAATAAGACACACCATCTCAGTCCATTATTCACTTGGCTGGAAGCAACTACCTGGGAAAGATGTAAGATTAGTGCCTCTACACAGCAAAGCTTTCCAGGATACAGTCTCCTCCTCCAGCATGTGCTCCAGGACTTCCTCAGCCAGAGGTGGGTTGAACCCACACAGCTCTGTGGTCCAAGCCTTGCAGGGCTTCCACCAGCTGGATTTTCACCAAAGGAGCTTGGTTAGGACCCTGTGATTTTTACCCCAAAAGAGGATATCACCTGCCACTGCACAACCCATGTCCTGGTGTCTCAGCAGACCAGTAGCCACACCAAAACATGCTTGTTGCCATGCACAAGGCAGAACTCCATCCCCTAGCAGTGCAAAATGGGGTGCACGCTGGCAGTGAAGTGTCTCACTGCTGCCTTATAGCTGAAGAGATCTGAATCAAGACATTGCTCTTCAAACCCCCTGAAATAAATAGGTCATTTTTTTTGAATGCAATGCACTGGTTTTGCTTTTTGATGCAAATAGTTCAGCAGAAGTGAGACAAACTTGGTGTTACTGACCTGGAATTCATTCATCACATTTTCTTTCCTAAAGACATTTTCCCCCTTCTGCTATCTTCTTTAGCAGGTAAATGCCCAATATTTTTTATTATATTCAGCTAAACCCCAGCCCTTGTGCTAAAGAATTCCCCAGACTCTCACTCTGGAAAAATGTTTCTTTTGGAAAGCTTCTATCTTCTGTCTTCTGGTGCCTTCAAGCATCTTTTACAGAAGTATAACCAGCTGTTCCCAGTCCACACCAACCCTTGGACTTCAGTGGACTGCATAGAGCCAGATGGAGCTCTCCCACCTGCGGCACTGAGCCAGAGGCTCAAGAGCAGGAAGTTTGCTAGGTCCCACTGATGTCCATCATCTTTGCCGTTTTCTGGCTTTGCCAACCTGCCCTGTGCCCTGGGCTGCCCTGCCTTCCTTGCGGAGCTGTGCCTTAGGGACTCTGTACAGAAACAGACCCTGGGGGTCCTTCTGGCTCCCCACAGGCCTGATTAGCTTAGGCTGCGTTTCCCAGCTTCACTGCACTCCTCCTGCTCAGGAGGCAACACAGACCACTCTACGGCCTCAAACAACTTCTTGATGTTAAATTCAACAATCTTCCAATGCTGAATCCACCTTGAAATTGGTCTCGAAACCTCTCTTTGCAAGCAGTCTGGAAGGGGGCTTAGGAGATGGAAGGAGGAGGGGGGGGTGCAGAAGGAAAAAGAAATTTGATATATTTTCTGTAAGGAAAAGAATTAAAAGGAAAAATTCAGCTCAGCAGCAGAATAATGGAGTTGTCTCTGGGAGATGTCCCTTTGTGAAAGAGCAGCGAAGAGAGGTAACTGCAGGGAGCAGACAGAGCTCTCGATACATGCAAGGTGCGCTAGCAGTGGGAAGGGACTTCAGGAGCGCTGCTGACAGCCAGGAAATTCTGCAAGCTGCCCAGGTCAAGCCCATGGCCAAGGTCAAAAGCCAGGGTCCAAAGAGGAGGGTCTAATGGGCCTTCCTAGCAGGATGAGTGCAGAAATACAGGCGGTGTTTAACCTCTACAGTAAGAAATTTTTAAAGTTATTTTCCTACGAGTAGGAATGTGTATGTCCTGCATGTGTATGTCCAGGATGTGGGATGGGCTCAGCTGATGGAGGAGGTCACTACCTAGACCCAGGACAGAGACTACTCCTATTTCAAGCTAGGGGAGCCTGGGAAATATCAGGGACAAGAGACAGGATTTTACCCAGACCATTTGCTCTCCTCCTGCATAACTCTGCCTGTCACTGAGGGAGAGGTACGGAGCAGCTCTGGCTCTCACCAGAGGGGAACAGGAGCAGGATCCCCTTAAAAGCAGAGCTTGACTGTCTAGGAGGGTGATTTTCTGCTGATAGGACTCAGAGACACTGAGCTCCCTGCCAGACCCTGGCTTTCCTTGGCTCTCCATGCAAAGCCCTAGGAAAGAGGGCTCCTCCTTTTCGGGAAGAAGGTTGTTTCTCCCTCCTCTTTTCTCCCCCCACCTCCCCCTCATCTGCTCCAAGCTTGACAGGGACAGGTCAGTCAGTCCGTCACTGCTAATCTTTGGATACTTTTAGTGTCACACTAATGACAGCACACCTCTCTGCCGATCCACCGAGCTGCTGCAATAAAAGCCTCTTAAAGCCAGCAGCCCCTCTGAGCAAAGTGGCTTGCCCGCTGCTGGGGCCCTTCCTTGTCCCTGGAAATGGCATCCGGCTGATTAGCCCTGCTGCCCATGACAAGAATTGGACGTGAAACCTTCCACTTTTAGATGCATTAAAAGCCCTTTGCAGGAAACACTCAGAAATGCACCACCGCTCGCCACCTTTGCCTGCCCTCTCACCTCTCCCACCTCAGACCTGCACGTTCTCTACTCCCATCCGTCCCCTTTGTGCCAGGGAACAAGGGGCTTGGATGACGCTCTCGGGAGCACCCTGGCTGGTTTTGTTCATTGGTTGGTGACAAGGACATATTTCCTTTCTTGTGGGCCATCAGAGCTCAGTTGTGYATCAGGATGGCTTTGCCATAGGTCACCAGGGTTAACCATGGCTTGCCACCAAGAGAGATGCAGGTCTATTCCCAGCAGCTSTGTCCATACTGGTGAATTAAACAGTGCCCACAGACATTTACAACTAGCAGTTTGGATGCAATTATGCTGTTTTGCAGGGTAAGAGGGTTTGAAAGAACAAACTCGGCCGTTCTATCCCCCTGGCATAGTCTTCGTGGCTGCCAGCCCCAAACCCAGCTGTTCTGGCCACCCCTCTTCACAAAGACAGYGGAGTCAGATGACAATTGAGGCTGTCACAAAGCAGTGCTCTTTCAAGTCCTTTCCTCACTGTGCTTCAGGTGTTTCAGTCCTTGGTYTTCTCCCATGTCACCAGCCACGCATGGGAGTAGAGGGCAGTACCCTCTTGGATGCTACATGAACCACATTACCCTGAGGGTGGGTAGAAATTTAGGGCTATAAACTGCTCTAACCTGGGTCCTCTTCTCCCTTCAAGGGAGCCAGGGTGTCRTTTCCCACCCCAATTGATTGCAGAGCTGTGCTGTGGACTGGTGAAGAGCTGATGAATAATGTGTGCAGTAATATTAAAAATAAATAAGCTTAGCTGTTGGTTTAGGGCATTTTGTTCTGCTGCAGGGCTCTTCAGGGCATCCATCGGAACTGGTAGCATCCAGAGGGAGTGTGGTGTCCCTAAATCATTAAGCCATCTCCGCAGCAGTGTACAACACGCTTGCTTTGGACGTCTTACTTTGGTACAGCCCCTGAACCCCCAGTCTAAACAGCATGGGAGGCAGGAAGGCAGCATCAGCTGTGGCACARCTCAATGGCAATACAGTTCTCACAGCGTTTGCCCCTCGTTTCACCATATGCAGGTTTGCAAGGTAAAAGGTCGATGGCTCAATATGGTTCTGCTCAGCTCAGCAATTCGGCTGCATTCAGAGAACTGTACYCCAGGGAAGGTGAGATGCGTTATTCCCATGCCCTGGCTCATGTCCCAGGCAGTGTGGAGATGAAGTCAGCAGGCTTCCAGGGGCAGATGGGTGTGCTGAGAGTCGTATGCAGCCAGCGTGAGCTGGAGTATGGATGAACCAGAACCAAGAGGCAATAAGTCAACAGGAGTCAGGAAGAGCACAGTGGGAAGCTGGGATTGCATGATACAGCCCCAGCCATCTGGGGTTTTGTGACTGGCTCTACTACTCGCTCACTTGAATTTACGCACAGCCTTTAGGTCTGTCTCAGTGCCTCCCAACAGAAAGCAACAGCACCACCATCACCACCCCTGAGACACGGGAGCTACCACTGTACTAGAAAATAGATGGTGCTTGGGAACATTCTTAGGTCCTGGAAGTCAGTCACCATTAAATTATTAGTGCAACCCATGGACACCCTTGGGCCAGCCTGATTAGTTGCCTCCCAAATGATTCATAAGCACAGTTCTGGACTTAGCATGGGCCAAGARTCAGTTAGACATGACCGCTGTATTAAGGAGGGTAAGCGATTTTAACATCGTAGACATGATCATTCCATGCCACGTGGCCTCTTTGCTGCAGATTGGTGCAGAACATGTGTAGTTTACTAATAGASATGTATCTTGGGAGGCTGAAATCAATCTTTCTTATCTTCATGGAAGAATGAGGACCTAAAGCCTCCAAGGCACATTTGCACCTGTCAGTGATCTGGAGGTGACTGGGTGCCTGCATACTCTGGACARTGTAGGCTTAAGGGATTACAACTGAAGGAACAAAGCAGGGTAGGACCTTGAATGGACTAGAAGAACCTTTTTGTYTCTTTAGCTTGTGGTCCAAAAAGATACAAGAGAAGCCAGATCCCAAAGTTGTGGGAGATCCATCAAAACTGGGTGGGAGACACATAGCCCCAAAACGGACAATGAACGTGACACTGATGAGAGAATCAGTACGATACCTGTTTCCTAGGTCTTCATTGCCCTTCCTTCACTGTATGAGCTCTTTCTAAAGGCAGGTCTAGYTTCCCTTTGGATCATGGAATAGGAAGCAGAGCACTGACTAGGAGACTGTTGTCCCACACGGACAAAAAACAAATCAGAGAAAGGAAGAGTTCAACTGATCAAAGGCACCCAGAGGGCAAGGAGACTTCTCAGAGGAAAGAGATTTAAAAAGCAAGAYTGGCAGTGGGCTCCATCCCCACTAGTTTCAGCCATCCAAAAATGCATCATTTAGYCTAATTCTATCTAGGCAAGTTGATGAGAGACATCAGCACCCCAAGACCTGGTTCTTCTCACCTACCTTAGGAGCACCCCAAGGTTCCCAGGCAAGGGGCTGTCCCTCGAAACCAACAGAGGCCAGGGTGTAACTCAAGCTGTGCACAAGCCTGCTCAGGCATCTCCAGTTGTAGCTATTCTTCTCAATGAACACCTCATGTCTAGGAAGAAATGCCTATTGCAGGAGGACAAAGAAGACCAACTATCATTTCTGAATGATGTAGGGAATGGCTTTACCTTTTCCCAAACTGAAAATCAGGAGGTCCATCTAGTAAGAAAGACCTGAAGCTTTCGACTGGAGGGACACGAATAAGCACACAATCTCTAGGAAAAAGCACTATGTGTCTGACATAAGCTTGGCAGTATTCTTAAAAAAACACAGGCCAACACAGAGGCTACAGAGCCATCACGGTTGTGTGTGGCTGCCAATGCTCGCAACTGATTCAGATGGAAGGAAAACTAGCCTTCATCTTCTTCTTCTTAGTTGCCATTATTTTAGAAGAGAGAGAGGGAGCAGGGAGCAGACCAGCTCAGTACTGCCTTAGTGGGAAGGGAGACTCTRCACCAGTGCCATCACCCTTCATGGGCCTGGAAAATTCCCAGGAGCCAGAGAAGGGATGTGGGAGTAGGGAGGCTGAACTGGTGGAGGCTGGACTGACCTGAGAGCTGGGGGACAGGGTTGGCTTGGGGAGCACAGAGAATTGCCGGAGTGGGRCCAGGTGGATGAAAGCATGAGAGCTCTTCATGTACCAGTGGGTGAAAATCCCCTAGCCTCAGAAGCCACTCTGGCTCTGTCTAGGTTATAAAACAGACTTTGAGCCCTTTCCCTAGCCGTGAAGACCACAGTGGCAGCACATCTCACAGACACTTTTGCCTGCCCTTTTGCTGTAGCCATAGAAAGCCATGGTACTGGACATCTGTAAAGGATCTGTAAATGGGCTCTACTGGGAAAGCCAAAGGGAGTTGCTGGATACCAGTCCTTTCTGMGTCCCCTTCATTCATAGAAAGCCGGACGGGAAATGCATGGGTGAGCAGGTTGCCCAGGCAGCCGATACACCCCCAGAGCTGCTCCACATCTGGAAGCAGAAGCCGTGCTTGCATCCCAAGGGTGCTCCTGCCCTGACCTAACTCCCAAGAGTGCAGCCAGGAAATAGCTGAATTTCTCCAGRTCCTGCCTCTTTCTTTGGCTCTGTGTGGCTTGTTTCAAGTGCAGTCAATTAGAGTGGTGGATCAATTAAGCATTAATGGGCAAGGAAGATAAATTACTCAAATGGGCGATTCCAGAATCCGGAAGGGAAGAGTCCCTGCTATTGATGCCTGAGGATCCTTCTCCTTTTCAAGACCAACTGGAAGCTCTTTCATCTCTCAGCACCAGAGGCCTCACATAGGTATGAGGTGCCACACAGTCTGCACCTGTGGCATTTTTCCCATTAGACATTTCACTTTAATTTCATGAGACGACCCATTCATATGGATTTGTTTCCTTCTTCCCCTTCCCTTCATTCATCCCAACACATCCCCATCAGCTTTATAGAYTGGGAAAAGTTTTTCAAAGCTGAAGAAAGCTGAATTAATTCCTGCTTTTCCTGCACCAGAAGGAAAGTTTTTGAGGACTTGCTTCCACACTGGCTGTTGCAGAGGAAAGCTCAGCCACAGGTGTCCGTGTGTGTTTGTGTGTATGTGCCTGTGTGCATGACCAGTCCTGACCTGGCTAGAATGAGTCTATTTGCACATCTGGATTTGCCGTTCCCTAGTAGCTGGAAGACTGAATTGGRAAGATCTGCTCAAAGTTATAGAAGAAAAGAAATCTCCATCAGGAACTCCACTTATGGCACAAATCTCTGTGTTTTGCTGCCCCTTCTTATACCACAGCCCCCTGGACCATCCCCTTCTGTATCTGTGTGGGCCACTCAGTCACTCCTCCAAAGCTGTGCAGCCACACAGCCTCATACTGAGGGCAGGAYGGGAACATCATCTCACACAAACTTGTGGGACAGGCTTTTATAGCCTGAATGAGCCCATGACTAAGCTCTGTTGTTTTCCTCAAGGTTGCTCTTGTCAGGGACCCTTGGTTTGGGTGCCTGGTATTGCCTGCTCCTGAGCTGGAGCAGCTTCAGCTGATGTTTTTCTACAGAAGGTCCCAAATATAGTCCCAAGGTACACAGGATGGCAATGGTCCCTGGTATTGACTATTCTATGTTATCGTTTCTTACATTTCTTGCAAGATCTCCCTTGTTTGGAGGTGCCTGGGCAMTAACAACTTGCAGGCAGGGCAGCTGAGTTGAGACAGTACAATGAAAGAAAAAACCTGCCCTTCTCATGACAATTCCTATGTCTATTCCTGCTTCATCCCTGTTTTTCCAGCCTATTAAACCTCCACAAGCCCTGCTCACACCAGCCACGCACATGCAGAAATTCTTCCTCTGCCTCCACACTCCTCCTCCTCTTCTCYCCCTCCCCCTCCAGCTGCTTGAAAAATTCAAACCATCTTCCTATTAAGAAGAAAAAAGGATGTGCTACCAGGTTGAAAGGGAAGGCAGAGGAATGGGTTAAAGGGGTTTAAATTGGAGTTTTATGGATATTTCTCCCTGTCCTTTGTGAGCGCATTAAACTTTTCTTTCGTTAAAAACCAAGAGGACAGGAATGGGAAAGGAGAGGAGAGAAGGGAAAGAGTAGGCAGAAAAAAAAAAAAGCCCTCAGATATTCATGTGTGACACAGCTCAGGGAGGTGAGACGTACGGCTGATTTGCTTAATGCTGACAGGTCTTTCTTCTTATTGGAAAGAAAACACAGCGGGGATTCTAAAATGTGCCGTGTAAAGGTCCATGGCAGGAGCATTTCCAATCTTCCGTGGTGACGCTGCGGGCCAGGTATTCACACAGGCACATCAGGGGAAAATAACACAAAAAGTTCTTCAGTAGACTCCCATTAACCCGCTGCCTATGATAATGTCAAGCCCGAAGCCGCTCCAAAGCACCAGCCAGCACAGAGGGATGCAGGCATGTCTGTGTGCATGCCAGCACACCAAAGTGGGGCACACATGGGGCAGAAAGAGAGTCAAGAGAGAAAAAAAGGGAGAAAGAGAAGTGCAAAAGAGGGGTGGGGGGAGGAGGATGGAGAGAAAGCAAAGACAAAGAGAGAGAGAGGGAGGGAATTTGAAAGAGGAGAAAGATTAGATGAATGTGAGAATTCGGATGGGAGGTTTGTCCTGGTGCTTGCCATGCAGCTCTGTTCCCTCCTGGCTCTCTGCACGGTGCCAGGTCCCAGCTCGTCGAAGGAGGTGTCCTGCAGAAGAGAGTAGGGTGAATGACTGGTAATTTGGGAGAGTTGGGGAGTCTGGAAGAGCCTCCAGACCTTCGCTTCCTGGTGCTCTGGGCTCCTGTGACACCCTCCCTGGGGAGAAGCACCCTGGAGCCAGCCTGACTCTGCTGCCTGTCTGCTCTGATGAGCTCATGGCTTGTTCCAGGGGATCGCACGTTAGCCTTTCCTCACGTCAGCTCGACAGTGAGGGGAACATGTCACGGCAACATCATGCACAACGCATGAGCTGATGCTGRTGATGGCCCCTGATGCTGGGACAGCTGAGATGTTCCATGGATAAAGAAAAGACTCAAGGGCAACCTCTCTGCTGAGAAGAAGGCCATGATGATGTCTGGCATGTTGCCTGTCCRAGGGAAGCATCCTTCCCTTGGGCTTCCCCTACTTTCTGCTCTATACCTGTTGGCACTAGGCACGGTCTTGCCTGGAAAAGAGCTGTTATGGGAAGTCATGAGAATAAATGCATGCATGGTTATAATGGCAAAGTCATGAGCGGTGGGTGAGAAGGGGCATTGGCRGAGGAACAGAGGAGATTTTAGAAGCAGGTTGGATACCTGCAGGGAACAAGAGTAGGGGGGCTCAAGGATTAATCCAGAGCTGGAGAGGTGGAGGTGTTTGGAGCTGGGAGCTGTGTGCTGGTGAACACAAGCTGACAGTAAGGTGCAAACTGGACATTTTTCTGGCCAGCGGAACAGCAATAATGCAGAGAGAACAGTTTGCAGTACCCGGTTGTAGGGTCAGCACCTACATCACATATCAGCCATTTAATSTCTCTGCTCTGGGTGATGAGAAAGAAGCAGAGAACAGGTCAGATCACAGCTTTGTAGAGGCAGCAGCTCAGCATATACCTTAGGGCATAGGACCTGTCCCTGCTGGAGCCACTCGRAACATCAAAACACAGAAGCTTCTTTGTGGGACTCATCTCACACTCACAGCATGTATTTCTATTCTGTAGCATCTTCATCTGAGCCAGTCACCCTGGACTCCCTTTATGTCCCCCAATCAGCCCCAAAAATGAAGTGTAGGGTACAGTCTATACCATCCTAAAGTGGAACTTCATCAGACAAATCTCCACTAATTGCCATTGACTGTCCTGACCATTTCTTCTCCTACCTGGCCTCTCGTGGAGTCATACGTGCAAAGCAAAGGAAAGGTGTTTCAGTCCTCCTCCCCAGAAGCTTCGRCGTACAGGGTCTAGGACGTACAGGCCTTTGGGCAGGTGGCATTCAGATACCAAGAACAACAAGTCCATGAAGGACCCAGGGAGTAGATGCATGTCATGCCCTTGAACTGGCAATTGGCTCTCTTCTGGGAGGGTCTGTTCAGACCACGAAAAGCAAATGGTCCCATATTACAACTGGAAGGGGTACCAGCAAAGGGATGCTGTGTGGATCCCATATGTAATCCAACATGGCACTGTCTCATGCATTCAGGAGAAGAGACAGGGCTTAGATGGAGCAGGAAAGTCAATAATCTCCCTCCTCATTTTAGATGACAGCCTTGGATGGTCCCCTTTCTGGATGCTACTGGACCGTTGCAATGACTGATGAAGCCCCTGATTTTGCAAGCACTTTTGCTCCCCACCCCATCTTTTCCCCTGGGTTAGGCCAGATCTCCCCGGGGAGCACGCAGCTGTGATTAGCAAACATAACTAGCTGCTGCTAGACACAGGCAGACGTGCTGCTCCTCTTCCCCCTCCACTGTGCTGAAGCAGCAGCTTTTCCAGCAGGTGCACAGAAAATGGGGAATCTTGCAGGCCGCAGGTCAGAATTTCTCTCTCCTTCAGCTGAAATCCRTGAGCAGGGGGTGAATTGGCAGGGGGCAGAGGAAGGAGGGGGAGGGAGAAATTGTGCCTGCCCCTTCTTATTTTCTTAGTGCAGCAGTAAGCCCTGGGAGAGCAAAGGGAAGGAAAACGGGCTGGTTTCTGTGCACCTTGCGTTCCAGTACAGAGACCAGYTTTGAGAGGGGTGAGTGGAAAGACAGAGGGAAACTGTTCCTGCCCCTTCCTAAAGCCACTGCTCATATACATCGGGCCGGCTATCTCARCATCCCATGTGGATGAGGCAGAGCATGTTGGCAGTGTTGCCAAGAGRGTAGAACGCTAACGCTGGGAATATAGGATGGGATAACTGAATAACTAGGCTAGTGTCCATGAGAGCTGGACATCTGGTCGGGGGGGTTGGAGCACTTTTCATCTCATCCTAAAGGGAATGTCACAGAGAAATCAGGACATAGACTCCACAGRCTGCCTGATTTGATCCCTACTGACCACAGAAGGGATGGTGGGCACCCAGCTCAGCTGCAAACACCTGAAGCTAAATGACAAGTGTCCCATCATGGTTTCTCTTTCTGCTAATGACTCCTTTCTCCATGCCTTAGTTTCCCATGCCTCTAAAATGGGGGTTATGATGTTGACCTCCTTTGTCCAGTGGCTGGAGGTCAACTGATATAAAGGTCTGTCAGTGGTTCCCGCTTAATGGCTCTGCAGAGGGCGAGCTGGAGCAGTCAGACACACCACATGGATCTTCCCAGCTATTTGGCTAATGTGTCCCAGGTTGTTGATGTCAGTCATTCTGTCTTGAACAGTTCAGGCAATGGTCCAAGAGCAAAGCACTGCTTCTCAAAATACCCCATGTATTGCATCCAYCCTGGTCGTCATCACTGTCAGCTTCTCTGGCTTCTGCACATGGTAGTGTCCTAAAACAGCAGGACTTCAGCCACTCTTCCTTGTGCTACTTGCAGAGATGTTCCCCATCCTACCAGACCTGCTGTGACACCACCACRTAAAGTAGTTCCACCCCAGCAGACAAACCATTCTTCTCCAAGATGTATGAACCTCCTCCCATGCACTTGAAGACTTCACCATTCCCAGCTCCACCTAGAAAATATCTCTCTGAAGTCATCCGCTGGTGGCATGGAGGCTAGAAATCGGGAAAGGCACATTGTCACTGCTGAACCACTACAAGGGCTGCTCTGCATGGTGGGGAAATTGTTACTGCACTGACCCTGCTCCCAGGACTGGGCCAGCATGAAAGTGGCAGTCAGAGGGAAGATGTGTCCAGCAGAGGCCATCGAAATGGTCAGGGCTGAAGCACAGGCTGTTCAAGGAGAGGCCAAGATCTGTTGTGTTCAGCYAGGAGAAGAGCAGGCAACAGGGAGATCTTATTTCTGTCTGCAACCACTTTATGAGAGTGTGTAGAAAAGGCAGAGCCAGACTCATCTCTGAGGAGCACCATGGAAGGACKAGGTAACAGCRACCAGCTAGAAYRTGGGAAATTCTGACTGATGAAAGTCGTTCTGTGATCCTGCAGCCCTACAACATCATCTCACTTGTAGGCAAGGAATGAACCCCACAAAAATCATGTATGAGGGTCACTCACAGACCTCCACTTTGTGCCCATCAGCAGAAGGTAAAGCTGATCCTCTCCTGTATCTCACATCCCTGGGCCTTCTGAAGCTCACCTTTCCTTCTTACCTGGGCCACCGCTAGTTCCTGCTGCCCATGCCCATCACTTCAGACCAACATCCCACACATAGCGGGATATTTCTACAGTCAGTCCTGTAATCCTTGCTTTGCCTCAAGCGGATCCATGGGCATGTGTCCCATCATGCATCCTGAGGTACATCATTGTCTGCATGGGATAGAAAGTCTCTGTGATTTCTCTTGCTAAATCAGCCATTTTGGAAATGGCTCCTTGTCCTTCCCAGAACTTTTTGGCATGCTKTGAGTCCCTCCTATTGCCCTTTTGGAAAAGCCAAAGTTTTCCTTACATGGTGTGCAGAGAGGAGCTTCCAAAAAAATCAGTTTGTTCCCTGGCCTCCTCCAAGRTTGCTGCTCCCTGATCCCAGTTTGACTGTGGGTCTGCCTCATCTTTCCCTCCACCAGCTCCTACAGCCGTCAGCTCTCCCTCTTGAACAGACATGAGGCTAAGGGAAAAACATGCAGGTGACAACTTTTCCCTATGGCTCTTTTTATTGACAAATATTAGGTCCATTTACTCCCACTGGAGCTCTTCCTGGAATGAATCTCACCAGGCAGAGAAGAGGGCAAGAAGAAAGGAGGATCATAGGGTTTCCCCAAGTTGTAAGTCCTGGAGCAGCCTAAGAGGTGTGGAGCAGCCCACCAGTCCTCACTGGCTTTTCTCAATTCTCCCCAGTTTCACAGCATAAGGACCGGAGAAGAGCAGGCAACTTTCCAGAGTGYTTCCTGTTTGCCCACATGTCCCCCAGGGAATCCCACCAGTACTGACAGGAACAGGACGTGAYCAGGAGAAGGATTTTGCTTCCTGCACTCTGCTCTCCTGCTTCCACCCAGGGCATCTTGGAGAGCCACTGCTGCCCCACAGGTACTGCTGCCCACCTCCACTCTGCTGCAAAAGGCTTGGAGAAATTCCTGATCACTCCGGACTCAGCTCCCCAGAGCACCTGTGGTCCTCCCCCAGCCTGCAGCCCCTTCCCGTGTCCCGAACTAAAATGCTCACAGTGAGCAAGTCCTTCTAGCAGCCCTATTCCCCATGTGCCGAGGGGAGGGAAATGCCYCTCTCGGCTCGCTCCTTCCTCCTCCTCCTCCTGGGAAAGCAAAGTCCCATGCAGAAACAAGCTTTGCTCCTCTCTCCTTTCTTCCCCTTTTCTCTCCTCCCCTCTCCATCACGCCAGTTATTTCATCCTTTGAGAACTCTCTGCCTCTCCCTATGGGACCCACTTTAAAAAACAAGGGGAGGGGAGGAAGGGGGGGAGAAAGAAAGAAAACTCCATTGTCTTGTCAAAGGGAATAAGTGAAAAGTTGCAAGTGTCTCTCTGCAGGTTTTGGCTCCTGTGTGTTCTCCTTTCAAACCCTGCCAGCCTCAGGGGCTGTCATTTCGCCTTCATCTCAACGGATCGACCCGTGGTTACCCACAGCTCCCCCTCCCCAGCATCACTGAGTGTGGAGCTGCCAGGCTTTTCACGGCCACCATCAGCTTGATCCTATTGACAGGTCTCTTCTCGTCGCTTCCCTTTCAAAAGGGGGATCAGGGTTCCTTCCTTCCTCCCTTCCTTTTTCCTTCCTTCCCTCTCTCTCTTTCTTTTCCCGATTTTCTTCTTCTCAGAGGTGCACCGCCGAGGTGCTGCTGTGCAGTGATGTGACAAGGCCACACGCRGCGGAGCCGGGGCCCAATTATAAACCCCTCTTTAACAGCATCCTTCGTTTAGAGAGTGAGATTGGAGCTGTCGGCATATTAACAAGCTCTTGTCGGCAGTGCGGCATCCAGCAGCAGGATGCAGAGCAGGGTGTGCACAGGCATCAGGGAGGCATACGGGGCAGACGGGCTCATGCATCAGGCCAGGGTGACACCGTGGGGAAGAGCCTCAAGGGCTGGAGAAGGTGGTGTGCAACCTGCGTGCTGGACACAGCGCTGGTTAAATCAGCTTATCCCAACCAGGCAAATAGGATTTGTGTGCGAGGCCACCAGGGCCAACTCACCCCCTTCCACTGGGCATCACCCAGCCACTGGGAGACAGCGCGAACTTATGTTTAGTTACAGCAGGTTTCGGCAGCGCTGCTGGTGTCTCTGCCCTGGGGCTTGTCCCTTGGGTGTCATAGGACTTCCCAGGGTGCTGATTAGTCACCTCCTACCACCTTCCCTATAGCAGAGAAGGGATTTTTGGACTATCAGCATCAAGTGGTTGTACGGTCTCAAATGACTGGCGCTTGTCCAACATTGCCACCAGTGATAACAAGGACTGGTCCAACCTCAAAGGGGAATCAAACAGGAGGTGCAATCTGGAAAGATCTCCCCTTTCCCCTAGAGCTGCCTATGTGTGCCCTCCTACAACACACGCATGTCAGCAAACGTGTGTGGCTACTCGAGAGCACATACATACAACTGTCCGTCAACACGAGCAAATGAATGCCCCCACACGGCAGGCACACCTGCAAGTGCACTCAAGCCAGCACTTGCCTAAATAGATATAGTGCACACAGATATAGATATAGATATAGATTTAGATATAGATATGGATATAGATACAGATACAGATACAGATACAGATATAGACATAGTGCACACATGGAAACATGGAAATCCAGACAAGCAAGTGAGCATTCAAGCCTCTGCCCAACATATGCAAACCCATGACACACACACACACACACACACACACACACACACGCATACATGCAGAGCATCATATGTGCTTGTATGTAAACATACAGAGAGCCCTACAAAGGGTCCCAAGTCACATCTGTCACTCACTGTCTACCTTTCTGCTCCCTCCAGGCTTTCCCACTTTGCTGAAACCCCTGTGGGGTGCAAGGGCTGCGGGGATGCAAGGCACTGCCTGCTGCAACCCACTCAAGCTATTTCACTTAACCCACCACCCAGGAATTTCCGTGCAAAGATGAATCCCATCCCCCGGGCAGAAAAGAGTGGAGAAGAGGTGGTGTGGGGAGAAGACAACAGACCCCAAAGCTGAATTCAGGCATCTAGCTGGCGGATGGAAGGATCATACACAAGGAAGCACGCACACAGGGTGTGCATGTTTGTATGTGTGCACGTGCTCTCTTTGCTGGCTGGACTCCAAACCACCCTGCTGAAGGTCACATGCCCCATGGGGCTAAGAGCGCTTGGATTCCCCTTCTGTTCACAGCCTGATACATCCTAGTGACCTTCTTTGCTGCCAGGGCACACTGCTGGCTTATGCTCAGCTTGCTGTCCCCCAGGGCCCCAAGGGCTTTTTCTGCAGACCTGTTCCCCAGCTAGTCAGTTTGGCCACATTTTGTTCAGGGAAGGTTTCAGGGAAGCAGAATTTCCACATGGTCCCCACTGTCTCTGCATACTCATGTCCAGCTGTCAGCCTGGTCCTAGCCAAAGACTGCATTGCAGCCCATCAACTGACCTTGCATGCCTCTACTCACACTGCCATATTAGGCAGGGGATGGAGCCCTGGAAACCTCTGTGGTGTCTATAGATGGAAAAAAGTGGATACTTCCAGGCTGAGCTTTCACAATTGTCCGCCAAAGGCTCATGGGCAGATGCTACACAATTTGCTTTGAAAATCAGGCCTTGGTAGGGTCAGAGAGTGCATAGCACACAAGCCGAGAGTCTTCCTGTACTCCGTGTAGCACATCAAGAGAGTCTGGGCTTTGCAAGACCCGTGTCTTGCTCGCTGTGCCCGGTAAGCCCTGACAACAAGAGGCGTCTTGCATTCATTGCTGTGTGTCTGCTGCATCCAGTGCTCCTAATAATGAGCCCTAGGAACAAGCCATGCACAGGCTGTGGATGTCACTGTGGCATCTCTCCTGGCGTATGCACTCTGCCAGGGTCTGGGTTAGGTTTAGTGGGGTATAAATGACTGTAGCCCTCTGTGTTCCCACTGGATCACCCAGTTCTGGCCACACAATGCAGGAGAACCTCCAATTCAATCCAGGATGTGTCAGCTCCTATGTGTGTGTACTCTCAGGGACCCACATCCACAGCTGTGTGTGTGGTGATGTCTCTACCACATCATCAGTCCCCTGTGTGTAAGACTCTGCCCCCTTTTTCCATACAGGGTGTATGGAAAACCTGTCACACCTCCCCTCCCCATGGTGCAACTGCCACGCTGTGTCCCTCTGGGATCCAGTGTCTGCGGTGCCCTGGGATCCAAAGCTGCTTGGAGGGTCCTGGGATCCAGCACTGCTTGCAGTGCTCTCCAAGTGGCAGTGCATCTGCCTTTCCTCCGGTGCAGCTCTGTCCCAGATCCCTCTCCAGCTCCCCGTCTCTCTGCACTTCTCTGTGAACAGCAGGTTGCTTCTCCCCTGCACCTGAGCTGTCAAGCACTGATGTGCCTGGTGACTGCTGGTGCAAACCCTGCCTGGGGAAAGGCCCTTGCTCCAACTCTTTGTGTTGCAGCTTTCATTTCTGCTACCTGCTGGCACACACAAGACTTCCGAGGTTCCTTCCAACCTGAATTATCCTGTGACCCCATGACCCTATGCTATGAACAGTGAACTTTCAGACAGAGAGCAGCCCCTGCTCCTCACAAACGAGATCCATCAGAGGCCACAAGCACCATGTCCGTGGGAGGTATCCCAAGGGTAGCACACAACAGGCACACAACAACCAGAGCCTTGAAAAGGGGTGTTTTTCCACCCAAAGGTTGAGTCCCTTCCTTCTCTACCTTGGGACTCTGCAAAGCCCCTCAAGGCAGATGCTGAAAAACTTGCTTACTTGCCCTGTGACAGTCCTCTGGGGCAGGAAATGGGGAAAGGATGGGGAGGGAGAGACATAACATGCTGGTGTTGGACTGTGTGCAATGGCTGCACTGGCACAATAGGTAACCTTGGAAGCACAGCCTCCTCGCTTGCTAGAGGACACAAGCGCTGACCCACATGAATTAGCTGCCAGGGGGAAGAGGTGCCTGACCTGGCTTGGCTGAAAGTTTGGGGCCAGTTTCACAAGCAACAGGCTCCATCTCTGGGCTGGACCCTGTCCTGGACCCAGAGACAGGATGGGTCAGTGTGTTTTACAAGCTCATATCCACCCAGCAGAAGGACCCAGAGGGGGCCTGTTCCTCCTGTTGTGCAGGGCTTCCCATCGTAAATAGAGGTTAAGCTATAAACCTTAAAGGCACCCATCAGCAGAGGTATAAACAGCACCTTAGAAAGTAGAGAGAGAATTTGCAAGTGCCTGACATGTCCCTGAGGACTCCCTGAGGGCTGGGTAGACGGGCAGAAGAGGGCTAGGGTTTGAAAGACCAGAACACATCTCCATCTCCTGTCTCTCTTTTATCCCTTTCTTTTGCATTATTTGCAGCTCTCAGACAAGAGTTTGCAGAGATAAGATAAAAAGCTTGGATGAAATATGCATAGTGTCTTTGCAGAAATAAAAAGGACCAAAACCTACCCAAGAACCCTGCTAGCGATGGTCAGAGCTACAACCCACCTGGCAGCCCCATAGCAACAGCCACAGATGGAAGATTTTTAGTATCATTACTAATAACAAACATGTCTAAAATGAATGTGAAATTCTCCTCAGCAGCAGGCAGAGCTAGAATCCAATGAGAATCATGTTGAAAACAGGCAAATCTGAGGTCAGTGCAAGAACTGGGCTTGCAACAACCTTGTGTACATGCTGCAATAGATGCTTGAAGGACCTCATTGCTCAGAGGTGCAAATCTCCTTCTCACCTGCTGGCTTGACCTCTTTTTTTTGGAGCCACCAGCTCCTATAGAGACAAAGATCAGACCTGTGGCCACACACAGTCATGGGTAAAGTGCCTGTGCTCTTCCGTCAGCCATGAGGGAGCCCTCAGCTAACACAATCCAGTCCCAAGGAAGACATAAGGACTGATGACTCAGAGAACCTACATGTTCAAGAAAGGCTAGGACTTCTGAAAGCAAACTCTCTGAGAAAATCCAGAGAGAAAAACTCTACCAGAGCTACAGCAATTTACAGAAACCAATGTATTTTCACATTGCAACTGGCCGTCTGTGTGAGTACAGTCCGGTTCCAGTTCCCAGCCTGGGGAAATGAGTTCCCACAGTGGAGAGTGAATGTCAGCTGAGGGGTACGAGGGTTTTTAACTGCTCCAAGAGCATTCAAGACCTTTGGGGTCACATCTCAGTCAAGACACTGAAATACTGAATCAAATACAATGACCAGGATGGGAAAAGCTAATCTGTCGATCCAGCTTGTCTTTTCATAAAGTGCAAGGATAGGGAGGGAATACAGTAGTACTAAAAAAAGTAATGCATTTTTTGAACCAGGGAAATCTTCAGAGTGCCAAGGCCCCAGAGACTGGAAGTTCATACGAATAATGAGTACACTGCAGTGGGATTTTTAACCTAGAGGTATAGAATGGTGAAGTATGTTCAGACAAATAATACCTTTTATTAGCCCATTGGTGGAATTAGAGAAAGCAGGTGGATTTTCAGTACACAAGTGCTTCTTCAAATCTGAAAGAGAAGCAGAATTCGTCAGGTTGGTAACAACTGCATTGAGTGCAATGTATTTGTGCTGATCAGCTGAATAGTGCGAGAGGAAAAGGCAGCTGTACATGAGGATCAGAGGGGATATTAGTCCCTTGGGACAGGGGAAGGAAAGAGGTACAAGTAGAGCCTGTGGATCACTGCAGAGTTAGCACCTGAGGAGGTGCAGGAAAAGCTGCAAGGCACCATTAAGCCAATGTCATTCACAAACCTGTAATTCCTGGGACAGAGCAGTTCTAAATTAACGTGTCTGTCTCAAGGATCAGGACCAACAAATCAGAGCCCTGTGGCTCTGATCCCTTGCTGGGAGCTCATCAGGTAGCTGCGGCACCGTTCTTCTGGTGCATGGTGATCATCTGCAAAGACAAGACATTAGGAAAAACAAACTTTCTATGTCTTTATCAATTCTTTTATTAAAAAACACCTTATACAATTCTGTAGGAGGCTTTAAAATGTTACAGAGGGGACCTTGTCTTCTTCACCATATACCTCTAAGAGCAGTCTCTCCAGAAGCTATTTCTCCTACCTCACCCACTTCATCCCTGTTAAATTCTGCCAGGCTCTTCCACAGACACATCTGAATTCTCCATTGGGAGAACTCAAACTCTCTGCCCCACTCAAAGGATCCACTTCACCTAATCCAATGAATTTCACAAGAAAAACTGGGGACGAGCGCCTACTGTACAACCGGATTTCCCATCCCCCCAGGGCTCCCCTGACCTGCCCAGGAGCCTGCAGCACCCATCACTCAAACCATACAGTGTGTAGCTCCAGGTCTTGAGGAAACAACATTTTGGGCACAGGCACCTAGCAAGCCCCCAGATCCATGGGACAGCCCCCTCCCCGCACCGCCAGCACATTTAGAGCTCTGTGCACGGAGGCTGAAAGCCAGCCTCCAGCTGGGCTAATGGCGTTCAGCAACTGCCTGCCAACACGCGAGACTGCAAGGAAGCAGGGAAAGGCACTTATCTACTCGTCGGAGATGGATTCAGCCCACCAGTTCCTGCAGGGGTACCAGTCTCCTCCGTGCATGCTGGGAAACAGGCTTTCCCCCTAAAGGCTTGTAAACTGCTTGGTGCATGCAGGCTTTACACTAGTCACTTCTGGAGGAAAACAAAGCCTGCGTGTATCAGCTACCCCTGAGGGCAGGGCAGGCACACACGACACGAAATGATGGGAGATTCAAGGTCCTGGTATAAGTTGTTCGAGAGTCTTGGTCGGGGAGCCCGGGGTAAGTGCTAATCTGGATATCTCAGGGTCACGGTACCTAGACGGGAACTGCACACTCGAGGGCTCGAGTAAAGGCAATCAAAATCTCCACTGGTAGCAGAGAGTAGGGATCAGTGGGGAGGGGGCAGCATATTCCCGAAAATACCCAGTTGTCAGGACACACACGTCTGGGCCAGAGCACAGAGGGTCACACACTGCTCTAAGGGCCAGACAGGCCTTCACAGGCTTTTTAATCCAATTTGGACCACAGTGCTGCTGTCATCGGTTTGTACCTTTTGAGGCCAGAGAAGGCTGCCCGTGGCTGGAGGAGGCACGTCATTCGCAAGACCTTCTAACACTGCTCAGGGCTGCAGGCGATTGAAACGTTATGGGAGCAAAGTGCAATGCCGCAGCATGTTACACGCTTGACATCGTTCCCCAGGAGCGGGCAGCTTTGGGGGCTGTTGACCCAGCATAACAGCGGATTGCACCTGCTGCTAACCGAGCCCAGCAACTTCAGGTCGGTAAAGCCCCCCTTCAGAAAAGTGCAGGATCAGGAGGACAGAGGGAGACCAGCCCTTCCCTTCGCTCTTCTTGCCATCGGGAATCACTTGGACTGTCAAACCTGAGCATCCTAACACCTTCCACAAAGGCCTCCCTTTGCTGACCAGTCACAGAAACATTTGCCACGGGCCGGAGTTTCTGCCGGAGCATTTTGGAAGCTGAAGGACATCATCGGTGGCAGGACCACTGTAGCAGGCAGGGCATTGGGACACAACACGCAGGGCTTCAAGGCAGCATCTCTCCCATGCCTGTCCACATGCTCCGGAGATGCAGGGGTGAGAGAGAGACCTGCAGTCCCAGCCCCGCCAGCTCAGCGCTTTTGTGCTTTTCTTGTCAGGGGAAAAAGAAAAAAAAAGCATTTTTTTTTTAAGAATAAAAAGCCCCTTTTTGTTTTGTTTCCTTTTTTTGTTTGCTAATTTATTGTTTTGTCCTGAGCTCATGTTTCTTGAAATCCCTTGTTCTTGATGCTCATTAAAATATTTTTGGCGTGCGCGGGTGCAGTTAGTTGCTGCTACGAGCTTTTTGTATTTATTTTTCTCTCCTCCCCACCCCCCGTTACACAACCCCGCGGTCAAAACGTCCCTGTGTTTTCCACATGCTTATTACCCAGAGAATCAAGGCTCCTTAGCAATTTGCGAGTCACTCCAAAGCAATCAATTATGCATCAAATGACTTTTTGATTCTTTACCTTGTGAGAGGATAGATGGAAGAAGAGGCTGTCTTTTTATTCTTTTCCCCTCCCTATTTTTATTATTATTCCTTTCTCTCTCTTCCTCTCTCTCTCTCTCTCTCTCTTTCTGTGCTCAAACAGGTCTGCCTGCTGGCATTGGGATTATGACATGATCAAATGGCTTGCTCTTAATTGGCAACAGCTCCAAGATGGAAAGAAGACAAAAAGATTAAAAA
This sequence comes from Casuarius casuarius, assembly GCA_003342895.1. Taxonomy (NCBI): domain Eukaryota; kingdom Metazoa; phylum Chordata; class Aves; order Casuariiformes; family Casuariidae; genus Casuarius; species Casuarius casuarius. Next base: position 356,596 of record PTFA01000308.1, on the reverse strand, counting down.
GAAAAGGCCACGGGAGCTGGAGCCCTTGTGCATGGCTCTAACAGCTTTTTGTGGTGTCAGGTGAGGTGGAAGGACAGGGGCTGAGCAGAAGGGGACGCAGGCACTTCGGCATACGGGGAGTGGGCAGCCAGACAGGGATGGCCCCAAGGACAGTGGAAAAGGAGAGGAGTGGAAAAAGGAAGGTGAGTTGGAGGGGGCTGCGCAGCTGGGGGAAAGCAGAGCTGCCAGGTTTCAGGCCCTGCTCACCCCTCAGGGTCCTGTCTCCAGCATGGGTCTGTGGGTCCTGATCCCACACACCAGTCAGCCCAGCAGGGACCACCCTATGTCACTGAGGATGCTGCAGCTGAGGGGGCCCGTGCGTGGAGCATTCTCCTCCCCACTCTGGAGACAGCCTGGCTTCACGTGTGCCCATGGGTGCAGAGAGAAAAAGTGACCTGGGGACAAGGACAGGAGCAACACCAGGAGCACCTCATCCAAACTCAGCCCTGCAGCTCTGACGATCTCAAGCATGGGAGCAGGTTGCCCAGAGCAGTAGCTGAGTCTCCATGCTTGGAGATATACAAAACCCAACTGTACACGGCCCTGAGCAACCTGCTTTAGTTGACCTTGCTTTGAGCAGGGAGCCAGACCACATGATCTCCAGGGGTTCCTTCTAGCCTCAACCGTTCCATAATTCCGTGTTCTCAGCACACCTCTTCTGATTTCCACATGCATGCTACATCTGTCACCCTCTTCTGTCCCACCCTAACTAACTCGAGTACCTCAGGTTTCACACATCTAACAGTCCCTATCGTCTATCTCCCCCAAGACCTCCTGAGCTTAGCTGGTTCCCTGTCCAGCATCCTCCAAAACTTCAGCAAAGCCTTTCTCTCTATCCCCTATATCTTGACTCCCTATCCCTACCAGCAGAGATCTCCCAAGGAAATTATCTTTGTCTCCAGGGGACAGAAGATGCCCTGGAAGGTGGAAAGGTCAAAGCCAGTGGGGTATAAGCTCTTGTCCCTCTCCCTCAGTTGAAGAAACTGCTGTACCTCAGTGACAAGGACATCCAAGTGCTCATTTTCAGCCGTGACTGCCTAGGACCCCAGGCAAGATTTATCTACGTCCTGCTCTAAAGCCGTGGAAGGAAATCTATCCACATTATAGCTACCAAAAGAGACTCCCCACCTGCTCTGCTGTCTTCAGGCACCATGAGCAGGTGACAGAATATTTTCTGCAGACTCTGACATTACAGATGATCCAACACATGTCCTTCACAAGCAAGTAGCTGGAGCCACATCCTTGTCCCCTTTGCCTTTGCAATTGTAACCCCCAGGTTTGTATGTCATATTTACAGCACCAGCCTGTGCCATGCTGAGTATGAGCCTCAAGTCTTCTCCTCTTAGTGGGAGACTCCCACAACTAGCTTAAAACAGCTCCACAGGGAAAAAAGAAAAAAAAAGAAAAGAAAAAACAATAGGCTGCCTAAAACAATTGCCTCTCTTCTCTGTACCACTTGATTTCTAGGGCCAGCTGCACAACACCTTCCGGGTCCAGCTCACACGACGCAGTTGGTGATTCTGGGATTATGTGTTTGCCAGGATATTCAAGTGTTTTATGCTCCTATTAAAAACAAGAACAAAAACAAAACCAAACCAAACCAAAATGCAGGTCGTGTTAACTTTTGTTTTACCTCTGAGCTTCCCCAATACTTAGCCATCACCATTCAAAACATGCTGAAATGTGATGTGCCCTGAATTTGCTGGGGGGTTCTTCATGTTAGTAAAAGTCATTTAAAAATACCATCTTCCTTTCCTCTTGAAGATGAAGAGATGAACCATAGAACAGACAAGCATCACCCACCAGTTTGGCTCTCTACTCTTTAGATGTGCTAACTGGACAACACATGATACTAACGTCTCTCTAGCCCTTAAATGAACTATAGGTATGACAAGTACAGTCCCCTCTGGTGGCCTCCAACATTGCTGAGGGAGTCCTCCTCAAAAAGAGGCAAGAGGACATTCAGCCTCCTTTGCCCATTCATTTCTATAGTCTCTCAATCAAGATGCTAGTAAGCCACCCACTGGTGATGCTTGGGGCTGTGGACATGCTTTGTAGGATGGGATAGGGCTCCAGTCTATAATAAGCAGTGTGCCGTCTCAGCAATGAAAGCCAGCTTCATCCTGGGCTGCATTTGCTAGAGCACAGCCAACAGGGTGAGGGATGTGATTATTTCCCTCTATGTAGCACTTTTGAGGAACATCTGCAGTACTGTGTCCAGTTTGGGGCTTCCTGGTAAAAAAGAAACCCTGGAGCAAGTCCAGCAGAGGCCGCCAAGATAGTTTGGGGACAGGAGCCCTGATGTACAAGGAACAGCTGAGCAAACTTAGTTTGCTCAGTCTTGAGAAAAGGAGATGCAGATGGATCCAGACTCTTCTCAGAGGTGCAAAGCAAAAGGACAAGATGTGACAGTCACAAGCTACAGTTGGGGAAAATTTTCACCCTGAAGGTGGTCAGACTCTGGAAGAGGGGACGACCTCTGTCCTGTGAGATCTCTGTCCTCAGAAATATTCAGAATTCAACTGGACAAGGTCTCAAGCAGCCTGATCTAAAGTTGAAGTTGGCCGTGCTTTGAACAAGGCGTTGAACTGGAGATGCCAGGGCTCCTTTCCAGCCTAAATCATTCTGTGACTCTATGATGACCTAGAGTCCCGGGCTGGGCAGATACCACACTGGCTATGCTCATGCTCCAGTCCGCTGTCCCAAAACAAGTGACCGTGCACCATTATATTCCTCCCATCTCTCCCACTTCATTTGGAGAAAAGGGGACCATACATTTCACAGGAGACTTGGGAAGAAGTCTCCTTAGGAAATCAGAAGAAAAATAGAAGAAGATCCAAATGTCAGGAGCCCTTCATCAGCTTACAGCAGAAGGTCTTTGTAGGGGAGTAAACTGTCAATATTAGCAATAGGAGGAAATGCTCCTGCTGTGCCATGTTCAGAGGCAGTTCTGACCACTCAAAGACTGAGGGCACCATCGAGCTGGATTGTCTCTAGTCCTCAGCCACTTTGGCAAGGCACAGCACTCACAGCTGCCAACCTGCTCCCCCTGCACCACATCAGTAACTCCAGGATGACGCAGGATTCAGGACAGAGCCAGCAGAGCATCCCTTGGCAGCCATAAATAGGAAGCAGAAAGTCGAAGGTATCACAAGCTACAGCTACTAACAGTGTGATGTCTGCATCACTCAGATGCTCTTGCTCAGGGATTGTAGGACCTGAAGGCCAAAGGAATTAGCTGATTGGCTAAATCCATGAGTGATCATGGTGGGGATAAAGAGAGGTAACATGAAGACAGCAAATGCAGAAGCCAGTGTGCATGCAAACAAATTCTTTAAAAGGATGTACACTGTCCAGTTTGACACCCAGGGCCATGCTGAGGATACATAGAGGAGAAGAGGTTTGTGATTTTCTGATAACATCAGACAAGAGAATTCTGATATTCCAGCATAGTCTCTGGCCAAGTGAATGTTGGTCTAAGAGGTCACACACAGCTATTTCCTCCAGGGTGAAGATGCAATCAGGTCTTGGTTGAAATGAAACAGCCTGGAGAAGATTTGAGCATAGACCTGTTGGCTGAATGGATGAACCTGGCTCATCAGGGTAAGGCAGGAAGTCAGTGAAAAAACTTGGGACTTGGGACAGTCTTTAAATGGAGTGAGACAAAGAGAAAGAAAATGGGTATGAAAGGAGGGGACTATGTCACAGACATGAATCCTCTTGCTGTAGTTGCAGACACCTCCATTCATACCGTTTGTGTATATTCTCCATGTAGTCAGTACAGAGATATAAGTATTTCTAGGGAATGAGTCATGTCACCCAGAGGAGATCTCTAAAACAGATGCATCACTCCCTGCAGGCATCTCTTTTTCTCCACTGACAATAGAGTTTGGATGTCTATGTCAGGTGCCAGTACCTACACGCTGAATGCTGGGATGGGATTCATTTTCCCTGACTCTGCTTGTCTATACTTTAGGGACTACATCTGAGCCAATCACCTTAGACTCTCTGTTTAGTCTATGGAGAATTAGCTAACATAGTCAACGCAGTTTTGGGTGCAACTCATCTCATCCTCACTCAGACACCTACCTTTGGTGAGTGTAAAGGTACCCTAAACTCCACTGACTTCCCTGACCAACTCCCCACCACACAGAGGGATGTAGACCTCCTAGTTCACCTGCCCTGTAGAAACTTAAAGTAAAATGAATCACACTCAAGAGACTTTGCCATCCCACCTGCCCAGCAATTGGATTAACTTTACTCCCACTATCCAAGAGGACAAGTCCAGAGATGCACTACAGAGATGACTGGCAATGCAACTCCATCTGGATGCAAATGTAAGGGTGCCATCACATGCAGAAAACCAGATGTCTGAAATTTAGGTTAGATGAGAAGGGATCTAACTCCTGTGGCCAGCAACTGACATCTGGGAAGGGAGATGAATTTCACTCACTGACAGTGAAAGAAAATGCCTTGAAGAGAGGCTGGGGTTGGGTTGTGAATGAATGAATGTCCTATCTAAGACATTTGATGAGGCTTCAGTGCTTTCTCTACAACACAGCAATCTGCAGAGAGGTCTGAGATTGGGTTTAAGGCAGTATAAGAGCCTTTACATTTAAGGATGTGAAAGAAGCAGGATCTCATCCATCGCTTTGTGCACAGAAGAGTCAGGCAGCATTTAACTTAGTGTCCAGTCAGTTCAGCTCAGTCCAGTTAGAAGTGGGTAGACCAAACCCAGTGATGTCAAAAATAACCATCCCCATGTATGGCAGGGCTAAATGTGTTGCAGGCTGTACAGATTTCTTCAGTGGAAATATTATATTGGAAATAAAAATTACTTGAAACTGACATTCCAATAAAAAAAAAAAAAAAAAGAATTAGCGATTCAAGAGGACATCCTGCAATTTCCCAGGAATTCCTTGGGCTATTGGGGTGAACAACTGAGCCATGCAGAGAGCAGCTGTCCAAATACACATGGTGTGAAACTTTAACTAAGCATGAACAAGAAATAAGGGCTATGGGGAGAAGCACAGAAAAAACACATATCCCCACCATCCATATATCTCTAATTCCTTCCTCAAACCTCAGAGCATCAGCAATGGTTGGTGCACAGGAAGGAGGACAGGAAAAGTTGCCATTGCAGTGCAAGTGCAGAGAATCAAGCCCTAATGCTGGAGAAGTCAAGCTCCTGCTTTGTGGAGTCCAAGGCAAGTGTGGCGAGGAAATTGATTGTTTACTGAACTGCAAAATTTACCACCATTTACCATTTACCTTGGCCCGAGAAGTGAGAACACTCCTGGGGCCGATATTCCTTTTAGTCTGACAAATGCACTTGGAGCTTTCTAATGCCGCCTGAATGAGTGTTTGACAAGTCCCATGTAGATCACATCTCAGTTTTAAAACTCTGGTTCTGACCACCATGGGAAAGATAAAAGAAAGGTTTAAATAAATCACAGGACTAGGGGATAAATTAAAATCATTTAGACAAAACCACTGAAAAAGTAAATCAGATATGTGAAAAGATTAACATGAAGCAATGGAAGCTCTCATGGGACCTGCTCCAAGGACTGGTGGACAACAGAAGAAACAGAAGGAAGGAATAAGCAATTTTTACCACCCACTTCCCACCCAAAAGCTCCACTCAGAGAAAACCACCAGAGCATTTGGCACTAGCTTGTCAGTCCTCCACTTTCACATTGGTTCCTGTTTAACCAGTCAGAAACATTATCCCAGTGATGCTTCAGCTGAAGAGCCAGGAAAGCACTGTACTAATGACAGGGGAACCTGAAAGCAATATCTACAGATTGCAAGGTAAGACAAGAGCTTTTGCTAGTATACAGGGATATTAAATATACCAGCTTTGGAAGCGTTCTTGTGAAGCACTTGGGAGGGCTAGGCTCTACCACTGGCACGTACAACGATTCTCATGTGTGATGGCTACAGTAATGCTAATCTATGCAGAATATTGGGGCGGCTGATTTCAAAGCTGTCACTGGTTATGGGTTCATCTATTATGCACATTCCCAATTAGCTGACTGCCAGTTACTTTCTAATGGCAATTTAAAGATATTGACTTATACTGATTTGCAAGTGGCCAACTCAGAGAGATTGCTACTCGCCTTCTTCAACACCGAGGCATCTTAGAAGGGGGGAAGCATTCTAGGATATCTTTACATTAAGAGAGGTTCTTGTTTGAGTCCTCAGGAAGCTTTTCTACACTGCTGTATGGTTGCAGCTAGAAATGGAGGTGTGAGATGCAGTGCGATCACAAAGTATGAGAAAACGCAAGTCCTCTATCCATGGACTAGGTCTTGGAGCTTTACAGAAGAACTTTTGTTACTAATGAATGAGGTACACAATGAAGGTCATCTTACAGGATGCAGTACCGTGTTTATTAGCTCAGTGACCAGGGACTGCATATGGCAGGACTCCACTTTGCTGGCTCTGCCTGACCTCACTTCCCTGGGAAAAAAAAAGTGATCTAAGCAGAAAGGATAAGGTAGAATCATTGCACAGAGCCAAGGAGATTAAGTCTTCTCCACTATTCTGCATCACCTCTAGATCTCTAGCGGTCATACACAGCATCTCAGCCACAGGACCCCCCTTCCTCCCCCATGAAGGTAGCAAAGCACTTGACTAACAGCATTCCTGCCCTCGCCAACCTGTGCAAGTGATGGAGGCAAGCTGTCACCCAGCCCCATCATCCTGATGGACAGGAGCTTATATCCCACGCTGGACCCAGGAACTACCAATTCCAGCAGCTTATTCCAAAACAAAGTGTGTATTGAGGGGTTAGGTTTCAATTTTTCCGGCTGTGAGAAGAAGAGGCTGCCAAACAAAATAACACTGACAGCTGCTCTGGGAGTCATGCACTGTTGTGTGACCTCAGCCCCTTCGCAGAGTGGCCTCCAAGCAGTCGTTGGCAAGCAATGCCACTGAGCACCATGACAATCATTAGTGCCAGCCAGGCCCACATTTGGAGAGACAGAGCATGCAGCCTACAAGCTGTGAAACACACCACCTCCCTCCAGCACTATCCTTCCCCCTTCTACCCTCTCCATGCTGGTCCCCAGGAGTTAGAGCTTTATGCTTCCTTTGGGGGCATTTGTATCACAGCGATTTTCACTGAATTAAGGCCACCTGCAAAGGCAAACTATTCAGAAGGCATGTCGCAGAAGAGGGCTTTGCAGTATTTGAATCAGGAGGGGAAGCAGTGATTGTAAAGGGAACTTGCCTGATGTGGCACAAAGACAAAGAAGAAACCCAGTGCACTCTGCTAATCTCTCTATTTTCCTTTTCTCATGTGCTGAGCTATTGAGAGGTGTTTGTATACCAGCCATGCAATCCTTTCATGTCTATGTACCTTGTCCCTGTGTCAAGATGAGCTGTCAGACTGACTATTGATGACTAACTCATTTCTCGGAGATTGCCATCATGGTAGGCAATTAGGGCATGCCATACTGGGGACTGCTTAGGAACAGCATGGAGCCCCACCAGTTTTCAGCTGGTGCCCCTCCAGCCAACAGATGGCAATTGTTTCAATCACAGCGGATCAATCCAAGTCTTCTAAAGCTCTGCTAGATCCTGTTACTCCAGCTGTGCAGCCTGTATCCATATTACATTCAATTAGAGAAGATATTTTCACTGTTCCCATTGGATCTTCTGGACGTCCAGGCCTTTTATTATCAGGAACTCAATCCAGTTGTCCATGTATGTGCCTTTGGAGATATCTTAGGGCATTTTGGTCGACCTTCATTTGCCATTCCAAAAGTGCTCAGGTATCTCTCCCATGGGTCATGTGTCATATCTGTCAACTCCATGCAGACATCTTGCATGCTATAGGGTATCTCAAAGGCCAGTAGGCACCATCCTTAACCAAGCAGATGGAGCCCCTGAGAAATGGGTAATGCCAGGGCAGTTTATCAAAATCAACATTTGAAGACTTCTCTGCTTCTCCAGCTGATTGAAAACGATGGCCACCCAATGCATTAGGGCTGTTTCATCCAGCATTGTCCTGCCCTGCTTTTCCTCATGCTCCACTAGTTTCCAGTCACTCCTGGTTGCACTTCTAAGCATTGTTTGAACCTTTAAAACGTAATGATTTAGGTCAGAGCTACACTGAGCCAGAGAAACACTCTCCAGCTCTTCATGTGCTGGCTTCCCACTTGAGGCACCTGAGCTTGGGGCTTATTTGGTTTGGGAAAGGGTGTTTTCACTGCAGGTCTTCAACTCAAGCTCTTTCTCTAATTCTTGATCCAAGACAGTTGAAGTCTCATGACTATCACGGCTGTGGCCTTTCAGAAGTTAGAGACCTCATGGATATGGCTATCAGGAGAGAACGTGGTGATATCAGTTATGTTCCTCATGCTCTGCCTGCCTTAAACTTCTCAGGTGTAAATTACCTTGAAGAGGCAGGTTTGATTACATCACAGACTCTTCTAGCCTAAGACTCTGAATCTGGCCTTTTCCTTGAGTTTTTCAAACAACAACAGTTGCAGTAAGAAGGTCCTCTGGGTTTTGCATGGTGGTGAGAGTAGCTCATGGATTAATGATGCTTTCTGAGCCTCCTTCACTTTCCTTCCAGATTTCTTTCATATGTGCTTTCCAGTGCACACTAAGCAATTCACTCTCCACAAAAGCAAATTAAACAGGCTGAGATACTAACAGGAGCCTTGCTATCAGAGGCTCAGGCAAGAGACTTTGCACAAGCAGCCACAGCTCTGAGAAAGGGTAGGATGTGTGTCCAGGTGGTCATCTGAATGCTCAGCTCTTGCAATTGCACATACAATTGCAGCATTGGATGCCCAAACTTCCTGAACAAAGGAAGTCCTTAGTTCATACCTTATTACATACATTTAGAGGAGATGGAGAGGTCACCCTCTGCTTGGGTGAATTTTAACCCTTGGAAGCCTGGATAGGGCTAACTTGTGTGGTTTTCTGGCCAGAAATATAGCCCTCTCTCAGCACCTCCTCCCCACTCTTCTTCTTGCTCTTCTTTTTCAAAGTGGAGAAGTGAACAGATGTTTGTCTGCTTTCCCACCTAGCTCCCCCACGCCCCCCCCGCTGGAGCGAGCTCACCTCCCCAGTGTGGGAAAGCCCCGGAGCAACCTCCTTTGCAACTCTGCAGACTCCGCGTCACCTCACCTGTCACACAAGCTGGTGACAAGGCAAGCAACAACACGCAACCCGCCAACCACCACCACGAGCCAACGGGGGGGGGGGGGGAGGAAGAGACGGTGGCGGGGGCAAGCAGATGTACCACAACTTGCTCCCCGAAAGCGTTTTTTTTTGCATCGGGAGGTGTGAAATGGAGCCTGCACCTCCCTCTCCCAGCATAGGTACCACAGCAGCTGCCAATGGCTACAGGCCTACCACATCAGCCTTGCTATTTCTGTGAGATGTCAAACATGCAGCGCTAAGCAATCATCTCTCTTGCCATCTGCCAAGGTGAACATGGCATGTGGATGTTAGATCAAACAATTTGACAGACTCTCATCTCCCCCTCCCCCCCTTTTTTTCCTTTTTAAAGACAGAGAAGGGAAGGGAAGGGAGAGAGGAAAGAATATCACGTTGATTCAGACTTGAGCCATCATTACTGCTCTAAGGCTATCAAAACAGGAAATACATTTAAACCCAGGCTCCTCTTAGCTCAAGACCAGGATGTAAATGGGACAGGGTAGTGTCTTCTGACCCTATTTCAGCCCTGGAAACACCACCAGTCCCACAGAGCTCATGCTGTTGGCTGGCATTGAGTCTTTCTCCGTTCTTGCCTAACGGGAGGACTTGTAAAAGACAGGAACAACGAAAAAGGATTTAGGCCCAATACGTTGCCCTCCCTAGCGAGGTAAGGCGATAAACACAAAGGATAGTAGGTCACTGTGGGATAGGTTTCCCAGTTGCCATTCTCTGGACTGCACACTGCATGGAGATGTGGACAGGCTTACCAGCTCTCAATGAGCCACTCTCCCCTCATCAAAAAGCAAAGTCTGGAGTGATGAGCAGGAAGAACCTAAATGTCCACACTAGGACATTTATTCTAATAAAACATGTCAGGGAGAGATGCCTTCTTGTCCTCTCTTTCCCAGTCCCTCATTGCAGCCACACTAGAGAGGGAAGAACCTGGGAAAAGCTTTTCTTTACAAGTGAAGGTCGCTTGCAAGGTGTGGGGCATCTCCAGACCTTCTATCACATTGTGTCCTGCAGATACTTCAGCAAAAAAGGCCAGGGTTTCAGCCATCACAGTGTATGGTTTGCCATGAAAAGACCCAACATATTCCAGCTATAGAAGCCTTGAGCTTCATCCCTATTGGGGCTTCTAGATCTCCAAGGGCTCCATATTGTTCTTTTCCAGTGATACTCTTCGACATTTCCTGGTAGAAATGGCTATGAAAGCTTGGAGCATGGGAAGGAGAATCAGTAACAGCTGCTAGAAGAACCAGCTGCATTTTCAATTCAAGTGAGGAGTCTCTCCAGTGGCTGGAAGAGCAATCTCTCACCTTTCTCTTAACTTCCTGCCACCCTTTGCACCCCCATAAGACACAGAAATGAGTCCTGCAGGAAAGAGAAAACTGATTCCTCGAAGAGTTGCTCTTGTGACTGAGGCTGGAAGAAGGAAATCCTCCAGGTTAGCTTTAACTATTGGTGCAGACCCAACTCACAGAGCTGCAACAGGCAAATCCCTGCTCCATAATCAACACGGGACTGTGTTTGCCTGCAGCCCTTTAAGATCTACCTAGCTGTTCCTGCCTCCCATCTCTTATTCTACCCTTCGTCCTCCATCCTCTTTCCACCATCCCTGCATACAAGACTTTCAATTTCCCTCATTCTGCCCATATGTTCCAGAGGTAAAATACAGCACTACCCACTCTTTGCTGGAGCTTCCTGGCTTCGGCCTGTCTGATCTTCAGTGTCCATTGCATCGAGATTTTACATACCAGTTTCTCATTTCTCCCACATCTCGTTATATGTCTTCTACTACACTCCATATACATATACATTTCTCCAAAGCCTGCCCAAGACCTACCTGCAAATCCTTCTGAAAACCCATCTGAAAACTACAGTGCCAAAAACACAGCTAATTCTGATAAGGAAGTGGAACAACTCTCAACTATCTGGGAAAAGCAGAATATCTTCTGATAGTCCTAGTACAGCATTTATTATGATAAAGATATGACCAAATTAATAACAATTCTAAGTTTAATGTATTTCATAAGTGCTGGGTTGTGATTGCTGGCTGAGTCAGTAGGTAACATTAGACAAAATTAGCAAAATCTGGGGCTAAAGAGTGGCTAAAAATTCAGCATGTTGGTGTTTATGCTCTGTTGGGCAACACAAGGAAACCAACTGGCTACAGAATTTTTTTACGATCTGTAACAAAAGAGTTAGTACAGTTTTTACAGTCTCACTGGAACCCCCACAAATCCAAATCTTCTGTAGGTGCAGTGATCAGATCACACACTTATCTGAGATAGTGCTAACTATGCTTCAAACTCAAACAAGGAAAAGGAACACACTGGATTTCCTAACACCGCTGATGCCTATCCTCTCCACAACAGCCTGTGTGGTACTTCAGCAATATACAGGGCCATACATTTCTCTTTACCTCCCTGGGGTTCAGCCAAGAGGTATGGATAGTATCCAGGCCTCTTGTTTTATTCCAAAGCCCAGGTCAGAAGCTTGGCGATACTTTAGAAAAAACTTTTCAGCTTCATTTTCCCTGAATTGGGAACAGCAGACGCTGTTCTGGAAGGGAAGGATACTAGAGGAAGCTCATAAAGAAATGTCTTCCCTGCTTGGCTTTGACTTCTGTTCTAAAGAACTGGAAGACCTGGTTGCCTGCATGTCTTCAAAACACGGCTGAATATCTTCTGAAAAGTACATGCTGGTTCAACCACTCCCTGGTCAATAGCTTGCCAGCGAAGTGATCTCACCAGCTGGTAATGCAAATCACTTAACTACATTACACCAGCTGATGAGCCAGTCAGATGACTTGGATCCATGTACGAGTGGGATAATTCAGTACGCTTAGCCAGGCGCTTATTCGTGGCAGTCATGTGGTCTAATGTACACCCAAATCTTTGCAATTCCATCTACTGTTCAGTTTACTCCATATGAAACTACCTCACGGTTCCTTGTACCTTCTGCTGTTGCACAAGACCAGAAGCAAAGAAAAAGGCCAGAAGAACCCCCTACTTAGAATCAGCAGGCATTACAAATATATCTAGGCTTTATCAATTTAAAGAACAATTTCTATGGGGAGGGAGAAAGGTGGTAAAGCTCGAAAGACAAATAATTCTTGACAAAGATGAGACTGAGCAGAAATCTCCCCAGTTGCTCAGGCAGCACTGTGACCAATGAAGCACGGACTTTCGGAGAAGAAACCTTAGCATGCCCTGCCTGAAGAACAAGGATCAACTGAAATGTCACCAGCCATGTGGTTTTTCAGGGATTTAGTTCAGCATTAATCCTATGCAACTTTGAAAGACTTGCAATTCACTTACCTAGCACTGTGGGTATTTCACATCGAAAGATCACCTGCTCATGGAAAATGTTGTACCGGTTCCTAAAATGGGACTGCATTCCCTTGTCAGGCAGTCTGGCCAGCAAGTATACTGAATGAATGAGTGCAAGTCTGAATGTCTCCTTCCCAAAAAGCTGAAGGAAAGCAATGTGCTTTTTGTATTCTTATCTAGCAGTAAGACGATAAGACTGTGTTTTTTTCTTCTGATGTCTGAACCAGCTAGTTTCACAAAACTAGTGCTGGTGCTATCTAACAGTAGAAGCAGCTGAAGTGCATGGATCTTGTGATACAGAGCAAGAGGAAATAAAATCCTTGGAGGGATCATTCAAGAGCTTTGACAGAGACACCGGGACAGTGCAGATAACTGAAGGAGGGAAGGCAGGTCTCTCGTGCCCAAGCATACCACATTTGGGAATCCTAAATTCTCCTACTGATTTGCCCTACTGACTTGTGCCGCTAATCACTGGGCCATAGTCATGTGGAAAATTTCCTGACCCTCACTTCCTGGAGCAGCAACAGTTCTTCTCTGGCAAAGATGTCAGATCAAACGAAGTCACCCCACAGCTGTCCCATGGTCCATAACTCTGTGGTCCATAACTCAGATTGTGCTGAACACTACAAAGTCTGTCTCCCTGTTAAAAAAATGGGTCCCATGACACAAGAAATGGGGATGTCCCATGAGACTTTATACCATGCAATTGCCCCACTGCGGTCATCATAAGAATAGGCACTCTAGCCTGATGCCTCAGCCTATGTGTAATCTCATGTCTAACTCAAATCCCGCCTGAATTCTGTGTCAGTGCAGCATTTTCCACTCCCCAGACTAATCTTTTGCTTGGCTACAGAGTTCATGCTCCAGCACAGAAAGAGTTCCTAGAGGTAACTCCATGCTGGCACTTGTTGAAACAAGGCTTCCTCCTCTCTCAGCATGTCTGTCTACCCATGCAGTTGCTAAAATCTACCTGCTATTCTCCTCTCAAAAAAGCCCATCAGAATAAGGATCCATGCTCAGCTCTGTCCCCTATGAAAAGCCGGACTCTGATGAAACCCAGCAGCAAAGTAGCGCTGTGGCAGGAGCATCCGAGGAGCACTGAATCCAGGTGACTGCCCATGTGCAGATGCACTCAGATGGCAAATGGAGACCTCCTGCTGTGAGGCACATGGCAACTACACCGTATGCATAATTCAAATCCTCAAGGGGTTAGCAGCCCCCAAACATGGGGAATGGCAGAACAGGGAAGCAGAGAGGAAGGACTGGCTGGCACTTACAGCTCCAGAGAGATGGTCTTCATTCCCTGACTCACTGTGATTGAGTCGGGGGCACCAAGCCCTGGACAGCCATCAGAGAGCTCTGAATATCTGGGACTGATCCCAAATGCCTAGGGCTCACCTCTCTATTTTCCAAGGCAGCAAGGTGTGAAAGGCATGAATGTCTGTAAGGTGGGAATAGTGGGGACCCCAAAATTTGAGCAGGAGCCATAAGCCACCGTGGCATCATCCTTCAGAGCATTTTACAAGCTCTCATCAAAGAGATTTAACTCCAGAATTCCCAGAGCTGGTTACACTGCAGGAGAGCAACACGAAGCATCTTCAAAGACAGAGATGGGGACTGCAGAAATTCTCCCATGGGATGCCAAAGGACAGAGAGTTTGTCTATATGGACAGATAAACACTTACCCAAGTCCGTCCTCCGAGACCTGACATTCTCATGAAGCTTTGCCACATACATCCCATCCTGGGTTAGGGAGAGATTGGGGTTTTCTCACCCTATCAAACCCAAACTGTGGGAATGTCTGTCCTTGCCACCCCTTGCTTGAAGGAGAGCAGTTTGCTGGAAGGAGAGCATCCCAGGGATATCATACCCAGTAAGTGATGGAATCCCTAGGCCACAATCAAGATGGGTAAGCAGCTCTCCAGAAATGCAGCTTGTTTGGAAGCTCCAGCCTTCACCTTTAGCCAGAAGAGGAAGAAAACTAACCTGGGAATACCAAAGACCTAACTGAAGACTTCATCGTGGGGCCTACACCTCTGAGTGCATCCCCTCTCCTGGATTCACTCCAGCCATGAACACTGCTGCTGTCCCTCCCTGAAGAGGGAAGAGCTTTAGTGGCTGAATCCATGATTGATGGAGAGCAGCCTGACTGTCGTGGCTCTCCCACCCTGGACTGTAAATCAGAGGCCTGTCAGAGGAGTTGGCCCTTTGGAGAAAGAGAGGCAGATAAATCAATCCTGCCAATCGACAGGCTTGCACTGAAATGCATTGTTGGTTTATCAGTCAATAATTATTGACTGGGATCATTTTCACAGGATGATGTTCTGCGCTCTAGAAGGGAGCCCAACCCCAGTGGAAATGCAGGCTGTAGAAATGCCCAGCAGGAGTGGGAGGAAGGTTGGGAGTGGAGGCTGGACTGGCTGGCTGGAGAGAAGACTGGCACCTGGTAAGGATGTAGATGAGGATTAGGGACAAGGAGAGATTGTACAAGGAGAGGAGACATGACATAATGGTTTGCATTTCTGGCAGAATATAGGAGGCAAGGAGAAGAGTTCACGCTTGCTTTATATGCTCTTCAAAGCCAATGAGGAATCCAGGAATGCCAGTTCTTCCAGTCCCTTCCAGTCAGTGAATAGCTGTGAAGCACTGGCAAAGCCTTTGTGCAGTCCATAGTAGAGATGGCAGCCTGCTTCTCTCAGCTGCTCTCCAGCTCCAGCTGAGATGAACCAAGAGGAGCCAGCTCTGCGGGGGTAGGCAGCGGGTGTCAGTATAATGCCAAGGAATGCAATTTTCATTCCCTTCTAAAGCCCTTGGAAATGACACCCTCCCCACGAGGTGCAGAGCAAAGGGATGGGAGACTGCAAGGTCAAGCACAAAAAAGTTAGGACTTAAGGGTTATATCTCTATACTAGAGCCTCCTCTCTGTGACTGAGACCACCTGGCACAAAAGAGCTCATGCCCCTACTATTAAATTCTCCATGCAGGGTGGCAAACTGCTTAGTCCTTGGCAAACACACCCCAAAATGGCTGGGGATGCTAGCTGGCGACGGCTGCAAGCATGCCAGAGACCATTCCAGAATGAGACAGCATAGTCAGGTGAGCTGCCCAAGTTGCCTGTTTATCCTCAGTTCTCATCCTTTGCCTGTGTGCATTGTTGTGTTGTCTCATGACCAAATCATGTCCTTTTTGCGCAAGACTGCTATCTCCCTGCCTGCAGAGTCTGGACTGTGCCCACTTGAGAACAAAATACTCATAGGTCTGTTTTCTTCCAAGCTTTCCTTTCATGATCCCATCTATTATTTACTGTGCATTGTATGACCCCTGGTCCAAATACAGAATTATTAATTTCCCTGTGAGCTTTCCTATGCTGCTCTTTGCTCCAGCATCTCTGCAAACACGCATTGTTTCCTCTTCCCAACTTCCTCATTGGATAAAGAGGTTTTTCCAGAGAAGGCTGAAGTGGGAGCTCCTCTCTCTCTCTCTCTCTCTCTCTCTCTCTCTCTCTCTCTCTCTCTCTTTCTGTCTTATCCGTCACACAGAGACAGAAGCAGTACAAGGCTTCCCTGCAATGCAGGTCATTGTGTTTTGCTGCCCAGGGGTGAACAGTCAGGACCAGGGTGGACAACTCCTGCTGTGAGAAAGGGAGGGGGAGGGAAAAAAGGATTGAAGGCAGAGGGGAAAGCCCTGGCAAGCACGGCCTGCTACTGGGGACATGAGAGATGTGGCTTTTCAAGAAAGGGATGAGCTTCTTCGGCAGTAGCTAGTGCCCAACACACCTTACCCCTTCCTCAGGTGCAAGAGATGTCCTAGCTCTGCAGGGACCTGGTATCGCCAAAGAGAGAACAAGTCTGCAGCAGATATTCTTCCTCCCCTTTGTCCAGCAAGATGTCTTGGAAACACTGCCTTAAGCAGACCTGGGGGCCCTTCCCGCTTACAGAAATGTGCGCTATGTCCCAGAGGCCTCCCGGCTCCAGGCTTGCTCCCACCCCGTTACTGCTTCAATCAGTCCCTAAACAGGCTCTTTGGAAAGCCAGGCTCCTCATGGTTGGTCACTGCCCTGTCTCTTCTTAATTGGAGCCTTAATCTCTTGCCAGCTATCATAATGTGATTGGTATCACCAGGCAGTTTGCAAATGGTTAACTACCCGTGCTGTCTGCAGCCCATTAGACACATGAAATCTGCCAACTGCTCATATTAGTTGGAAAAGAGTTTAGCGCACAGTGAACGGAGTGACTTCAGCCGTGAGTGCTGTGCGAGCTGAGTGGTGATCAGGGACTGGGTGGGGGGCAGGACTCCTGGGTCCTTTCCCCTGCTCTACAAGGGGTATGCCACGTAGCAGCTGCTTCCAGGGAGCCAGAATTTGGGAGTTCCCTTTGCAAATCTGGGAAAAAGTGATAAATAAAGAAAATGATCATTTGAGCCAGGGCCATGAGGAGAGAGGAGTGTTGAGTGGCTCAGGACTCCTGGGTCCTAATTTCTGTTTCCAGGGGAAGCTGGGCTTAGAAGTTAGCTCAAGTAGTCAGTGTCCAGGCTCTTGGCAGGGGTGTTGGGTAGGGATCAGAGGGTGGGATGTGTAGGCAGCACCCGTGGGTTTCAACCATGAATCCATCAACATCGTTCTGCTAGCATCTTTCTTGTCTCTCCACAAAACATGTCAACGGCCACATCCTGTCACTTTTTTGGCCCTTTTAATGGAGAAATCTCCAAGGTGGTTCCATTTTCCTTACAAAAACGAGGGGCAGGAGTGGAGATGAAGTGACTGGGTTTTCTCTTCAAGCTGTTTTGATGTTATGTTACTAGTGCAAAGGGGCTCTGGTTCACTCTGTCTCAGGTAAATTAGGAGGCAGGACTTTCTGAATCCTCTGCAAAGATGCATGAAAATGGGGCTTGTTGGCCTAACACCACAGCTCTCAGCGCAGCCCTTCCTAAAGCCCTCACAAATGAACAGCTGCCAATGTGGGCACTTTAGGAAGTCTAGCCTTGATCCTGGCAGCAAATCTGACGACCCTTAGATTTAATAAGGGACTAATCCAGATGAAAGAAGCACTCCTCACATGCAAAATGTTGCAAGGAAAAAAACTCATGTGCTGACTATATATATCTCCAATGAACATCCTGTTTTCTCAGGGTCATAACTTACTGATTTAGGTCTAACTTTCCCTGAAAGGCTCATCCCACACCATCTTTTAACTTTCCAGAACAGCAGCTTTCAAAATCTGGTATTATCACTCTACAGCTTGTGAAACGTTTTAACAATTTTTGTATGAATTGAGGAAATAATAGGTGGAAATACATTTGGTCTTGTTTCGTGGTATTAAAAATACCATTTTCCTTGAACTGTCTCTTCTATTGGGCTAAGAGCAGGACTGGAAATTTCAGCCCAAAAGGTGAAAAATACTAGACAACTATGAGCAGGGATGGTCAAAAAAAGTTTTGCTTTTTTAATGATTTTTTTTGCAGAAAAGTGCAGTTAATGAAGATAAAGATCATTCATACCTGATCAGCCTGGTGCTTAGAGCATGCCATCTTGCTCCAGGACACCCTTTTTCAAGTCCTTGACCTAAATTGTGGTGAGCAAGGATTTATGGCTGCAGGAACAGCATCACAAGCAAGCTGTCTACAGACCAAGGACAGGGAGCAACCAAACTGGTATGCTGTTGTGTCATGCTTTAACAACAAACCTTCAGTCACTTAAAAAAAAATGTAGATACAAGCCAGAGGTGTTTAACCCTCCATGAATAGTTCCTCTCCTTCCCCCTTTCCCTCGGGCACCTGCATGTGTGCCCATGCACATGTGTGCGTGCATGGGTCTTCTGCTTGTTTCACATAAATTATGTCCTATTGTGAAGTGCACAAATGACAAGGCGAGCAGATCCATAGAAGTATCTTTAACAACTCGGTAGAGGGGACAACATTTTTATTATTGTTGTTCATAAAATTTTATCAAATTGGAACTTACTATTTCTGTTCCACAGAATAAAGGGGAGTAGTTTTTTTTTGTTTTTTTTTTAATTCTTGCAAGTTTGGAGCCACTAATGGAACAACTCATAAATGCACAAGTCCGTTTTCCTTTCTCTGCAGGGAGCTGAGCACTAGGGCAGGAGGGGTGAGAAGGGAAGGGAAGGGAAGGGAAGGGAAGGGAAGGGAAGGGAAGGGAA
>PTFA01000308.1:264852-337607 GCA_003342895.1 Casuarius casuarius | reverse complement strand
AGGGGAGGGGAGGGGAGGGGAGGAGAGGAGAGGAGAGGAGAGGAGAGGACAGGACAGGAGAGGAGAGGACAGGAGAGGAGAGGACAGGAGAGGACAGGAGAGGAGAGATCCTTCTCACTTGAACATCTGAGTGTGAATTGCTCTGTTATGCCAAGCTCCCAGAGAGGATATAGAAGCAAATTTAACTTTGTGGGCCTGCATGTGTATCCATATAGGTGTCCCTGATGCCTTGGGAGGGCGGATATCATTACACAGTGCTTAAGAACCATCTGGAGAGGTTTCAGCAGCGTGCAGTCCCCAACCACCCATGTTGTTCCCACAAACTTCCCAGTAAACCCAGACCTGCCGGATCCCATGCAGCATGCAGGGCACCCTCTGCCTGCCCCCAAGGCCATGATGCAGGCTGGCTGCTTGGGAGGCTGGCTTCAGGGGTACAGGGCTACACAAGAGGGCTTGCCAGGACTGAGTAGGGCAGGTTGTGCCTCTTGGAGGACCGTGCATGGGCAGACAGAGTGAATGCAAATGCCAGAAATGTGGGTCCATAAGTGTGAGGGAATGCACAATGGCCGGGAGGGCAACCTGTGTGGATAATAGTGCATGGGGAATGCGAGAGAAGACAGGGTTTGTGTTCGCTGAGTGTCAGTGCTAGCAGCCCCTGCAAGGCACTGGGTTTAAATTCCTGGCTTCCCCATCCCCTGCCCCCACTAGCACTCCAGTAGTTGGGCATGACGCACTGCAGCTGTATTTTTAGTGCTACAAGTGCCATTTGCTCACAACTGCAGGCACACTTTCTCTGGCAGTGAGTCACATCCCCAGCCTGACCTGCATGCCAAGATCTGGAGCTTGTGAACAGAGCTCCAGCAACCCAGATAAGACCAGCACACAGCTCAGATGCGTGGGGTAGCCCTGAGCAGAGCTGTTGTTGCCTGGTCTGTGCGTGGTGGGACCAGCAGACTCCCACCACAGGACGGTGTGCTCGGACTGCCGGCACCAAGAAAGGCTGAGCCCACTCTGGTGCTAGACCGTGCACCTCCCGTAGTGGCAGAGAAACTGAAGCCTGATGGTCCCACGGAGGCTGTGCTGTATAGCTGAGCCTGCTTGGAGCAAGAGGCTGGACTAGAATACCTTCATCCTTTCCAACCTGATTTATCCTATGGTCCTACAATTCAGAGAGGCTGGCTGGGCTGAGCACAAGGATGGGAGCCAGAGTCACCTGCTTTGGACCATAGTGACTGTCCACAGCAAATCTCAATGCTTCAGTCATTGCAGACAAGATTGGGAATCCCTCAGGCCTGGGAGGAGGCAGGCACTGAAATGCACTTGGGAGATGAAAAATCCCTAGACTGGGATCGAAACCTCAAGCTGGACCGGACACACAATCCCCATTCAGTCCATATGCTTGGTTACAGTGGCCCATCCATTAATCTCCACTCCTTCCCTCAAGGGGCTGAAGAATCGAGGGATGGAGGTCACTCTCTCTCCATTGCTGTGACCTCTGCCACCCCGTGCTTCACACTCCTCAGCTTTGAAATCACCCAAGGAAGCAACCCCGGGTGTCCCAGGAGATGCTGCAGGAGCAAGGAGGGAAGTTTACCTCTGGTCACTATGAAGGGTCACCCCAAAGGCAGCAGCAAAAAAAGAATCGTGATCTCAAACAGGCCAAGGTTAACCTTCAGTTTATAAACGCCAAAAAAATAGGCATCTCCCATCACCCAGCTTCTGTCAGAGAGAGCTGCCATAAAAGACAGCCCAAGCAATGGAGTGAAATTAAAGCTAAATTGACTATGTGGCAACACAAGCTATAAATTGTGGTTATTGTGACCAGTGCCTGGGCATTATCCGACTGTCTATTCATCTTCCCCTTTGATTAAAACATC
The DNA here is from genome assembly GCA_003342895.1 of Casuarius casuarius. Classification (NCBI taxonomy): domain Eukaryota; kingdom Metazoa; phylum Chordata; class Aves; order Casuariiformes; family Casuariidae; genus Casuarius; species Casuarius casuarius. The sequence goes on along the minus strand of PTFA01000308.1, from coordinate 335,730 downwards.
CTGCACTAATTCCATTTCCAAAGCCCAAGTTTATTTACGCATAATCAAATTAATTACATTCCCTTGCTCGTTAATCCATTCACATCTCCCGGATGAAAATGCAGCCCCAAGATTTGACACTGAGATGTGTCTGGCAGGAATGCAGCATCTCAGGAAAATCCTGGGGGAGTGGGGAAGATGGAATAAATCACATCTTTCCCTTCATCCTGATTCCCCATACCTTTGGGGTAGGTTTCTCACTGCTGGCTTAGCTAAGTATTACACACACACACTGCTACCTTCTACACAGACCTTCTCACCCCTGTTTGAGGATGCTTTAACCCCAAAGCTGTTAACACAACAGAGGGCATCAGCATAAATTTGAATATCAGCCCTGCCCCATACTGGTGACCAACGACAAGGGTGCCTGGTGCCCAAGGCTGCCATGTCCCATGTCCTCCCATGGTCCCGGGAGCTCCAGCATTCCTTGCCCAGTGCGGCCCCAGCAGTAGAGGACACTTCACCAAGTTCATTCTTCAGGGAAAGCAGATTTCTAGGGCATAAAGGACGGACTGGGGACTCCCAGGGTAATTACCAAAAGGCTTGTGCTTATAATTGCCCAAACCTGCTGGCAACATGTTCAAGCTGGAGGCAGAAGCACATTTTCAGTGCCTGGCTGGGGCACAAACATACTTCTTTTCTCCTGGAAAACTGCGAAGGGACAACCCTTGCGGACATGTGAGTGTCACTAGAGCACAAAACTTTCACTTTCCTCCCTCCTTCCCTTCCTCCTCCCCCTCAGCCTTTAAGGAGGAAACCAGCTTCTCTGGGAAGGGGTGAATCTAGCTACCTGGCTTTGCCCTGTTGACCCACAAGACCTCGCCATGCAGCCACCACACACCTTCCACCAGGACCCTTGGCCAGCACACGCTCCCTGTGAGTGCGAGCCCTCCTATTCCTGCCCCCACGGACATCCCTTCCCACGCACACAGCCGTGCACGGGGCCCCACACCTCACCTGCCTTAGCCTTGCACACACACACAATTTCTCTCCTGAGACATTTCCCACACGGTGCTGCAATACACTACTGGGTTCTTTGCTAATCCCTCCACCCTCCGCAATACCTGTTCTTGTCCGGGTGGCTGAGAGGATTTGGAAAGGCAGGAGAAATATAATTAGACGTGATGTTGCCCTCGGAGTCAGAGATGGGGCCGGCTCGTTGAAGGGCAGCGGTCAGCAGAAGGAGCGAAGAGGAGTCAATTTAGCACGGCTTACAGTGCCGTTCCGGCTGATTAGGGATTTGATGAGGGAAGGGGTTTGATTTTGGCAGCCAGAGTGACAGAAGCCTTACGGTCAGTTGAGATCTTGTTTAAGGAGGGCAAGCGGATCTGGACTGGGGATGACAGATAGGGAGCCAGGGACGAGCGGGACAAATTGGCATGGTTCCCCATCCTTCTTGTTGTCTATACAGCCCCCTGACCTAATCCAGCTAGGGCTGGCCATCAGCAGGGAAACACAGACAGGAGTGAGAGAGGGTGCAAGTGACAGTGATAAAGAACAAGAGGAGGAACGAAACAAAGGCAGCCAGTGAGTACAAGTGTCACCTTCCCTGGGAGCATGCAGTAGCCTAAGTCACGTTAACCCCTTGTGACTGTGGGACCTCTGCCCATCACCTCCACCTTCAGGCTGCAGGAGGCAAGGGCCAGCTGCGCACCAGGAGCAGTGACGAGAGTATGGGTGGAAGGAGAGTCTGAACCTCTTCCTTCACGTGAGGCTAGTCCAGCCTTTCCTTTTCTGGCTGCCAGTTTGGGGACCTGCCTCCTGGGAATGTAGGGGCTGTTGCACTCCTGTCTCCTCCTGGACCACGGCACAAAAACCATGCGAGGCTGTCCCAAGGATCCTGTCAACCCTGTGATCTGCCGTTTGGCCCCTCCGGTGGTTTACAAGTAGATATCTCCCTGTTTGGCCCAAGCTCCCCTACTTACATCCCTTTTTGGTCCGTTAATTGCCTCCCTATTACTCACTAGTACTCACATGGTGACATCCTCACCAGGCCTAAGTTAATGCAGTTAAGCCCCATTAGGCGCCCAAGTTCATGTAGTCACATCCCGTTTAGTCACACCCTTATGTAGTCATGTCCACATTAACCCCATGCTCACATAGATCCCCTGCTTGGTCTGTGTACACATACTTACCTTTTTGAGATGCCATAGTGCATAGTGAAAGGATAACCACAAAGAGTTGAGCGTTAACATAATTTAGCATAATCATGGGCCAGTTTCCCAGGGACTGGCTTCACAACCTTTTCTAGATGGATATTGAAACTACTGCAGCAAAAGACAGTAGGATCTCTCTCACCCTTTCCCCCCATCTGGGCCAGGAAGGTATTTCAGGGAAACGTCAACACACGTGTCCACTGTTCTTGCACAAGTCCCTGAGCATCTGCCTTTGGTTGCGCATGGAGATGGGCAGCGGGCTACCTGCCCCATGGTCAGATGTAGCACTGACATTGCTCTGAGTCCAGCTTCCACCTTGGGGTGCTGAACCTCCCCATTAGTTCATATCTCAGTGTCCATTCCCCTCTGCGGGCTGACCCAGAGAAAGGGAAGAGAGAGTTAAGGTTGACACCATGCCCTCGCCTCAGTGATGTAGGGTGATGGAGTCAATGTGGACATGACTACATAAGGGTGTGACTAAACGGGATGTGACTATATGAGCTTGGGCCCCTAATGGGGCTTAACTGCATTAACTTAGGCCTGGTGAGGATGTTACCATGTGAGTACTAGTGAGTAATAGTTTTAGATGTCAGCCAGAACTTTATTTAAGCCACGTGGCTTTGTTTGGGGGCTCACATTTGGAGTATCGTGAACACAGTCACACCATTCTTGCAGGTACTAAAGTAGGACTGCTAATTGCAGCTGCTATAAATAGGGAGAGATTCATACCTTCCCTTGATTCCACCTCTAAGAGACAAGTTCATATACCAGATGCTTGGCTCGTTGGATCACCTGCTTAAAATTCAAAGGACTGTAGCCCACCCACAGAATATCACTCCTGATACAAATGGGAGCGGCAAGAGACTCTTGTTCGGTGTTGTGCTAGGCTGTACCTCCCCACAGAGAGGGGCAAGCTCTGCTACAAAGAGCTCCAGCAAGACCACACTGCTGAAAATAGCATCAGCTCCATTTTTCATTGGTCCCACAGAGAAAGAGTTTCTCAGCCCCTCGTTCAGGGCTCCAGGCATTAAACCCAGCCTCCTAAGCCCCACTCCAATGTCCTAAGCATGGGAAGAGCTCTCCTCCATTAGCAGGTCACCCAGCAGCTTCTGAAAAGTTAAACTGCTGAAAGGTAAGTTAAGCAACACAGTCGGCTTTGCAGCCTCTCCTGCCCTGAAAGGAAGGGGGAGCCTTTCCTGAACATAATTTCAGTATTACTAAAGGTCAGGGGATTTAATGAGGCCTGGACAGAAAGCCTTGTCCATAACCCATTGTACTTCACTCACATGAGGAAAAGGATGCTCGAAGACAGAGGCCAGGTGGGGTACATCACCCAGGGAAACACACAGCCCCAATGCCCTGAGGAGCAAAATCCCCACAAATTGACTGGTGCCATAATCCGCACTCCCTAGCACCCAACGGAGCTAAAATGAGGCTAGAAAAAGTTCGCTGTGGAAGTCAGCAGGAGTGCAGTTCCAGCAGGGCTGAGCCTTTAAGAAAGAAAGAAATTGCAATCTCCAACCAGAAACCAAAGCAGAGAAGTATTCTGTGTTAATAAACAAAATGAAAGGGAAAGTTAAAAATCATCATTCTCCCTGTTGTACTTGTGATGTGTTTAGCTTTCAATTCTCTTTGACAATCCATAAGAAATTAACACCATGAGATATACAATTATTGTCAGATGTGAGCAGGGCAATCAAAGCATTTCAAATCAATGTTTTGTCAACAAAAATAAATGAATGCATTTGCCATGAAAATTCCCACAAAATATTGGCCCTTTTTCCCCTGCAAAGCTAGGAATCTCATTTTATATCAGCTCTGAAGTTCCTTTTCATCTGTCATCATATCTTGAAATGATAAGAATTACTCTCAGTAGGGAGTTATTTCTTCGCTTCCCTTTCAGCTCAAAATAGAAAACACTTTTTCTTAACTAATTTGAAATAAGCTTAATATCATCAGTGAAAATTCATCTTCAGAATAGGAAGATCAAATCTTTCCACAACTTGTAATAAAGCAGAGAGCTCTCACCTGGTAACTGGTGCCTACCGGCTTGCAAATGCAGCTTTAATATAATTAAATAATAATAATCCAGCAGATACAAAGTCAGAGATCCTGGAGCAGTACTTAGAACTGTGCCACCTCCATTCCAACTGATTGAATGTTTATGTAGGTGATTTATTTGATTAATTAGCTAGGTAGGTTTCTAGCAACCCTCCACTGCATTTTCTAGGGGCTACATCCAAAGCCCACTTAAGCCAGCGTAACACAATCTTTTGTCTACAAAGGGCCCACAGATAAACCCATGGGCACATGCCAAGTTAACTTCTGTTTTAACTCAGGCTGGCTCTCCTCCAGCATGGTCCCCAGCAGCTTCACTGGGGTTATCCAGATTATCCAAAATGCAGCATGGCAGAGCTCAGGAACATGCACCTGACCGTGCAGGTGAGATATTTTCAAAGACACTCTCCCTCCACAATGGTCCCTTTCCTAGACTGACCCTTCTCCACCCACTGCATCCATACAACACCCACCGCATGGGAGCAGTGAAAACACACTGGGAATTGTCCTTGGGGGCACATAAGGCAGAGAGAGGTGAGCTCTAAATTGCATGGTGCCCCCCAAAAAATTGCACCGTTTGCACCAACTGGATGAGCTTGGTTTGCCTGGCACAAAATACCATCCAATAGGAGAGGGCAATGGGGAGTGTTAGCTCTTGTGGGGATGGGTCTGGCCCCAGGTGCCGCTTCGGTGGGGGCGATCCCGCACACGGCCGGACTTGGCGTGCAATTGCAGCTCGGCACAGGCAGCTGCGAGCAAGCGCACCGGCAGCTGTCCTCCCCGCCGAGCCAGCTTGCCGTTGTTTTAGGTTTCTACTTGCAGCATGCAGCAATTTGAGGAGGGAGAAGGGGGAGTCCTTTACCTTATTTTTATTTACTGGGAGGGAAGGAGAAGAAAACTCCTTAGTCCTCCTGCGTTATATAACAGGGACGGGAGCTGCGCTCCCTCATCTCCGAGCCCGGGGAAGGTAATTGCCTCTCTCGCTCCAATCCCTGAGAAACCTTTAATATACGTCTCTGCCAACTTTGAGGCCTTGTCCAATCTTGACAAATTGCAGTGGAACAAATCCTGTTTGGTCGTAATGCAGTGATTTGCAGGAAGATGGATTTGAGACTGATGGCAGGTCCCACGCGGCCGTTTAATGCGTTTTGGCTTGGGGTGCTCAGCGGCGGAGGGAAAGCGTGCCCTCTGAAAAACGCCCCCCGCATAGGGTGAGGATCCCGGCCCTTGGCCCAAGCGGTCCCTCTTGGCAGAGGGGTGCTTGCACAGATGGAGGGGATTTTCCCAGGACATTCCTTCCCGGCCCCCAGCCACCCCGTGCACGCGGGGAACGTGAGCAATGCTCACGAGAAGACGCCTGCAACCCTGGCCAGTGCAAACAAGCTGGATAACGAGCCCCTTCGCCGAAGGGGGAGCAGACATTCCTCCTTAACACATCTCTTGAGGACTTCATATCATCCACCCTCTGCCCTGGGATCCCCCTGCCATCCCAGGGGTTATTTTTAAACCAAGCCATCCAGAGGAGATGCCCACAGCGGGGAGAGGCATTCCCATCAGCTGTTGATCATCTGCTTGGCCTGGTGAAAAAGCATCTATCAGCTGGCAAAGTTATCTCCCGAATGGACCAGGGCATTCCCCGCTGCCTGGGCCATGGGGCCAGGGACCTCGTCCCACCAGCTGGTGTGGGAGCTGAAGGACGTTAGAAACGCCCTGCTAGATCCCGTTTAGTTTCTTATTCCCCAAAGGGGCACAAAGCTAGAAAGAAATTTTGCCTTAGGGCATATATAACCATGTACATATAAAGCTGAAATCTGATTTTTAACAATTAAAATAGGCTATAGGATTGCAGGAACAAGATATGTATTTTTTTTAGGCGGCGTTAAAATTGCACTTCTCATAGCCCTCTGCATACAGGTATAACCTATTTGTCAGTAGATGAGTGTTAGTCCCCTGTGCACAGCAAATAAAAGAAAATCCAAAAATTTACCGCATCAGGAAATTGTCAGGGAATAAGCTGTTTTACTAAATCTATGACGGAAAATATATCAACTCAGTGATACTGCCAGCATTAGAATGGGTCACAGTTTTGAATTTTCTATCCAGCTTCATCCCAAATCAAGATCTATATATATATGACATGCATACAGACATCTATATACATAAATAAAATCAGAATTTTTGTGAAAGGGACAATCCTAAAAACGTTTCCTAAGACATCCATGTTTTGACTTTTCTGCATGATAAATTTTATTGGAAATCATAAAATCAAAATGAACCTTTCTGACTTGATTGAATTGTTATCATAATTCCTTACAAATATTGAGATGAAATCTGTAAGTCCTTGCAAAAGTTGTTTTCTTCCATTTTCTGTTGAGTCGGCCTTTCCCAACAGAAATCACCCATAAGAACACGTTCAACAAGCTCAGTTCACTTAACTCAAATGATATAGAAAGTTGATAATTCTTTCAGTTGTTTGAGGTTTTTCACAAAGCAAAACCAGAAGCAGACGATGCATGCCCAATCGGTTATCCAGCAGAGCCATTTTCCCCACAAACCTGTCTCAGCCTCAGTTGGCCAGATTCTGCTATCTGTTAGACCCACACAACAAATGAACGTGCCCAAGAGCAGGATTTACGTCCTCACTTTACCTAAGCAATTAGCAAGAAGGTTACATTAGCAGAAAAACCTCCTAACTACTAGTTTACATAATTAACTCTTCCTCAGTTTTTTTGGTCTGCCAGTTGTCCCACTAAAGATTGCAGTTTACCTTAATATATTTTCTCTCCTGTAACTCTTCATCAAATTCTCTGTTGTGAGGAAATTAAGAGTGTGCTTTTTGCTGTTTCTGATTAGACAGCAAGGTCATATAAGAATGTACGCAGAATATGCGAATCTGATCCTGTATTTCCTCCTCAAAAATGCTTGTTCTGGACACTTTGGGAAAGAATACAAGAAACAAGCATAGAACAACCCTTCTCTGGACAGATCACCCCAGATCCCAGCAATGAGTGGGCTACAGACCTCCAGAGTCATGAGTTGCTCTGATGCCTCAGTTTTCATAGCTGTCAGTGTTACCGTCAAGTCAAGTTTCTCCTGCATTACTGAAAAGTTTAGGAATTCAATTATTATTTTTCAAGGAACATTCGGCAAAATAGGGATAATAATAGCTTAAGAGTCTCACTCTTGCACAGGCATCTCTGCCTAGAAATTCATCTACAGGATCACAAAGGGAAACAGCTAAAAATGAGGTGTGCATGCAGGCGAAGCAGTTTGTTTGCAGGATTTTTGTCACTACCTTCGTTTCCCACACATCAAGCGAACTGTATTAGAGCAGGCACAGTGTCTCTTGGGAGTTTAGAGAGCCTGGCACAGGAGGACCTGTTTGCTAGGGCCACGAAATACAACTAATCATGAGGTCATTTCACAGATGTAACTGAGAGCAGAATTTGAGTACCTGACTGCAGAGCAGTTTTACTTATTAGCCTGTGGTCAAATAAAGTGCAATTATGTGGTAAGATATTGGAATGTGGGCTGAGCTTTACCCACAGCAACATTATTTGTTTGACACCAAAAGCAATCGAAAGAAAAACAAGCTATCTGGCCACAGACCATTGAAAGCAATAGGCAGTTACAAGGTCAAAAGTTTTTGCTGCCTGCAGTGGATTTAAGAGAGAAGGGAATCTACTATAGCATTTATTAAACTCAAGCACTAAAATAAATATCAGAAGGCAGAGTTGGTGGATATTGCCCACAAAATCAAGGTGCTGCTTGTAGCTGGTGGAACGGATGCATCTTTCATGGCAACACCCTTAACTTTAGCAGAAACAGGGAGAGTCTCATCACCTTGAGTAGAAATGTGGTATCAGATGTTTTCTGGATTGCGCATGTTCAGCGTTTGTAGGTATACAAGGCACAAGAGAAGAGGTAGGGGATGAGGGTCTTTTTATGCCACATCTCTCATGCTCTTGAGCCCGGCAATTTGGTGAACTATCTGAGCAGTCTTCCCAGGAGAGTGTAGAAATCCACCTCCATCACATCACAGGCTCCTATCCAAAGACACGCTTGCATCCTCAACAACCTAGGGCTCCAGGATTATTTCTAAATTAACACTTTGAACTCATACAGCCCACATTTTCTCTGCACCAATTCCAGCTCCATAGGCAAGGCTCAGGTCTCCAAGACCTCCAACCAGAAACAGAGGAAATAAAGACTCATCTCTCCCCGCTCAAGTACTGGCCTTGATCTGGGTCTGCTTGGGTTTCTCCAGTACTTGAATCCCCCTGGGCATGCTCACATGCTGATGTTGCAAAAATGAAATTACAAATCCATATTAAATACTCTTTTATTTCCCAAGTGCAACCCCCTGTCTTCCCCATCCTGCCACTATATAATGCAAATAAGCACTCTGACAGATACTGTAGGATCTTATCTTATACAAGACATTAGTCAGTCGAGGAACTGAGATACAATACTATTAACCAATTTCCCTAAGGCCATTCAGGGAGTCAGTGGTAGAGCCAGGACTAGAGTCCAGTTCTCTTAGCTAGCCATTCCTGCAGCTACAAAATCCTTATTTTTCCTTGGCTCTTTATGAAAGGCTCCTGAGAACAGAAAGGGAAGAAACTCTTCTCCATGGGTCATGAGGATAGCTCAAGAAGTCCTTGGTTTGAACTGCAGCAGGAAGATTTAGGTCAGGCAAACGCTGTCTAAGGAAGAGGGATGGAGCATGTTAGGTACACAGTCACTGGAGGCCTGAAAAAACAGGCTGGGCAGGCAGAGTTGACAAACTGACCTCATGAGGTATTTTCCAGCTCTGATAACCTGTCATTTCCTTCAACAAGTCTAGCTTCTGCTCAGGTATTCACAGATACATCCTCCAGAACAGTGGTTCTGATTGGGCTGCTCCAGAAATCCCAGACAAGGACCAAGGAGGCAGCCCAGTTAGGCTGCAGTGATGGACGATCTGGAGGAATGGACAATAAATGGGAGCAAAGGCTGAGAAACCCTAGAATCACTGAAAAGAAGTCAGAGCAAGCCCAGCATGACCCTGTTCCTCTTGAGCTCTGGGAGTTGTTCAGAGTCCATAAATCTACATATCCACAGATTTGTCTGCCTGTCAGGGGAGCAGGAAGGGAGATGTACTTTATTTCTAATCCCAGTGCTTTTGATGAGCTGCAGTATTGCCCTTCATACTCCTCCAGTCTCAATAAACCTGGCTAATTAGCATCCTGACCACTCAATTAATTAGGCAGTACACTTAATTATGACAAACTACATTATCCGCTATAGCCCAGAGTCCAATGGACATTAGCGTCAGGTTATGTTCAGTAACAATTTGATTTGAGAGGGAGTTTATTGACCAGAAAAGACATATGATGAGATTAAAATAATCAGTAGAACTAGCTCAGTGCTATTGGCTTGTCGTAGCTGTGGGCTTGGGTTATAAAGACATCGAGGATGGTCAAATTAGTCGCTTCATTCTCATTAAGAGCCACTGCATAAATGGAAAGATATTGGCAGAGTGAGAAGGGAGAGGCAGCCAAGCTACAAGGGGGGTTCAAATAAGATGCAGGAAGGTGGGTTTGGTTTGGCTTTGTCTTTCTCTTAATCATGTCTCTGTTCTTTGCCAAAAGTAGCATAAATATAATGGGGAAGCCCAGAGACAGTGCTGTTCCCAGAGAGCAGTGGAACAGGGCTTGCTCACATACAAATGTCCCTCAGGAAAAACAACAGCCACTTCCCCACAAAAATACCCATGGCTCTTTCTGGATAGCTGGCACCGACCTGTCGACCTCCCAGCGGTCCATGTGCGATACAGTGCGGCTGACCACTGACCCAGCCAGGCTGCATCTGCATCGCTGTGTTGGAGCAATTCCAGCTCACCTCTGCTGCCCATCCACCCTGCTCTCCTGCTAGAGCGAGCGCCCCAGCGCTCCTGATCCCTGAATGCAGGGACCTTCAAGGGGACAGGGCCCAGCTCTCGGCATGTCCTGCGAGCCTCCATCAATCCCACCCGCCCTGAGAGCATCCCATGCAAGAAGATGGCAGCTGACATACAAAAGTCTTTTGCTGCAAGGGGAGATGGGATTGACAGGCAGCCTGTCCTGAGGAATTCAGGAGTTCTGGAAGGACAATGTGAACGCGAAGTCATGGGAGATTCAGATCCCTTGTGCACTGCCTCTAAATCATCCTCTTCTCTCCCCAGCTTGGCTAGGCAGCAAAACTATTATTCTGCCTTTTTTTGAGATTGCCTGTTGCTATAAGAGTGACCACAGACAATTCAACGAGGAATAGGAATGAGCTCTCCTCATTGCAAGTTTAATAACAGTGAAGATGATGTGGCCATCTGAGCTCCAGCCACCTGGGCTTTGTGGGCCCTGAAGGATGGTTCCTGACTTAGTAGTCAGACTTGTAAGCATGAACGTGGCCCTCTCAGCCAGCTTTTGGGTCATCTCCCAGGAGGAATCTAAGGCAGTCTGCAACTCATGTCATTCTGCCTAAGCAGCTAGGGGAGGATCAAACCAAGTCTGCGGCCGTCTGTGGTTATTCTTCCTCGATCAACCAGCTGAGGATAAGCCCAGAAGATAGGCTGATGCTGCCATCAAGATGTTGTGCAGAATTTGTGAGCTGCCAACATCCCCAAAGGCTGAATGCTTCACCGCCAGCAGGATATTCCTTCTGGGGATCCCTGAGGTGCTTCCTGTGACCTGGGTGGCATGGAGATGCAGAAGGCAGTTTTATTGAGGTAGAGAGCTGTGAGGATCCCTGGAGATCTGGACAAGGGGCAAGAGCAGCTTGGGCAGCCCCTTGGAAATGGAACAAATGCAGTGAGGTATCAGAGGTGGGGGGTGGCTTCTAATCCTCTCTCTTCTTCAGGATCAAGAAATAAAGTCATCAAGGCCCTTTTCTTTGAATTCATAAGATGTATCTGCTACCCCAGTGTTAGCCTGTAGTTAGTTTTTTGATTCAAGAGTCTTCTGCAAAAAGAAATCAGTGAAATGGTCAAAACAGGGAGAGCTGGAACACATCTAAACTACATGATAATACGCACCTTAATCAACTTGCTAAGGGACAACCCCTATAAAAAAAAAGAGAGAGAGAGAGAAAGATGGTTCCCCAGTGAGGGGATGGGGAAGGGAGAAATTCTTTGGTGAATCTGATCCAGCTCTTGACATTTCTGTCACAACTTGGCTGTGGTGGCCAAGAAGGTGGAAGGAGCCTACATTTGTGGAGCTCCTGCATCTTCCTGAAAGCTCTGCGGTCATGCTCAAAAGCAATTTAAAGTTTTCACTGGTAAAGGGGCTTTTGTCCTCTGTTTTCAGTTGTCAGCTGTGCGTAAGAGTCCCAGAGATTACACTGATGCTCCTGTAGCTTTAAGACCATGGAAGATTTCATTTATGACCTGCTAGGAAACTCATTCTCTTCAGAAGGCTTTTTTTCCTCAGATATCTGTGTCCTCACACAGTAAAGCTCAGGTCAGGTGTGAGCAGAAATGGCCAAATCTTCTGAACCCAGAGCAGGCGCTTTAACCTGGCAAGTTTTTACATACTTTCTGGCAATTCTTCATTTGCCAAAATTTCATTTCTCATCAGCACAAGATTACTCTGTGAAAGGAGGTCAAACTCAACAGTGGTTTCACTAATTAAAAACTAAAGGGAAAATATCAGAGAAGATAGGTAAACTATTTTGATAATTTTGTGGAGGCTAAAAAGAAAAGTCACAAGTTACTAGGTCACCCACTTGCCTGGTTGATCTACCTCCCTGCTCCCCAGCATGCAGTAGTTCCCAAACATGTGCAAAACACCACACAGGATGGAGTTTCACCTTTATTTTAGCCTCCCGGTCTTCTCCTTATGCCTCCCTTCCCCTGCCACCCCTCTGAATGGGTCTTGCCCCTTCTATAACCAGGTCTCATATTCTCACTGTGGTACCAAACATCTGAATATGCCAATGCCAGGGTAGACCTAGCCCTTGCTCTGGGATCACGAGCATCACAGCCTCCAGTAGCCAGGAAGGATCCAGGGACCATCCTGTCTGCCAAGTGCTAACAAGGTGCCTGCAAGGTGGAGGATTTCTGCAGAGTAATGAATTGGCRACATTGGAGGAGATTTTCCCAAAACTGTGCCTGCTGTACTGTACACTCTCCACTAGGTCTCAAGTTCTTCCTCCTAAATAGTGAGAAAGTTTAAAATGTTTCAATGAAATTTTGTTTGACAAGGGAGGAGGTATTATTATTTTCATCTTCTGGGTCATTTTTCTGTTGTTATATGCCAAAAACATTTTCCTGTCCTGTAGAAACACATTTCTCCCCTCATCAGGAACCTCAAAAAAAAAAAAAAGTCAGTTATCCTTAGAAGGTTTTCTTATGTGAAAGAATATAGAGGGAAAATACATATTCTTCCTCAAAATGCAAATGTAGACTCCATACCAGCTTCCAATGACTTGAAATATGATGGGAAATTTGGAGAGGCTGTCCAAGGGCAGAGTTAAGGCTCCTTGGATATCATAACCAGGAAATTCCCCACCTTAACACATTGGATTTCTTTTAAGTTTAACATTAACTCTGCATGTCTGGGTTTATTGCCCTTGGCTCCAGGATAATTATTACATCTCTGTAATTTATTTTGCCATAATTACTGATACGCACTGCCAACTTTAACTGCATTTTAGGACTGATGCCACAGTCCCGTGAGGGAAGACGGTGATCCCTCCTGTTGTGAATGACTGGAAAACAGTCCCATTCAGAAAAATAAAGGACACCCATAATTTTCTCAAAACGGCTCCAGACTAAGGGTAGTGCTGGCTTCAGTTCCATCAGAAACAACAAGGGGACTGGCATTTTTGAGAGCATGAGGTCCTCTTCCCAGTAAATGGCTGTATCCTTCAGCCTCCACTGAAGGAGAATCTCTCAGTTATAAAGAGTAATGGAGAAGGGGAGGAATAACCATTAATCCTAAAGGATATCTATTCAAATACAACCCATGCCCAATCCTGATCAGAGTTTCAGCAATACACGGGGTCCAGGTCTATGGTATTCTGCTGTCAAGATCATCAAGGGCAAAGAAAAAAAATTGGCACCCAACCCCAGTGCAAATTACTATTACATTCCTAGGCTAATGAACAGGTTTCCTGTTAATTCTCATAAAACATTGTTGGTTCCATCAGAGCAAGGACTGTGAATTGGGAAGGACGAGCTGTATTCTGTCCCCAGAGCCTGGGCCCAGGGCTGGCGTCTCAGACACATGGACTGGGCCTCCCACACCAGGGTCCCATGCAGGCAGCTGTGTAGCACTGCATCCAGGTGTAGCACATCATCCAGATGAAGCACTGCATCCAGGTGTAGCACAACACCCAGGTGTAGCATAGATAGCATCCAGCTGCATCAGGACATGGCCTGCCTTCTGCCAAATGGAAGTGCGGGAAGTCATGGAGCAGAACAGAATCCCCCATGCTTCTCTTGGTACATCCAGTGGAAAGAAGCCCACTAGAAACCCCATTCCCTTCCTCAGATGTAACTTTGCATAAGCTGCTGCATACTACAGCATGGTCTCAGACATGAGGAAAGCAAACACTTGAGACAGGAGTGCAGCCAGCACCCTGGACTCTTCTGTGTTTACAAGTTGCCCAGAGAGGTTATGGAGTCTCCATCCTTGGAGATAGTCAAAAGCCGTCTGGAGATGGTCCTGGGTAACGTGCTCTAGCTGACCCTGCTTGAGCAAGGGGGTTGGACTAGATGATCTCCAGAGGTCCCTGCCAACCTCAACCATTCTGTGATTCAGCAATTCTGTGTTTGACCCATGCAGTCGCCAGAGCAGCTGTCATGTAGCATCACAGCCAGGCTTCACATGATGGCTCTACCTGTCTCAGCTCACCATGGAGGGGTGAGGCTGGGCACCCACGTGGCCAGGCTTGGCAGAAACAGCATTGCAAACATTCATCCCAGGCAGAGAGGCTGTTTGCTTGGGCATAATCTGCACTCTACACCTCCAGGGGCTGTCTGAGCCACAGAGATCTCCTAGGACCCCTTCTTCGTTGCAGCTCTTCTCTATCAGCCAGGAAGCAGAGGCAAAACCCAGCCACGTGGGCCCACGAGCAAACACACCTCATGCCCAGGTATGTGACAGCCGCTCAAAAGCACAGCTATTTCCCACAGGTAAGGAGAGCTGGAACAAGCAGCAATCTGTAGCTCCACGAGATGGAGGGAGATGGATGGGCAGAAGGAGATATGCCAGACCTTCATTTTTCTCAAAAGTTACTTTGCAGAAATGAAGCCCAGGAGAAAATGCTGAACTCAGGGACAATCCTTAAGAGAGGACCAGGTACAAATTGGGAGATAGAAGGAGGGTTGCTTTTCTCCTCCCACCTCTGCCACAAACAGTACAATGACATCAGTTGCTAATATGTAGCTGTAGAGTTTATCACTCAGTAATCTCCTGGAATGCAGGGCTGGGGGACACATTTTCTATAAAAAATATCTTGTAACTAAAAAAATGGCGTTTTAATGATATCCAAACTTTTCATAGATACATTCCGATTTCATTGAAATTTTGGTGATTAAGTTCCCTTCCTAATTCCAAGAAATTAAAAATAGAATGAAATGAATTAAAGGAGACATTTTTATTTTGCAGCTGGGAACAACTTTTCAAATTCATCTTGAAAAAAAAAAGCAAAATTTGCAGCCAAGTTGGAGTATTCCATATTGAAACGAAATATTGCAACACTCTCACAGCCGAACATCTTAATTGGCCAAAGTCAATTTTTCCAAATAGTCAGTCTGCCGGAGTACATAAAGAAATGTTAATTTCCATTCCAATCCACAGAACTATGTCAGATTTTTTTAATTTCTGATGAATACTGGTGAACCTGATGTTTTTATATCTATCCTTTGTTAAGAACATAACTAGTCTGTCTGCCCCTCAGCTTCCTTCCCTGCAACCACCTCTCCCACTGGATGCACCTGCCGGCTTCAGCGGGTTGGTTGTATCGCTATCTGGAGCACCATGCACCAGCATCCGTGTTGCCCTTCCCTAACTTCAGCCAGTCAACTCCTACCCAATGAGAGGTCTTGAGCTAACCCCACATGGTGTTGGCTCTGCCATGACTTGCAATGAAACTTGGACCAACAGCCTGAAATCTGGAATGGGTTGTTTCCCTTCTCCCAGACAAGGGTGTATTCCTGGCTTCACCCTACTCTCAGACCATCGGATCATGTCATGGCTGATTTTTCCCTTGAGCTCAGCTCATCGTTGCAGCACTGAGTGCAACCACAGCCAGAGCTTTCCTGTGGACTTCAGGATTAGACCACGGCAGGGAAACATGCCTTTTCACAGAGGTGCTCTGAATATGGAGCCTTTCAGAAACTCCTTCCCTGAGGTCCCTCCTGTTTGTGGAGAAGGACCCAGAAGGACTATCCTCTGACCAAGCCTGGATTCAAGTGCATGTTGTGACACACTCAAGCTTTACCTGCTGTCTGGTTTGCATGAAGAGGTATGGACAGGGGAAGGACAGGAACGGAAGTTTTCTCCCCAGCCATCTCTATCCAGCACCAAAATGGCTTTGAGCAGCAGTCCCTTATAAACCTATCCCGCTGCCCTACTCAAGGCAGGTCGAAGCAGCATGTGAAGCAGCACTGCATCCAGACCAGCCATGAGCAGGAGAAGGCAGCACAGCAGGAAGGTAACACCAGGCTCTGGTTCACATTCCCACCATCCTCATGAACACAGACTGAAATCTTTGATCTCTGTCCATGCCTCCCTGCTCAGTCCAGGGCCCTGCTGTTGACAGATGTAACTGACCCATGTCCATTTGCCTCTCCTAGTGTCGTGCAGTCTGGGCAGCTGCAGACTGCACCCAAAGGTGCTAATAGCTGAGTATATCCTCACACTGATCCAGAAACCATCACAGAGATGCCACTGCCAGCTACTCCTGGGACTGATTCTGATGACAAAGTGCAGATTGGAACAGAGCTCAGCCCTTCTCACAGCACCATGTGGTGTTTGCTAGGTTGCCCGGGCCCCCAAAATCCTCTGAAACAAGCAGAGGTACCAAGAGAGCAGCTCCCACCATGCACAAACAGCTGGCATTGAGCAATGGCCCTTGTTGTCAACTAGAGAAGGTTGTACACCTGTTGGGTCGCAATCTTTCTTTTTGGGGGGTGAATTTCACACTCTTGTAGCCATACACACCTCACCTTTCCATGAGCTGAGGGGCTGGGATAAATCCTGGTAGCTAGACTATTCAGAGACATCCCTGGGAATGCACAGCCTCAGCTCACATCCCTGAGGACTTTCTGTTCCAGCCTAACTTGATTCAGCTTGTGTAGAGATGCTTTGGAGGTCTGCTTTGCACTCCCCTCAGAGTGCATCCGTGCTAGCAAGCCATCCAGAGGAGGAGGAAACGATGCAGAGAGTCTGCATGGGCCTAGCTCAGGTCTGGCAAGGCTAATAGGCACTTTTCAATGGAAGACACGAAGACAAGACTTGGCTGGAGTGAATTCAGCATGGCAGTAACTGATGATGGCCACCCCACTCTCCTGTAGTCAGTAAGATGAGCAGTTTGGGCAGGAAATCCATTTTTGTTGTGGCTTTGCACTGTTCAAAGCATGAAAGGGCCTCTCTTCAAGGTGGCGAATGGCGTTTGTAGGAGAGGTAGCCATCACCATCTGCTTCATCCAAATGGAGAGTTTGGTGGAGGGCAACAGAAAAGAGCATTCAACAGGAAAGGCAGAAACTCACGCTAGAGGGGGGAAACAGGGAACACATGTCTCTACAAGAGAGATGATATGACAGAGAAGGCACATGCAGGAACTGGTAGAAAAGGGAAGAAACAGAAAAAGAAGAGATTGCCTTACTGAACAAGAGACACTGAATCAAATTCTTCAGAGGTCTGTGGGCTGCAGAGACACTAGAGATAATAATTTGCTCTACTGAACGTTTGGGAGGGGAGAGAGACCAGAGAGACAGTCCTCTCTCTGTCTCACTCCTTCTCACTCCTTCTCTCCCTCCCTCTCAGACAATCAAGTGAATTAAGTTTGCAGAGTTACGTAGGAGGCATCGGGCGTCAGATGCAATTACTCACCCGCTGCATCATAATTACTGCAAATGGTCCATTAAAGGAAAATTATCATCAATATGATATTATCAGACAGCGGGTAAATGAATAAAGGAAAGTGCTTATTCTTCCATTGTCCTGTTAATAGAGACGTCTTTGAAATTGATAATGTGAAGGATGCCACCTCACTGGGGACTGTGACCAGTGGGATGAGTAGGGGAACTGTGGGTGAGGGCGCACAAACAGGACAAACCCTTCTGGGAACGGAGGAGTGAATGCAGACATGCACATTCACCTGTCTGTCCAATGGACCAATGTATGAGAATGGACTAGGTTTCTTGGGCAAGGTGGGATCTCTATTCAGGACTCTAACACCGCGGTCCCTTCTTACCATGCCTGTAGGGATCCAGCACTGCCTTGCTGCAGGCAGTGCTTTAAAGTCAGTGCTAACAAACTTTGGAGGGAGCAGGATCCAACCCACCATGCAAACCCAGGGCAGGATCAGATCATCAGCCTAATCTCACCGTCAGGAGCACTTTACTCCAACAACTGCACCAGGGATCAGCCCTCACCTGGGTGGGAAGGAGTCAAAGCCACTCATCATGCAGACGCAATTGCACCTATGATGCTGAAATTAGTCCACAACTGCAGGAGTGCATCAACTAATTGGTGCTCCGGATCAGCAAAGCTGATGGTTTTGTGCACTGGGGGCTCTGAGTGCCAAACACCTCTAGGAATCTTCCTGCCACCTTCACAGCTGGGAACCGATGCTTTGGAGACAGAGGGCTGGGGGATATTGTGCTGACACAATGCATACCCCATGTCCAGGGCTGCGTGAGGTGCTTTGCAGAGAGAGAGAGAGACAAGGAGACAAGGACAAGAGATTTGGCCCCTTTGACATAGGGCTGAGCTGTCTACTGGGTCAACAAGGTGCATCCGGGATGCTCAGACCAAGACTTGGATGCCTACAGAATTAATTCTCTGCAAGACACAGTCCAATTCTCTCTCTGGGAAGGCCCAAGGATTAAAGCAAGGCTGGGTGGATGTAAGGCACAGTGTTGCGGTCACAACAGTCTCTTCAGACCTTCAAAACTTGTGAACATACAACACACAACAGTGACGGAAAGGAGAGCAGGGTCCTTCCAGAGCAGAGAGGAATAGAGGATGGGACACACAGCACGAATACCTGGATTTAGAATGGTTATTGCTGCAGAGAAATATTGCAAGAAAGATCAAATCTCCTGCTTCACATATAAAACAATGTTTTTCCACCTGGGGCTCAGGCCACTTAAGCTGTCTTTCCTTGGAAATGAAATGGGTCCAGAACTATTTTCTAGCAGGGAGGCTAACTGGTACAAAACCTTTCAATCTCCCTAACGGGGTGGCCACAACCAAATCACATCTGGGACTGGTCTCGGGCTAATAACTGAACTGTGCCCGGGACAAAGCGCATGTGTCCAGGCCAAATCTCTGCTACAGAACTAAGCTAAACAATGGGGGCAATAGAGTTTCCAAAGCCATTTAAGTTCTGTTAATTAATACTGGTTAATTTACTATCCTAAACATAGCCAAAGGTTAGTTCTGAGCTATCTTCAAAGGGTAGCTAAGAGAAGCAAGGTTGTTTTATCTGACAGTTCACATTTAGCACTCCAGCGGTCTGCAACTGCACTAGAATATTTTAAGGGCCCCAAATTTAAAATGAACAAAAAAATCCTACTTCTGTAAACCATCTCCCTGGCAGAACCAAGGATGAAGCTCCATGGATGCACCATCCTTGTGGGCTCTCTTGAACCTTCCTTTGAAATTGATGATTCCAGCTACAGGTTGTTGAGTCCTGTAAGAGATTCTCTTATAACAGAGTCGTCTTCTGTAATCCTCTCCCAGTTCTCATTTCTGAATCTGCCTGCACAGCATTGTGGGAGGGAAACACCAAACACTTTCTCCAGCCTTTCTGCTGCCAAATCCAGCATTGCCTGGAAAAGCTCTCATGTGACCACATGGGTCCAGTCCTACAGAAGGTGGGTTTTACACATCCGAACAAATGACCCCTTGAAAAGCCCCAAAATCAGCCCTTTAGAGAAACATCAAGAACATAGATAAGAAATGAAAGAACTGAACTCCAAGTATTTAGAGGTGGCTAGATGCCTAGTTCATTGACTGCAGTGTAAACGAAAGACCTTTGTATCATGAAGACTTGGATAAAAGACATTTTGATGGGATTTGTCTGGCTAGACAGGGTGTCTACTTTGGAGATACCTCCATCACAGGCCTCCTCTCCTATTGATGGAGAATGACTCAAAGGAGTCTGTGGAGCTGAGGGAACATTTCTGCTCATCATCAGGTAGAAACCTACGTTTGAGCAGACAGTTTACTCCCTCAGCTTTGTGGATGGCACAGGCCTAACCCACATGGCACAGACCAAACTCCCTGGCTGTAACAGGAGTCTGGACACCCTGCTGAGCCAGAGCCACCTACATGAAGACCCTTGAAATAGAAGGGATGAAGCCTACCCCTTTAGTAACTGGGCAAAGGACACCCATGAGCTCCCCAGCTCCAGCAGGTAACATCCAGATGTTGTGAATCCCAGTCCCAGTGTGTGAACAATGTGATCCCGTATTTCAGGGACAGAAGCAGATCAACAGACCCAGAGACAGGCTGCAAACCCTTGCTCCCTGCTCTAGCACACATCACCTTTACCTGCATGTTTGCAGATTCCTTCTCTCACCTTCCTTCAAAAATGCTTCTTTCTAGGCATGAAGGGAGACAGGGCATTGTGGTCCTAATTTGTCATGCAGAGTGCATTATAATGTGTTCATCCTCATGTGAGAGGGAGGCCTGAACCATGCTGAGACCCACTTCAAAGAGAGGGAAGTGAACTAGGATGCTCTTGCCCCTTTGAGGAATAGCATGAGCTGCCATACGCCCCATGGTAGGCCTGCTAGGGAGCTGTGGGACCACCTCCCGCGCTGGGAGATGTTACCCAAATCTCTAAGTCTGTAATCAGCCCCAGACTGGGATGATCCCAAGAAGTCGGAGATGCTAATACAAAGTAAAGTGATGGCAGTAAGAGGGAAGTGGGCTGGGAGGGGTAGAAGAGCCAGCCAGGGTCTTTGCACCAGTCAGGGATCTGACCTTTATTAACAAAAACTGCAGCCTCAGGAGAGGCCCCCAGGGCATGCTCACACTGCCCAGGCCTCCAGCTTACGGCGCAGAGCTTCCCTAGCTAGCATGGATTCTATCTGCATGTCCAGTACCACCTCTGATGGCACTGACCTCATCTAAGCCTCCCGTTTTGAGGGAACATATCTAAGGGGGACAAGGGCAGGTCTCAGACCCTGGTCTTCAAACTGGGGCAGCTCTCAGCTTCCCAGAGCCCATCCTTCAGGAACCCACCTGAGACCCATGGGCAGCGTGCAAGGCCAGGCACTCCTGGGACCAGCCTGTAACAGAGATAGTCCTTATGGGACCTGCTGCCCAGGCTCGCAGGTGGTGGCCTCTCCCTGGAAGGCTTCAGATTTCCATTTGGCGGACACTAAGAGAAATAAGCATCAGAAAGAAACATAAAAATGCAGCTCCAGCTACTGGACTAGGGAGCATCCTCAATTCAGTTGCCTAACACACTCCCGGTGAGAACAGTAGAAACACCCACCACTTACACGCTGCTGAGGTAACCTGCTATAACAGGACTGCCTTTTCCTGCTCTAGCACATCGGCAGCCAGACACCAGGGTGACAGGCACCTTCGTAAGGCCATGGAGAGATAGACGGGTTCTTCCCAGGGTAGCCAGCCCTGCTCTCTAGTTCTCGGCTCTCTGCCAGGAGTCCCCTTTCCCGAGTAGGCCTGGGACGGGAAGCCTTCACAGAAGAGTGAGCATTTGGCCAGAGCAGGAATATGCCTGCAGGGCCAGGTTTGGTAAAGCGGCGCGGAGCTGCATCGGTCTCAAGTGTAAAAAATAGTCAGTGAAGGGAGTAAAGCGGATCTGCTGCTATTCATTTCACAGCTGTAGTGGGATTAGTGGAACGAGGGCGATGGGGTAAGCTGCCCCTTTTATCTCGTTCAAACATGTTGCTAATTCAGCAGAGCACCGCAGCCAGGAGCAGCTCCCAGCCTAATCCACTGTATCATTCTCACCCAGCGTGAAGAAACGAGAATTTTAATCCGCTCCCCAACCCCCGCCCCATCAGCTGCTCCAGCGGGCTCTGCCTGGCCTTACCAGGCGTGGAGACCCACTCCATACCAGGCACCGCTTTCCCCAGTCCCACCGACTGGCTCTTCGGGAGCTGGCAGAGATGGCTTCTCAGTCGTAGCTCTGTGCCCTCTGCTCTGTGAGCTGAACTGGGCTTTTGGCTGTTCCATCTGATCCCTGGCTCCTGGGTGGTCACGAGAACAAAACACCAAGAGCATCAAGGGTAAATGTGTCTCAAGGGGCTCGAGGTGACAATGCTTTGGTACGTGAGCTGAGTCATTCTAAGGATTTCCTCCCAAGTCGGGAAACAAGTAGGCAGAGAGGAGGCTTTTCTGCAGCAATCAGCAAAACACAGTGCAAGAGGCCATAGGGACAGACATTGGCCCAGACAGACCTCTAAACCTGGGAATTTAGGAAGAGGTGACAGCAGCATGTGACAGAAGATTTGGTGTTCCTGTCTCGTTGCTCCATGGCTGTCCTTCGCAAGATGGCTGTAATTCTGCAGAGGGTTCAGAGCTCCCCTCCTGGGTGGCATCGATCTGTCAGAGCAGAGGCAACAAGCAGCGAGACATGTTCCTTGCTCTGGAAACGCAGTCCCTAAACCAGCTTCCACCACATCCAGCCTGGATCGACCACAGAGAGCAAACCAGACCTCCGTGACAAACAAGCTTTTGTGCAGGCAACCGTTCACAAGCTCCAAACACATATCCAGCCAGAAAGGTGCACCCAAAAGCAGCACAGAGTGCCAAATACTCTAAAGTCTTTCCACTTGAGAGTTTGGGGCATGCCAGACACAAAAATGCCACTTGAGATGCCTCCATTCTGAAAGCCAGACCTTCTGCATTCCCAAACCTTTCTGCCATGCCTTCATTCCAGAGGCAACACGGATCCTCAGCCCCCCTCCCACATTTTCATCTGTGAATATCGAAGCGCTGTAAGAACTGAGACACCACTGACCAATGTGACAGACAAAAAAACTGAGGTGAAAGGGAAGGCTCTGACTTGTAACTCACACAACTGATTCGTGAGGGAGCTGAAACTTGTGCAGAAATTTAACATAAGAAAGAGCCCAGGCATCCTGGCTCTGAACCTTCAGGGGCATGCCCACATGTAACTTTTAGTTAACAGGCATCACTTCCAAAGTCTATTGCAGACCTTACACAAACATTTGCCTGTATAGCCAGTGTTTATGCCTTACCCTTTCCACAGATTGTGCATGCCACCTAACATGCAACCAGATATGCCTGCACACTCTGATGTGGACCAGCACTACTTTCCCTCAGGTTTTATCTGCTTGTGATGCCACCAAATTCAGTCTTAGGTACAGCTCAGTGAAACTTAGATGGGCTTGTGTACAGCAGGCAAGGGACAGGAGAGTATCATCACGCTGCTGAATCCTTCTCTGTGACAAGCAGAGGTAAAAACATCAGCTGCAGAAAAGTCAGTGGACAGAGAGGATTGTCAGGCCTGGGCTTAGAGGCAGCCTAAAGGCTAGTCCAATGTTAAAACAATATCTAAATTGTATGGATCATCCCACCTAACCCCCTAAGCATTGCAAACCTTAATGTCTCAGCAAAAGATTATATCACTGATTGAAGGAGCTTCATAGAAAAAACAAACAAGAAATGCACAGCACAGTGAGAGAAGTTGTCCCTGAACTTCTGTTAACACTTGGTAGTATTGTAGACTGGATCATGCCTTCAACCCAGGGACTTTATCCAAGAAGTTTCAGGTCGCCTTTCCCAATGTGTTCTGTCCCTTGCAAGAAGTGCTGAGGACATGCAATGAGATGTCTCAGGAGGTCTCTGGATCAGTGGTTCCTGACATGCTTTTCTACCCTGATCACCATTCCCCAAACACCACCTTGCTGCACTTCCGTGGGTTCAGTGGCCACAATTGCTCCAGAACTGCCCTGGGCTTTGCAGACATACCAGGAGAAAGGGGTTGGACACCAGCACAGGAGAAACTGAGCCAGCGTAAGGCACCAAGACCTCGGAGTCAGCAGGAGTGGTGCCTGCACCAACCCAGGAAGGCAGAGTGGGGGTGGTCCCGCAGGAAGAAGGCTCACACATCCCTGCACTGCATGGGGTTCAGACAGGCTGTGGGTTTTGTGCACATCTCTGCTTGGCAGATGGAGGTGATGTGGCCAAAAATAGGTAGTTTCCTCCCCAGTACCAGGTCACAGCAGACTGGTCCCCATCATGGGACACAGCAACCACACGCCAGCTCTGCTGTGAAGCATGGGAGCACTCCTTAACAAAACTAGTGCAAGAATCCCCCCCACAGGGACATATTTGTCCACTTCTTCCTCTAGAGAAGACAGCAGAAGTGCTTTTTGACAGAACCCAACAAAACAGACAATTGACAAATATCAGCATCTGCTTGAAGCTGGCATCCAGCTTAGGAAATCCCAGCCCAGCTGATTCAGGTTTGGGCTGTGTTCAGGAAAATGGGGTTTCCTAACAGGACATGCTGGGGGACCTAAATCAGAGCTGCCTCCCCAAGTATTGGGAAACAAAGAGGAGGCATAATAAGCTGATGTGCCCCTCAGGAGCCCCTGTCCTAAGTTCAAGGTGAGGTGGGCAGAGGCGAGCCAGGGATGCTGCCTGTGCGAGGTGAACATCCTCCTGCGCTCAGATGAAACGTCATTATTGAAACCAAACCCAGACACTGGAACCTGGCTCTTTGCTTCTCCCTGTTCCTCATGGTGCCTGTATGTCCTTAGACATGATAGGAGAGCCCTACTGAAAAAGCACAAGCAACTCCTGTGTTCCCATGAGGCTTAGACCACCCCGATGCATGGAGGGCATGAGATGAGAGGGATGGCCCAAGGCAGAGCAAAGCACGGATGAGAGGCCAAGGCCTCTGCCCCACACTAGACCTGTTGTATTGCAGCCATGCACAGCCCTGAAGCATCTAAAAATATCCAAAGACAGGTAACAACATGACAGGCCACAAAGGAGGCCTGGCCTGGATGATCCTATGCACAGCACCAGGGCAATCTGCATCCTCGCCTTCCCCCAGGATGCTGCGTTCCCATGGGATAGCACCTCAGGGACACCCCACCTGACTTATCTGACATATCTGGTCCTCCTGGGCTCCCCATCCCCTCCAGGGCCTTTGGGGTTGAGGCTGAGGAACCCAGACTCATTTTCCCTGACCCCAGCCCCCAACCTGGCCCAAAGCCCTTCCCCAAGCATCTTCCTCCCCACAAATCCCCTGAACCTCTTCCAAATGCACACCAATAAAAAGCATGTTATTAACACCCCTCTGTCTCCACTCCCTCACACTCTCTGATGGGCAATGAAACCTCTCTGAATTATGCCATTCGGCATGCTTACAATTTAATTACGTTTAAAGTCAATGAGGAGCTTCTGGAGCTGAGTGGCTGTTAAAGGGCTGTTGGGGAGGGGCAGGGGGAAGGGATGGGACAAAGACCCCCGTAGCTGATAGACACACACACAGAGGCACTTCTGCAACATCATTATCATCAATCTATTCCCTGCCCTCATCTCATTCCCCCTCCTCCCTGCCCTCCTTAATGAGCCTGCGGCTTTCAGGGAAGCAGCCCCATGGCAAAGTCCTGCAGGGAAGCCAGAGGCCCGGAGAGAAAGGTGGAGGAGGACTGGAAAGAGGAGGGACAAGGCAAGTAGCAGAAACCTTTCCCTGCTCCCCGTCACCTCCACCCCCATGTCATTGAGGGATGGCACGCGCCTTGGTTTTAATTAGATGGAGGTAATTGCCTCTGTGCACAATAACATTGTTCATGCTGGTGGGAAGTGAGAGGGGCTTCAGGCTTGGCTGCCCCCAGGAGCTGGAGGAGGAGGGTTGTGTCGGGCACTGCTTCTGGGGGTGGATGACCTGGACTGAGTGATGAGACTCATTCTTTACTCCAAGAGGACAAAGGCATCTGGGGTGGCTTAACCCTTCCACCGCCACGCCGTGAATAAGCCTGCAGGTCTCCAAGAGCAGGAGGGGAGATGGTCCAGCCTCCGGGCACAGGCAGGTCTGGTGGCTGCTCGGGGTCCCATCCAGCTCTGCTGTGACTCCCCACTGTGTGTCCTTCAGGGGGAGATCAGAGTACCCCAAGGAAAGAAATGGGGAGCAGAGAGTCTGTCCATGAACAGAAATCAAAGCTCTGCTCTCCCGAAGTGTCAACGGAGGGGAGTGGGAGAATTGCCTTGTGTCCCTGTACATTGCAATATGCAGCCTGGGGATTGCAAAACAGAGCAGGGCATGGGCCCATGAGACCAGGCAGCACAGTCAATCCAGATCGTCACTGTAGAGCCCAGAGTGTTCATATGCCATACCAAAAAAGCCCTCAGCACAGGTAGAAACCAAGCCTCTGGAGCCCCAACCTCGTCTCTGCTTCCTGCCCTGCTTCTCCAGGTGGGCAATCCCTTCCTGCCCCTGGAGACAAGTAGGCTGAGCCCCGGAGCATGACATTTGACTGCCTCTCTGCCAACAGGACAGCACAGTGGCCTCATCCACCCTGCCTGCTGGGAAATCATCCTGGCTTGTGCTAGCCCTGCACTGTGCCCAGACGCTACTTGGGACCGTGGTAGCTAGCCCCAGCGAAAAGTGGTGTCAAGGCATGTGCTAACAATTAGAGTAGCTGGCTGAAGGCCTGCACGGCGATCCTGGTTAGCGTGCAAATCCAGACGTTGGTGACTGCACACCAGTGCGTTCCTGGTGCATTTCCTCCCTTGGAGACTACCACGGCAGCAGCTTCAAGCTGACTCATGAGATGCGCTTTGCCCTGAGCAGCCCACAGAGCACCAGGGCACTTGCTCTTTGTTTCTCCATATGAAACAATCACTTCAAAAACTCCTACACAGCCTCTGGATAGTCAAACATCTCCTACACGGCCCCAGCAGCTGGGATAAATATTTATGAGGGATGTCAGTGTTGTGTTTCAGGACACACGCCAAACACTAACCACTTGAGGTTAGCAAGAAACTGCCCCCATTGGCATATTATTGGATAAGTGTCCATTACGGGGTCTGACTCCTTCCTCTAAAGCAGATGGGAGGGGATGCTCTCAGAGACAGGATATTGGATGAGATAGTGGCATCCCCGCATTCCTTGATGATTGCTCATAAAATTAGCCATCCCTTAAAAACAGCCCTCCCTTGTCGATATTTAAACTGCAAGCTGCTGGAGGGGGAGAGGCCGTGCTTAGCTTCCTCATGCTTCAAATGGCCACTGACCAGGCTGGCTGCCTGTTTGCACAAGTCTGTCCCAGCTTGGGCTTTCCAGCCTGTCTAGATCTCCCGCATCAGCCACGGAGCCACCCATTAGCATTGGCGTGGAGGCACCCACTCGCAGCCTGACAGGTCCCAGATGCAGCTGGCTGGCCTGAGCTGTGACCAGTTCCATCTAACGTGGAGCCTGACCAGGAAAGAGCACCCCTTGGTCATCTTCCTCCTTTGCAAGACTTGATGCTTCTCAGCCCTGTGAGCCCTCTGGGTACCACACGTGTGCACATCACATAATCCATTGCATTACACCCCTGTAACAGGACAGAGCAGTTATGCCCGTGATCCTCAATTTAAAGAGCATTTAGGAATGTCATCCACACAACTGCATTGTTAGAAGGGTCTTTGGCACGGTTTTAGCCTGGGTCAGTTATCACTGCAACGCCTGGGGCAGGGGTACAGCCAGGGCTGCACCCACAGGTGGTGTGGATGGGATGCCCCATTTCGGGATGGTGAGGGAGTTTAGCTGGACGATGGGAGCCATTCAATGCCACTGTGGTTTAGCACTGAGAAACTGCGAAAAAGCACCAGGGCCCCCAACGAGGGGTCAGCGGTGTGGATGGGACACCCTGGGACAGCAGCGTTTGCTGTTTCTCCCACTGTAGAGCCTGTTTTGCACATTGCAGTACGGACGGAGCCTGGTCTCCAGGGCTTCATCTGCAATGCAGGGGCATCCAGCACCCATCTGGGCTGAGGCCGAGCAAAAGTCTTCCTTCTGCTGTGTACCAGCAAGGAGAAGCAGAGGGGGAAATATTAAGTGTATTCAATCTCATTTAGTCATCAAAGGTCATGCAGGGACCAAATTCTGTGATACTTACAGGGGCAGGAGTATTACCCATCACCCAGAGCAGGAAACTGAAGGACAACAAAGCAATTTAGCCAAAGCAAGAGGGAGCAGCCCCTCTGCAAAACTAATCCTTTACGAACCAGCTGCTTGTGTCCTGCGTGTAGAGCTGGGTTCAGAAGAGAGAACAGGGAGGAACAAATCAGCAGCCATGCGGGGAAACATCAAGCAAGCTCAGGAGACGAACCCAGGCTCAGGGAACAAACGATCAGAGGTGACAGAAGGACCTTAGGGAGACACATAGAGAAGCAGACCCAGCTCAGCCTGTGCATCCCTGGCAGAAGGGGAAGAAGTGGGGAGAGAGCATTCCCCCGGCAAAAATCCCCTGGGACCAAATCCAGGAGAAGGGAAGAGTGCGAGCAGAGTTCTTTCAGGGGCACAGCAGTGGGCTCGGCAGGTGAGAAGGCGGCATTTCTCCAGGTGCTGAAAGGTGGGAGATGGGGCGATGCTGGTGGAGTTGGAAGTCTGGGGACTTTTCAGGGCTCAGTGGTCCCTTGGGCCAGAACTGCGCTGTTGCTGTGCTCTATTCACACAAGCAGCTGCTTCTCAGTCGGAAAGGGCTGCATCTGCCTCTGGTGTTGGTACCACGCAGGGCTGGCACCAGGCTAGCTCAGCTCACTTAAAGCAGCATCTCCAACAGCCCAGGAGATACAGAGCCAGCAGCTTTGGCCAGAATAGGTGCATGGTTCAGGTGTCTTACTAGAGTCCTGTTGCAGCAAGGAGGGCAAAAGGTGAATGTTCTTCAGTGTGCGCAGTGCATGCTTTTAAACGATAAGGCTTGGCCTCTACCTCGAGGAATCTGCAGTTGAGAAATGACTCAAAAGTCACTAAACTTTCGATGATGGTGATGGTGACAGTAGACAGCAAATGGGATTCTGAGCTGAAAGTACTGCTCTGTTCTATACGTTCCTTGGTTTTTATGTTTGATAAGATCTTGGCCACCATGATACCTCCTATGGATTGAAATGTCTTTCTTTAGTACATGGCAGCAGTAGTTCATACATATTTATAGATATATACATACACATATATAAAATTCATTAGCAGTAATAATAGAAGTGATGACCTGGGGTTTTCCCTCTCCACCTATCAAACCTTTCTCTGCAGCACTGGGAATATAGATTAGAAACGGATTGATATATGGGTGGATGTACAGACAGATTAGAAATGGATGGAGGTGCAGAGGGATAGATTCCCTATGCATCCTGACTATTGCCAATGTAGTTTAGTTTTAAATTATATAGATCTAAAATACTTAGGCTGCCTAAAGCTTTTCTGCTTTGAAAGGGGGCTGCACATGCAGTTGCTGAGCAGGTTTAAGCCACCCAAACTACACTCACGGATTTTCATTGCTTTGTTACATGCACCAAACCTTGCTCCCCCACATCGCCATCCCAGCAGTGATTTCTGGTGGGGAGCAAACGCATCCCAAGCTCCCTTGTACTGTCCAGAGCAAAGCCCCACAGAGAAGTGATCTCTCTTACAGTGGAGGACAATTTGTCTTTCAGCAGCATCACAGAAACACAGAATGGTTGAGTTTGGAAGGGACCTCTGGAGATCATCTAGTCCAACACCCTGCTCAAGCAGGGTCACCTAGAGCACATTGCCCAGGATCGCATCCAGTTGGATTTTGAATATCTCCAGAGAAGGAGACTCCACAACCTCTCTGGGCAACCTGTTCCAGTGCTCTGTCACCCTCACAGTAAAGCAGTTTTTCCTCATTTCAGATGGAACTTGCTGTGTTTCAGTTTGTGTCTGTTGCCTCTTGTCCTATTGCTGGGCACCACCAAAAATAGTCTGGCCCCATCCTCTTGACACCCTCCCTTTAGATATTTGTGTACGTTGATAAGGTCCCCTCTCAGTCTTCTCTTCTCCAGGCTAAACAGTCCCAGCTCTCTCAGCCTTTCCTCATAGGAGAGATGCTCCAGTCCCCTAATCATCTTCATAGCCCTACGCTGGACTCTCTCCAGTAGCTCCATGTCTCTCTTGTGCTGCCGAGCCCAGAACCGGACCCAGCACTCCAGCTGTGTCCTCACCAGGGCTGAGTAGAGGGGGAGGATCACCTCCCTCGACTTGCTGGCAATGTTCTTCCTAATGCACCCCAGAATACCATGGGCCTTCTTGGCCACAAGGGCATCTTGCTGGCTCATGGTCAGCCTGCAGTCTACCCCCAGGTCCTTCTCTGCAGAGCTGCTTTCCAGCAGGTCAACCCCCAACCTGTCCTGGTGCATGAGGTTATTCCTCCCTAGGTGCAGGACTCTGCACTTCCCCTTTGTTAAACTTCAGGAGGTTCCTCTCCGCCCAACTCTCCAGCCTGTCCAGGTCTCTCTGAATGGCTGCACAGTCTTCTGGTGTATCAGCCACTTCTCCCAGCTTTGTATCGTCAGCAAACTTGCTGAGAGTGCACTCTGTATTAGCATGCTACTATAAAATGCAGCTCTTGCAGACCCCAATTCTAATGGGGAACATCTACCCAAGGATGAGTTGCAGTCACAGGATCTGCTGCTTGTCCATTCCTTGGACTCACAGACTCCCAGGCCAGCGTTATGGTGCTATGTCTTACCAGGTCAAGCAGTAATTTGCAGCTCCTAAGCCAAGCTGGGCCAGGCTATAGAGGGCTAAGGCTGAACTCTTTCTCACTATGATCTGGATGGGACATAAGTGAGCATGGTGAGGAGGGTGATATGAGCTTTTTCTCTCCATGCAGAACAGATACTTCTGAACACTTAGAAATCCCCTACACTGAGCTCCTGAGCGCACTTCAATGCAAAAGCTATGCAGGGGCCAGCAGCAGCGATGGAAAAGGGAGAAACGCGAAAGGATAAGCTAACACAACTCTTAGTCCACTCAGGCAAATGCTACACAGTCATAATGAGCCAAAGAATGTTCTTCCCCACAGCAAGCACTGTGCAAGAAAATAAAGATAGCCGTAAGGGTGGCCATAGCAGGTCAGAAGATTTGTCCAACCAGCCTAGCACCCATCCCCCAGACTGGCCAGCAGCAGATGCCCGGGGAGGCGCAGAGCCCAGTTAGCATACCCTGATCTCAGCCCATGCACTCTCCCAGCACCCATGATCTGCAGCTCAAGGTCTGCTGCCCAGCTGACTCTGATATAAAGACCAATTGCTCCATTTCATTCCTCCGGCACCAGGAGGGGATGGGACACCTCCATCACATCCCCACATTTGCTCAAAGTAAATTTAGTTCCATCAAAGGAAAAACAGCCACCAACTTGAGCAGTATTACCAATGTTTTCAGGTTGACATTTATCCAGCACTTTGTCCCCAAGTACTTTGCAGGTGTAGGTATCTGACCCTGGCAATCTCAGCTAACTCAGAGGGCAGGAGGTGAACAGTAGCTCTTCTAACAGCCCACAGCAACCAAGCAAACCTGAACAGGCCAGTAAAGACTATATACCATAAGAGGACCAGCCAAAAGGAGGCTTGGGAGCAGGACATCAGTGTTCCCATATTTATCTACACAATGCTCTCCTTGCCCAGGAGTGATGGTGACTGCCTGACTCACCCGCTGGCTTGGGATTAAGTCCCTGACTCACTGGTGTCCCTGCAGCTGTGGTTTGTGGTCCGTAAAAGGAGGACATACCTGCAGGCTGGGGAAGGAGAGGCAGAGGGAAGGGCTATGCAGCAGCAGATATGCTCTCCCTCTGCCCCAGGAGTGGCCTCACATGAATCCTGCCGCTGCTCCCAAAACTCTGCCAAGCGTCTGGCACGGGCCTCTGGCCCCTCCATCCGCCTGCAGCAGTAATATAGTAAGTGCTCTTTCGTGTCGTGTTGCTTTGGCTTTCCAGGATCTGAGGGGGACTCTGACACACAGCATTTATCTCAAACGGCTATTGATCCCCAGCTCTATAAAAATGATTACACTTGACCCTAGGCTGCACTCGCTTCGGTGTCTGAGCCAGAGAGCAGAGCACGGCTTGCCTCCCAAGCTGGGCACAAGCAGCGGAGGAAGGATACGCTGCAGGGGAGGAAGCAGGGTGCTGAGTGATTTATTCAGAGATGAGCAGGTAAAAGCTGCTGGGGCCTTTCCCCCTGGGCAGGGTGTAGGGGGAAGATGCTCCCCTGATGGAGCCTGATTTTGCAGGACCATGGGGATTTGAGCTGAGGATATAAAGCCACTTTTAGCCAGAGGCAGCATTTTTCAGGTGGTTTTAGCTGAGCCCTCAGCAGTCAGGGAACATACAAATTTAGGATAATCCTGTGCACGTGTGAGGATCTAGCAGGGGTTGGTGGTGGTCCTGGTGAAGATGGTGGGTTTTAATGATTTCTTTCCACCAGGAATAAACCCCTGAGCTCTCCTGCAGAACTAGGCAGATGACACAACAGGATCACCACCCAAATTTGTAAGTGGCAAGGCCAGAAGAGGAGCCCAGCCCAAGGGTTCCTCTCTGGGGAAATGCTGCAGCAGTCACGGGAGACAACTCCTCGGGATCAGGAACTCTTGGGGTCTTATGGGCAGTGTGTAAGGAGCTGGGAGCTGGGAGAAGATAGCAAGAAAGCACAGACACGAGCACGGGCAGGGCAGATATCCACCACAGAGTGCCTCGGCACATTGTTAGTGGTGCTGCCCCTGGCATAGGAGTGGGATTGCTCTGACTCAGTGACGAGGTCTCCATCAGAGCCCTGGGGTCCCTTTGCAGCCGTGGGGACCCAGTCTGCAGAGCCAGCAGTGCCTGGGGAGCAGGTCACCTCATGCTGCAGCAGACACCTGCCTTTGGTCAGACAAATCACGTCCTAAACCCCCCAGGTGTCTTGACCATCTCTGCAAGGACTGGGGGAGCCAGACCACATAACAGAGTGGGACATGAAGTCTCTGCAAGAGTTGGGCATTTCCAGGAGACACTTGCAGGCCCTGGAGTTCCCAGCAGCAGACAAAGGCCTGTCACACTGAGAGATGGAGTCTCCAGCGAGACAGCAGCTGCTAAAGTTGTTCCTCCAGAGCGAGGAGCCCGGCTTAAGGCTCCAGGTGCAAAACTGCAAGGTCACCAAAGAGGTGACCACCAAACCCAGCTGTCCTTTGCCTCATGAGCCACCAGTTGCAACATGATCTTAGGGCCAGGAGAAATCCCCTGAGAGGGAAATCCCAGGCTGACAGATGTCAATCGAGAGCAGGAAGCAAGATATGGAGCAGAGCCAGCCAGGTTCCTCAATTAAGAGCAGACATTTACAAATGTTTCCCACCTGAATAGCTATCTAATAAACCCCAAGGAGGAGAGATCCCTACTGAAAGCAAATCCCACTTGCTTTGGCAGAAAAGTTGTTGCAAACGTAAAGCCTCCTCCATCTGCCCAGCCCATTGGAGCACAAATGTACCCTCAAGGTGGTACCCAGACTGGTCTGTCACAGGGCTCATCTGCCTCACTCCCCTATTCCCCCAGACTCAGCCCCAGGCTGATTCTCCTGCCTTGTTCATGGTCCCAGTCTGGCCTCTCCACACTATTTTCTATTGCATGACATGAACAAGCCCTGCACTAAATATCAGAGCCCAGACGAAGACCGAGATGGAAGGATACAGAGGTGGACTTGCTCACTGTCACCTCAGTGGCCACAGGTTGAAAACCCATCTTTGGAAATGAAATCTGTTATCCTAAACTAGTACAAGGTCTTGATACAGTGTTTAGAGCCAAGCATCAATCTGACCTACATCAGAAACCATCAGCTAGACAAAACAGCTACAGACAAGTTTACAGACGTGCTGCTGGATTTAAACATATTGATCACAGTCAGTGGAGAGGCCCAAGGTACAACAGGAGACCATGGGACTTGCCCGAGACATGGATCTCTCCTTCTACCTCAGGAGCAACTGCTAGAAAAAGTGATTATCTTGTCTTGGAAAGCAGGGACAAAGCTCATGGAAGCTGGGACTATGAACAAAATCAGTAAAAAAAAGAAATGAAACAAGTTTTTATCTACCTGGCCATGGAAGAGCATCACAAGTGCTTAGGGAAACTCCAAAGCTGGGAAGAGGTCTGGGGGAAGAGATACAGATTGAAAGAGCAGATCCTGGAGGGGAAGGAGCAGCTCCCCTAGACCCAAGAGCAATTAGCCCAGGCAGGATAAAGGAAGTAAGGGATGTAAAGCAGAGCTCTGTCAGAGTGGGACAAGAAATTCCCACTGGTCTAACTGCTGGGAAAGCTGGGTCAGGCCAGGGACAGGAGCTCTGGACCTTGAACGAACAGTCGTAGGTCTGAGGGACAGGGTGAGCCAATAATAGTAATAGACTAGAGGCCTGGAAGGGAGCTCAAGGATACATCCTTACTAATGAACCAACCTGGGCCAGAGCACAGGCACCGTCCAACTATTGTCCGCCCTCTTTCATTATCAGCACAGCCTGGCACAGCTTTCCCCTGCGCCTGCCAGCCCTGTCCAAACAGGGCCGGGAATAGCCCTGGCTAGGGCTGTTCCTGGAGGGCAGTGTGGACAGGGCTGCTCCTGGGAAGCAGCTTGGATGGGGCTGTCCCAGGAGGCTGCGTAGATGGGGCCACTGTGGTTCGGGAGGCAAGACGAGGAGTTTAGCTGTTCTGAAATGGCCTGTACTATGCGCTTGTCTCCAGGGCTGGGGAACAGTCCCTGGGGGCTGGAAGGAGAAAAGCAGCCATGGGGATAGAAATCGCCCAGCCAAGGAAAAATGGTGAGAGGAGACAAAGGGACACTGGGAGTCACACCTGTACCTGTGGATCCCACATTTGCTGAGGACTCCCGGCAACTGTAAACGACAGAAAGGCACAACCATGGGGTGCAAAAGAGTGGATGGGCAGAAACCTTGAGGCTCCAAATGTCTCATGCCTGGTCCAAGCCAGCCCTCATGCAAGGAAAAGCCTCATGAATTGAAGGGCTCCAGGCACCTCTGTGCACCATAATGTTCATAATGAACAGCACCAGCATTAGCTCAAACCGCCAGGCTATGCTATCCCTGACACTGCAAGGAAATTTCAGTATTCCCAGGACCTGCCTGAGCTGTACAGGGCTGGCCCTGGGCTGCGACTTGGGGGCTACCTAGCCCAGTAGACCTGGTCCAACACAAGCTTGGTCTCAATGATACAATCACACGAAAACTCTCTGAGGCTGCTGGTTTGAATGGCTACAGGAAGGGACCCAGCAAGGCTCTTCTCCCCCTCAGCCTGCTTCTGATGCCTAGACACTATCCTGGAGCATGAAAAAACCTTCAAACAGAGATTAATCCATTTGCAAACTGCCCTGAAGAAGGACCCAAAGAAAGGGACCGGCTCAGAAGTGTGGCACTTGCCTCGAGCTCCCAGCTAGCGAAGGAAAAAGAGGGATAACACAGCAGCTGATGTTATGCAGAGCTGGCTGTACCCCAGCACACTTATTGGTGTGCTGAGTTGGGGAGGGCTTTGCTTCCAGCATAGCAGGGTTATCAGTGGATTTGCTGCTGTTGCAAAACTTCTGCATGGATTGGGAGGGAGAGGGAGAGGTTTTCCAGCAGTCAGCAGAGCACGATTTAGCATCTGCAGAGTTGAAAATGACCCTTGCGATTACACTTACTTTAGGAAATCTGGATTTTAGATTTCTCCACGTGCTGGATGTAGACACTTCTGCTTGCTGCTTGGGGGAGGCTTATGCAGGAACATAAAGGACCTGCAAGGGGACAGGCCATTACTACAAAACTCCTTTCTCTAGTGAGAAATGACTGCTCTGCTCACCGCTGTAATTAACTGCCTACTGTGAATTCATCACCCCTAAATGGATGAGCCAACTATTCACACGCCCTCACAGACGGGCAGTTCAGGACTGAGGATGGGGCAGGGGGGCACCCAACTCTCTCCCTTGACCATAGAAGGAGCCAAAAGAGACTGCTTCAATGACAAGTTTAGCTGCAGCAAAACTGAATGAGAAGGCCTGGACAACCCATGAGATGTTGGTTTAACCAGGCATCAAGAGAGCCAAGGAGCCAAGCAGTTTTACCAAGGACAGTGATTTCACCGTTGCACAGACCTGAGTACAGACAGGATCCTGCTAACAGCCAATCCAAGGAGACCTCCTTGGGCTGCTAATTGCAACCTCTCCAAAAGGAAGGCAGAGCCAGGCCCCAGGCTGTGCATAACTAAGAAAACAACCTTTCTCCACAAAGGTGCAGAAAGGGGTTCACCTACTGGAACAGGGCAAAGAAATATTGCAGGAAGTATCTCCAGAAACCAAAAAGCTTCCTAGAGAGAGGATCTAACATCCAAGCTGGCTGCTTGCTAACCCATAGTTGCTGATGTGCAACAGGGAAATGGAGGTCTTATGAGGAGTTGTTCCTTAAAGAACAGTTTAGCCCAAACCCTAGACTTACCTCGTTGAAGAGGGACCTCTTCTGGAAGGTAGAAAGGGAAGTGGAAAGGGGGAAAGCAATGTATAGATTTGGATGAGAATAAAAACTTTCTTAGTGACAAGAAAGATCTTTAAGAGAAGCATCAGCATCCCAAGCTGTGAAGGTCTTGCCAGCCACAGCCTCAGCTGGATCGTGTTGAATGCCGGGAAGCCAGGGATGCTGAAGAGAAGTTGGGAGAGAGGGGAGGAAAGAGTGAGAAGAGGAAACCTCTGGCCCTGTTACCAGTACAGAGATAGCTTTAAGGCACCCTGACTGTAATGAGCTGGCTAAAACGTTGCTGAAATTGGGGGAAATGGCCACTTTTTAAAACAAAGAAGCCATTGAGGTTCCCGATGGGACCCAGATGGATGAAACAACTGAGCCATTCCCCCAAAGCACAAGCCTCTAATGGTGCATCCATTTTAGGATATGGTTTGGATTGGGATTGTGTCTGTGTGGGCACTGGAAAGGCACAACTGAAAAAGCGAGCAAGCCGAGCAAAGGCAGCAAGGATGTGCCAGACGCATGCCCGGGCAGCACAGCCTGGAGAGACGCTGTGGGATAGCTGGTGCTGTCTGGAAGAGGCTGACAGACCCAAAGCACATGCAGCTGCCTGCTATGCATGGGCACACACACACTTGCACATGCCTTGTGTCCACACAAGACTCCTTCCTTCTGTGGGAAATTCCCAGGTGATTTTTGCAAATAAATCACCTCATTTGCTTCTGGGTGCTCAGGGGTCTTTTGAGGACACCAGGCTGTTTGAGGGACCAAAGCATCCTCCGTGAGATGCGGCAGGGGACAGAAGACTATTAAGATCTCACACACTTCTTTGAGCTGTGACTTTCCAGCCTCTTCCTATTCTCTGGATTCATCTCCCTGCCACTAAGGGAAAGTTTCACAACCTCCAGCTACTCAGATGCCCCCGGATGTCCATCTGGGAAGATCTGCAGGACAGTCTGACTCCAGGCTGCCGGCTTTCCTTCAGGAAGCCATTCAGTGCCCCCTCCACACCACGGAGTTAGGATGGTCTCAGGGTGCAGGACTGGCCCCAGGAAAGGATAGGGCTCAAGAGAACAGATGGGATCCAGCAAGGAGAGCAGGGGGTGTTTGCTGGGACACCTGGGTGTCAACCCTAACACATGGCCAACCCACAGCGGGAAAGTAGCTCCAAGCCATGCGTCTGAGCCCTGCAAAGGCACTCTCAGCCGTTTCCCAGGACTGAGAAGGGCAGGTGTATTCCCTGTCCGACAGGGTTGGCAGCTACCTTTTGGCCAAGTATTCCCTCCCCAGGGCATCCCTCCACCTCTGGGGTGTGGGAAACTGGGAGCAAGCAGTGCCTGGCTCTCCGATGTCCCCCGCTCTGCCCCCCGGACTCCCCCCCCACGGGACTGCGGGAACTGCTTGGCTTCCTCCCTGCGTGAGCCGCGCCAGGGAATCGCAGCCCAGTGGCAACCCTCGCCGGTGCCAAAGTAAATGTCCTGAGGTCACGGGTTACTGTTAGAAGACACCCTGGCTGGCACCCAGGGCTGACACTCGATGCATCACCACCCCCCGCCGGGACGACACTGATCTCAGCCCCCACCCACGGGCTTCCCCCAAGGTCACTACCAACCCTCCAGCAAGGGGCTGGCCGGTGCCCGGAGCCACTCGACGTACAATGGGGGCAGGATGCCGAGCGTCCCAGCCACGAAGTGCTCAGCGCTCCGGTCAGCCCTGCCATGCCCCCACACATCTTCCCAGTACTAAATGGTGCATCCTTGGGAAATCCCAAGCAGGGGAAGGATGCTGGCTGCACAGTGCAAGCAACTTTTACAGTAGGGATGCGTGCTGGTGCATGCCTTTTGCAGAGCGCCCTGGCATGGAGCTGTTTGGCTCGGCGAGCGCTTACGTCATGGAAAGAAGATGCCATCCTTCCCCTGCCGAGGGGCGTCCCCGTGGCAGGGAGCATCTCCAAATTCCTGGAGGTGCATGCTAACCGGCACAGACTGTGCTGGGAAACATAACAAGCCACGAGCTGCGGGGATCCTTTTACACTGTCAGGCTGGGGACCTGGCAGCAGGACATGAGAGGCACCAGCAGCAGGTACCTTTTCATTCAGGGGACAAAGTATATTAGACTCCCAAATGGCACAGCCAGGGGCCCCAGCACCAGGCTAAGGTTTCAGCCTGGAGGGACAGGTGGACCAGGGCCCGCAGCTAGACTGGGCAGCGCTGCAGGCAGGGCTGGAGCAACAGGCAGCACAGCCATGGCCCAGGGGAATCAGCCGTTCAGAGAAGGTGGCCAATCCGCCCATAACATCTAGGGTGCAAGTAAGCAGTCCAGCCATCACCAGATTGCCCTTCCTCCCCCTCTGCCCCTCTGTGTCTGTCTGTCTGCCTTTGCACTCTATCTGTCCTCATACTCCCATTCTCAGTTTGTTTATCCTCATGCCCTGGCTCACTGTCCCTACACACACTACCCTGTGGTTGCACCACCCCGTAGTACATCAAGGACGAGCAGTCTACCCTTGGGCTCTGCCATGAGGCATCCTGCAAGGCTCTTTCCTCCCACCTGACCTTTCCCAGCCCAGTGCTGCTGTGCCAGTCCCGGAGCTATACTGGGAGCCATTGCCTGGCTCCCAAGGCATGGGGTAGCCCAAAATGTCCTCTGCAAACTGTTGCCATCCTTCAGCAGCAGCTCTCCTGCCACCCCCTGCTCACCAGCCCCTTCTCCTCAGCAAGCATGCAGAGGCCCTGAGCCGGGGCCCTTAATGCACTCAGCCTGGCTGCTGTGAGCTCAGTCCCTTAATAGAGTCCAATTGTCTATTTTTCATTATTGAACAATTCCCTTTATTGGGCTTTTTGGCTTGTCCAGGAAATCCAATCAATAGGGTTCCCGAGGCAAATGCTGGCTTTGCATCCTCTTCTTCTAACCGAAGGGACCTGCTGCCCCCTGCGCCCAGCTGCCCCGTTGACACAGCTGTGGGGAAGGGCTTGCCAGCGTGGGCGCATGAGCTGGAGGGGGGGTCTGGAAGTAGGTCCTGACCCATGGCTGAGCTTTGGGCTGTGGCACTGGCAGGAAAGTCTGCTGCTTTGTCCGCCCCCAGGGTGGGAAGGCAGCTCCAGCTGCTCCCCAGGGGTAACAACCCAGACCCCGAGGGGCTCTAGGGGCTGCCAAATTCAGGGGGCAAAGCAGAAGTGCAGGGAGGGGGATGCTGGTGCGGCGTGGAGATGGAGAACCCTGCTGATATGGGCCCAGCCGGGGTGCCAGCTCCACTCCTGGGGGTAGCAAAGCCTGGTTTTCACACCAATCTCCTGCCCACCTGCTTTCAGAGGTGACCTGGGGGCTTTCCAGCCCAAGCACCTGGAAATGTTCATTACCTTGTGCATATAGGGACTTTGACACCTGCTAGAGAGGAGACCAAACACGGCGGCACCCCTGCCCAGCCCCAGCAATGCAGATATGGGCACTGCTGTGCATGCACACAAGGGACACATCCACACCACTCAATTAAAGGCACCCAAGACCTCGTGGCATGGAGCATCCTGCAGCCACACTGCAGCTCTCTTGTCCTCCAGCACAACCTGGTTGTCTCCACGCTGCTCGCAGGGAGTGGTCCTCAGCCCACACCGATGTGTGGCCAAACCACAGAAGTCTACACAGACTCATTGCATGACCTGGGCTGTTCACTTTTAAGCCCCAGCTCCTGGAGCCAGGTGAAGGAGTGACCGCCGCAGCTTCCCTTACAGCAGTGGCGCGCCTGCGGCTGCACCGTCTGCCAGCACTTCCCCAGCAGCTGCTGATACCGCGTTCCCACCAGCGTCACAAAAACAGGTCACCATGGCAGTGGGGAGAGGCCCAGTGCCAAAATGCAGGGAAGGACCAAGCTGAACTCCGCTGCATCACCACAGAGCAAAGAGCCCTTTCAGGAGCGAAGCCACAACAGCCCCACGCCCAGGAAAGGTCCCCATCAGGCACCATCACCCCTGTTAGCAAGTGGGGAGAACCAGCACAAGACGCTGTGCTGGGAAACCAGGCAGCCTGTCCGGCTGCTGACAGCATCGCCCGCTCTTACAGGACATTTCCACCTCCGAGGCTGCAGGGAGACAGTGGAACTCTTGCTAGGAGTGACCCCTAAAGGCTGCGGAGCCGAAGAAACACAAAGAGAGGGATTTTCTTAAGAGAACGAGCAGGTGTGTGAGCAGAGGGAAGACAGGGCCGCAGGCTTTCGATTTGCTTATGTGACCGTCTCCATATGGGGTAGTGCAAGTGTGTCTGTGTCTGCATATGTGTGTGCGTGCACAGGATGCATTGCAAAGCCCATGAGCATGTGTCTGCAGGACGAGGGGCCTGGCGTGAGGTTTGCTGGGACTGATGTGTTTTTACAGGATGCTATTTCTCCTTGTGTTCCTCTCCCCCCCACAGAGCCTGTGTCCAGAGCCCTTCCCCTACCCTGCACGGGGCACTTGGAGCTGTCAGTGACAGCAAACGGCAGCGTTCAGCAACATGCAGCCTTTTAGGCAGCAAATATGCTCTTCCGCAAGTTGGATACTGTGACTGCATCACGCGCAGGCTCACACTGCTTCCCAGCAGTGCCTTACACCTGCCTGATGAAATGCACAGCTTTGCACGCGCAGCTGCTCTTGCACAGTGCCACACACACCCACCTGCACATGCAGCCTCCCAGGGCAGCTCTGGGTACCCTGTAATCGTGCCTCACACCCATTTTGTGAATGCACACACACACACACACACTCGAGTATGCATGCACACAGCAGCCTGAAACCAGCTGCAAACACAGAAGCAAGGAGGCATCTTCCAGCCCATCTTACACTGTATGCTTGTCCTCGTGCAAAGGAATCGCCATGTCTGCACAACCCTCAGTGGCAGCAAGTAGTGCCATGGCTCTGCCCCGTCAGAGGCAGAGGTTTC
Organism: Casuarius casuarius; assembly: GCA_003342895.1. NCBI lineage: Eukaryota > Metazoa > Chordata > Aves > Casuariiformes > Casuariidae > Casuarius > Casuarius casuarius. The sequence continues at coordinate 294,891 of PTFA01000308.1, read as the reverse complement.
TGATGCTAACATGCTAACATTGAGAATCACAAAATGTTTCACCAGCACCAACAAAGGAAGCCTCACTCCATGACAAAGTGATAGGGAAACTGAGTTGCTGAGCATTTACCCTGGAACCAGCCACGTCCCAGGGCTGGTTCATCACCTTCCCCATCCCATCAGGCATCAAAACATGGTGAGAAAACCCAACATGTGGGCAAAGATCTCCAAGCATTAACAATTCGGGTTTGGCTGTTTGGACATCCTCATGGTGGCCTCGCTATGTGGGCAAAAATGTGTGACATTTTGCAATCCCATTTCTAAATATAACCCACTGGCATCACACACAGAGGAGAGGAGCTGTCGGAGAGCCTAGACGCAGCACAGCACCATTTCCCAACTCAATCCAACTCCGGCACAGGACAGCTGCGGTTCATAATCCTGCATGTGTCAGAGATGGGTTTGGGGTGTAACGGTGCTGTGCCGTCTCCCGGCAAAATGCTGGTGCTCAGGGGTGATCTGGGGTCCCTGTGGTACTGGGGTTCATCACAACCACATAGTGAAGAAGCAGGATCCAGCCATCAGTGATTTTAATCGTGCTTAGATCTTAGAACGGGAAAGTCAAAAAATTCCCAATCAAGGAATATTTTTAATAGTCCCTGTGGCTCAATGCAATCTGAAACCCAATAAAATTAAAATCACTCATCACAGGACTTGGGCAAGGTGAGGCAGACTAATGCACTTGAACCATGCCAGTTCACAGTCCTTAAGGATATGCACTCCCAAAATTGTAAGGTGCAAAATTTGTCACCCAGAGATCGCAGCTAGGAAAGTCCAGGAAATAGCAAGGTGCAGGGGTGCTTTACACTCTTGCTTTGGGATGATTTTGTTCTTTTTTGTTTTTTCCTCTAATCACTCATCAAAACTTCCTGCTTCTTTCTGGGATGGATTCTTCATCTGCAGTTGATTTTGGCACGGCTCTATCCCAGAAAGGCCCCATTCATCCTCTGATTTATTTGGACTCCTGGTGCATAAGGGATTGTTTCTTTTCCCCAATGGAAGGAACCAGACTTTTGAAAAAAAGCTCATCTGAGACCACCAGAACACAGACCACACAGGTTCCTGCAGTATCCTTCACTGCATGTGATGCAGGTCACTAAGAGAAGAAAGGAAAAGACCAAAAAGGAAAGACAAAGCTCAGTTTAGAGAGGCCACCCCCACACTACATCTCACCCAAATTCACTGAGATTAGTTCTCCCGGTAAGTCAAGTCCCATTTAAAAGACACACCTCAGCCTGAGCTCAGGTCTCCCTGCAAGGCCTCTCCTGCAAGCTCTGCTGCTGCCAGAGGCCATGCCTGTGCGTGTCTGCAAATCCACAGAGCCACCAAGGCCATGCTGCAGGGTCCCTGCACTTCTGCAGGACCCCAGCACCCAGGCAGAGCCACTCGCCAAGACAGGGTAGCAACCAAGGGAACCTGTGCACAGAGCATCACTTCTTCCTGAGGTGGAAAGCGCTTGAGCCATCCGGGTGGGAGCATGAGAAGGGACCGGGCTGAAGATTTGCAAGGAGAGAGGGGGCCTGCACAAACCCATCCTGACAGTCCCAATCCCACCTGCTCCTCCAGACCCCAGCCCAGCACCTATCTCCCCCACCACAGCCTCTTCCCCCTGCCTGCGGCACCTCTTCATTTTTGTGGTGGATGAAGAGCTACTCAGCACTGATGCACATCTTGTGTGAGAGCCAGAGGCTGGCAAGAGTGAGGCCCAAGCACTTTGAGGATTAAACACACTCTGGTTTATTGGTGGGAAGCAGAGCCAAGGCTGGTATTTTCGTGGGGGTTACCATGCTGGTGCATCTCTAGTCCGTGCCCTGGGAGCAGGGGATGAGCCCGGCTGGGCGACGTCTCTTCCAGCTGGGTTTGCCCCGTTCCTGCTGGCCTTGCAGCAGGACACCTACCCTGGCCACCTTGTCCTGGACCACCAGGTCCTGGCCACCTCTCCGAGGGGTACAGTTGGTGCTCAAATGCTTTAAGCTCTGGAGTCACTGCTATGTAATGAGGAGTGCTAGCAGCTTTGCCAAAACCGGGCACTCGGAAATCATAGGGCGGCCCCCTCCCTGCCTGTCAGGGATCACCTCATGGAGGAGTTTAACAAGGAATGAATGTCTCTAGCACTACAAACGAGTGAGTCCCAGTGCACACCTGGGTCAGCCAGGTGCTCCCCAGTATGAATCCAGAATAACATAGGCCCATTTGAAGGCTTTTTCATTTGTCCTCCAGCTTCCAAACTGCCACCTGTGCTCCTTCATCTCTTTTTCCTGCAGTGAGGAGATCTGACTGTGAGGCCTCATGTTCAGATAATCCTCTCCCCTTAATCACAGGACTCCAGGCTCAAGGCAGAAGCACAAAACCCTTCGACAGAGTCAAGAGGCTGCTCATACCCCAGCTATAACCCCCCACATTCCTAGGGTCTGATGGCCCATATATGGTTTTAGAGCCCAACCTGTGAGGTCCCTGTGGGTCCTGGACCAAAGGAGACGGCAACCTTCTCCTCTCTCCAAAACAGGTTGGCTGGGATACGCGGGCCTGTGCCATGGAGATCAACTGAGTCCAGCCCTGGGGACTGGCCAAGGACTTCCCCTTGGCTGGTCTCACCCTTGGCTCCTCAGCACCAGCGTGATAGGAAGGGAGTGGAGGGGAGAGGTTACACTGGTGGTGGCTTGTAAAAAAATGTGCCTTTTTGTCAGCGTAAATCCTGAAGTCACTATTTTTATGGGGTGGAATCACACTTGGGAAGACGCAAAGTGTGCTAGTAGCAGCATTGCACCAGTGGTGCTGGTCTGAGGATACAGACACAGCGGGGAGTGGAATTGTCTTTCATTAAAGCAACTGACATTACTGGGGGGGGGGGGGGGACAGCATTCAGGCACACCAGCCCTTCCCTCTCATTCCCACGTGTAGGAAAAGCCTTTCCAGTACAGAGCTGGGATTAATTTAATAGCACCAAAGCCCTGGATCATCCCCAGATGAATGGCCCAGCGGGATCAAAGTGGTTCGGGGCTCTTCCTCGCTTCCTGTGGTCCCAAACCTCCGAGCTCTGAGCTGGGCAGTTGCCCTGCGTCTTTCTCCTCTGGCCTTGAGCCAGCCTGGGTGACATTTCAAGGTGCTGCACAGAGGCAGAGGGATGTGGTCAGGGAAAAAATCCTCTCCACACCCCGAAGCACGTGGTTGTCAGGCATGACGTTGCTCGGGAGAGCCTAAGTCTCCCCAGGTAAGGACAGCTACGGTGGATTTGCATCTGTGCGACACTGAAACGGGGTTTGGCCCCATGGCTCCACGAATCGCTTTCATTTGTCTGGCTAAAAACCCCGTTCTTGCCTGTTTTCCACAGGGGCCCAATTTGCTCTTCCTTTATAACCTGTTCAGGCATCGGCACCAGCCCATGCTGAACATCCGAGAAGCAGCTTTCCACGTGGGCTTTCCAGCAGGCATCACACAGTAGCAAGCTGGACCTCAAAAGGGCTCTGAAGATGGAGAGAGTGACAGCAACCACCTCTGCACCGCCTGCCAGCTCGGAGGGATCCAGCACAGCTGGGAGGGAATAGGGGAGCTCGGCACAGGGTCGGCTCGAAGGATGGACCAGAGAGATCCCAGAGCCAGAAGACGGATAGCTAGAGAGGTACAGTTGGCAAATGAATGCAATCCTGAGATACTCTACAGCAAAAGAAATGTGTCAGGGAGATGAACAAGTAAATCGAAGATGCTTGGTGTAGGTGGATAGATGAGTGATAGATCCACAGCACTGCTAGACGGGTGATGGATACCAGGGTGAGGGGACACAGCAGACAGGCAAAGGGATGTGCGCGCAGCGGGAGCTGTGTGTAATCTCTTTCCCCATGTGAGATTCACTTGCCTACAGCCCCCTTGGGTCCTCTTTAAAAGAGCGTTTCCAGAACCTGCTTCATAAACATCACGGAGGGGAGGGGGGGGTCGGAAGGCGAGGGGAGGATAGAGGAGTTTGTTCCCAACTTGCCAGGTTGTCTTCGACAGAAAAAGATCTTTAAACAAATCAGGCTCGGTTTATCAGGGCTTCAAACACCCGTGTGCGCTCACACACACACGCACCCACACACACAGAGAAAATACCAAAAACAAAACAAAAACCAAAAAAAAATCAAAAGTAAAAAGAGGAATTAAAAAAAAAAGCCCCATATTTTAGAGTCAGCTGAGAAGTGACAAAGTAATTTGCTCCTGGCAGTCTATCACGGCAGTCTAATTCCCAGTGACACCATTCAGCTGCTGACTACACTAACTGTCAGAGTCAATTAGCCCGGAGCCAGCAGCGCAAAGTGTTTACGGGTGCTAAAATTCACTCCACACGCTGTGCGGAAGTGAGAAAAAATTACTTTGAGGGAAGGGGGGAAATTCAAGTAGCTGGTTTAATGCTAACGATTGCCTACGCCGCGCCCCGAGACGGCAGCAGGGCCTGGAGGATGCCAGGAGGTGAGGAGGGAAGAGCGCGGTTGGGGCCGAGAGCGCAGGGGGTGTCACGGACACCGGCGCATGTTCACCCGTGGAGCTCACCACCACCGGAGAGGGGACAAACCCTGCCGTGGAGCTGGGACCCAAGCCAGCAGGGCTGGCTGAAGGAGGGAACAGAGCTACAGGCTTTCCCCATCCCTGCAGAAGAGGCAGGCTACAAATTTCCCACGGGAAGCAGGGGTTTGGAGAGCCAAGAAAGGTGTGGGAGATGTCACCTCTGCAGGGAGGGCATACATTCACCATAGGATGTCTAGCAGAGAAATAACCCATCTTTCCTGCCCCCAAAGCCAGGTATGGAGCTGTACATTTGCACCAATACCATCTCCTGGCCCCTCTCACCACCCTTCACCTCTTGCAAGAGGAGCAAGGAGAGGACATCTGTCTAGATGGACAGAAGCACTGCAATCTCCTAAAGCCAGGTGCACTCCAGGAGCAGTGAGGAGGAGGAAGGGTGATCCCAGGGCACGTGCCTGGGTGAGGAGAGCATTGCTGTGACTGCACAGAAACATCCTCATTGGCCCTCGCATCTCAGAGCCTAGACCAGGGTCAGGAAGAGATCCGCAGTTGCTGTGTTGACCTGTGAGAGCCAAAGGCCCTTCCATCCCCACAACAGAAATCATGCTGTGGGGAGTCTCAAAGCCTGAGGGCCATCAGACTCGCTTGCATCCTTGAAAGATAGGTTGTCCAGAGAGGCTGTAGAGTCTCCATCCTTGGAGATACTCAAAAGCTGTCTGAACACGGTCCTGGGCAACATGCTCTAGGTGACCCTGCTTGAGCAGGAGGGTTGGACTAGGTGATCTCCAGAGGTCCCTTCCAACCTCAGCCATTCTGTGATTCTGTGATAGCTCCTGACAGGGGAGATGGGATAAGCACATCCAGAATAGTTTTCTGTGGGGCAGAGTAGGCAAAGACAGCTGACTGGGGGGTTCGGGGCTGACTAAGGGTTTTACCATGCTGCAATGTCAATCTGCCATTCCCCATCAAGTGTCCTGCACTGAGTCTGAGACTTGCTCATCCAGACACGGCATCCCCCCTCCATGGGCAGGCCAGATCTTGGGTGTCCCGGAGCCCAGCTCCGAGCTCTGTCCTGCTGCTGGGCAATGCAAGCATGCAGGGATCAGCAGAGATGTACGCCGGAGCTGGCAATTTTCCCATTCCAGGAATTTTTTGAGATTTTTTTTTAACTCTTTTTTTTCTTCTCCCCCCATTCAGAAAACAAGAAGGAAATTTGGAAAGGAACTGAAAATTCCCCTCCCCTCCTCAGGCAGAATTCACTTGGGGCCAAACCAAAATGTTCTCTTTCCTCCTTTTACAAACGCATTTCAATTTTGACTTTTTCTATTTCATAGTTATGTCAATGCCAGCAGATTCACTTTCCCAGAGATGAAGACAAAGGGCTGAAAGCAGAATTTGTATGAACAAGGGATATTTTGACAGTTTCAAAGCTTTCCATGAAAAATTGATCAAGAAGTACCTAGGACTTCCCTTTCCTGGGAAAATGATCAGTTCCAGCTCCACTTGTCTGTTGTTTTTATTGCAATCTAAGAAAGTCCTGGCCAGGTGCTCCCTGTATGCCAGACAGCCCCAGGCACTATGGTTAACTCAGGCTTTGCCCCTCTGAATGAAGGATCTCCAGCCCATCTCCAAAGAGCTATGGCAACCCCAAAGCCTGGCTCAGAGCAAGTCCCTTCTTCACTGCTTTCCCTCTTTATCTTCTGAAATCTGCTCAGACATTTGTGCTTTTCCCAGATTTTGCTCGAGTCAGCCTCAAAACCAGGAATGAACTTACCCCAGGGGCAAGTTCCTAATTTCTGAGCTAACGTGTATGGGCCCTGCAGGTGCCCCATGTTAGTCACTGCTCAGAGCAGGACAGGGGGCTCACTGAGTCAGATCCCATCTGACTGCTTTTGGGTCCCTACATCTGCTGATGAGAGATGGACGGGAGAAAGCTGATGCCTCCAGAAGCGCTTTGCACCCTTGCTTGACCCAAGCTGTGCCTGTACCTGCGTATTTGGGAGAAAAGCTTTGCCCATCTTTGCTCATGGCACGGCATAGCCACGTTGCACAGATGAGAAAGCAGCAGCCACGTATTTGCGCTGTGTCTGAGGCTGGATAAGACCCAGGGAGGCAGAGAGCTGACTTTCTCGTGTCTTTACGTTCCTCTAGCATGAGCAGGTGGTGGAGTAAAAGGAGTATTACTCTGGATCCAGCCCATAGCCCTGGCCTTTAAGCCTGCCACTTTCCAGGGTTACCTGGCCCCTCTCCATAGATGCGGCTGAGATCCTAGCACAGCGGGGAATTCTCCTTTCCAGCAGCACGAGGGGTGGATTCAAAGGGCAGCTCAACACTGGTATTTACCGAAGTAGCTCTGATATCACTCTCAAAGCACCAGCTCCCATTGGGATGCCCCAGCCCCCATAAGATTGGGCAGTGCTTCCCTGTCTCCGTTTAGAGATGGAGAAACTGAGGCAGGAGGGAAGCAACCCAAAGCTCAGTAAATGTAGATCTCTCTATCTAGGGTGGTCCCATGGGAGAGACACAGGCTTTGCATGAGTCACCTCACCCTAAAGGTTTGGAAGTGGGTCAGACAACTCACACCCAAAAGGAGCCAATATCTACCCATAACGGGGTCCAGGGCTGACGAGCTCAGACAGAAGGGCCCACACCGGCTGTCTATCTCCAGCTGAATCCCACCAAAACAACCCAGAAAGAGAGGTCTGAGAGTCCCAGACTCATAGTCTCTGCTATCCCACCCTCTTCAGCAGAGGCTCATCCTGGACCTGGCTGCACCCTAATCTCCATCACAGAGAGCAACCAGCAGCCAGCAAACACGTATGGGCAGATGGGGGTGCTTTGAACAAAACCCCATATTTTGTAGCTCAGACCTTAATTTGTTCCTTGTCCCATTTCTCCCACACTACAGCTTCTGAAATTAAACCTTGTTCTCAGTTTCAGAGATCACAGAAAGTGATTCCCAGGCCTTCTCTCGGGGGGAGATCTTGGAATCGTAGGGGATACAAAACACCAGGTCTGGGAATCACGTTCTGTGATCTCTGATGGCCATGACCTGAACCTTCTGGCTCCAAATCCCTAAATGCAACCTAATAGCAGCTATTTCTGCCCTGAAGCAGCAATAACACCGAACGCCAGACCCCTGGCTTACCCACGTGCTGTTTGCCTGCTTCCTCTCCCAACTTTCAAGAGTTTTCACTGGATGAGGTGCTAATCTGTAACTCCGTGAACAGGGGTTCAAGTCCCAGCCCCGATAATGTTGTTTATGCCAGAGTCCTCTCTTCCACCCTCCAGCTTTCCTACGCAGCTGCCAGCTTTCCATAGCTCTGGCCCTACAATCTCTAGGCTGGGATCCATGGACTCTGCAAGCCCTGCCATAATGCAAATAGTAGCAGCAGCCTGTTGCTTAGGAGAGGTTACCTAGCCCAGCCAAGGAARAGAGGCATCTACCACCGTGCTAGCAAGAGCACTTCGCTTATCCAGAAAGACCTAAGCAGCTCACAGCTTTCCTGTTGGAGGTTTGGCATCCRAGTGGTGCAAACATGCAGGATTTCCATCAAATCCATAATATTTCTAGAGTATCAGACTATTCTGGCCAAGTTGTCTTTTCTGTGTGAGGGCAGTTGCACAACTAAGATCTTTATTGTTCATGTTACAACAGGTCCCAACAGGACCTCCATGGCCAGACTCCACCTAGATTTTGGGGAGGCCGCAGACTTTCTCCACAAGCAGACAGGACCCAGGACCAGAGAAGGGGACATTACTGCCCTACTCCATGGCCAGGCAACCATGGGCAAGCAAAGTGCTTCACCCAGGCAGATCAGTACCAGAAGCCTTGAGCCTCCCACTGAGGACAACCACAGCAACACCAGCATCCCAGCACTTTATCACTGAGCTTGTTTTGTTGTTATAGCTGTGGATCAGGGCGTTTGTAACAGAAACATCTAGAAAGCTCAAGGTGGGGAAGCAGAGAAAGGACTCTTTTATTTACTGGGTTTTAATTTTGTGAAATATTTTCTACAGCACCATCCTTTCAAGGGAATCTCACTGGCAGCCTAAACCAATGACACCCTTATGGGTGCGAAGCCTACGCTGGCTGGTGGGAGGTTCCCATGGGAAATGGCTGCTGCCTGTATTGGGAGAGTAGGGCAGTTGTATACTACAGGGAATGGCTCAGATGGGTCCAGAAACACCTTTACTGCGGTCCTGGGGCCTGCCTCTGCCAACACAGCCCAGCTCTGGTAGACAGCAGGGAGAGACGCAGGAGTGGATGGACCGCTCTGAGTCCATGCTGCGCCCCAGGCACCAGGAGCTCTCTTTCTCCCAGAGTACATCCAGAAAAAAATCATTTGTCTTTGGAGCAAGGTGGATCCAAATCCATCTACTCCGCTCAATCGCCAATGAGTTAGATGGAGGCAATGCAGCACACTGTCCATCAGCAAAGTGGGTGAGGATACCTTGGAAGAAGCTCTAAGTGCTGAGCACACCTGAGGTTTCCTCGTAGGCATAAAGGATGGTTGTCCCAGAGCTGGTTCCCCCCACACACATCAAAGTAGTCTTGACACAAAATGGATGCAAGTAACACAAGTGAGTCTTCTCAGCCACTGGACAAATGTCACTGCTCCCTTTTCTCAGCATCATGCTGCACATCCTGCCTTATGCAGAGTGTGTCCCCAGGGGCCCAAATACTGCACGGGTAACTGTCCCCCCCCAACACACACACACACTTGTCTGTCACCAGGTCCATGAGCTTCAGCTGAGCAGAGGATGACATTAACCAAACCTGAGCCATACCCTGGCTCAGGACTGCTGCCTGTCTTACCCATCAAGTAATGCTGCCTGGCAGGACACCCCATGGAAAGGGTTCAGTGGACTCACTGGAGCTCAGCAAGCAAAACAGGCCTTCATTTCTCAGATGCACAGAGAAAACAAACTGGTGCAGAAAGGGGACTTGGACTCCCCTTTGGCCTGGAGGGATCTCTAGAGCATCCTTCCCACTCCGGTGGTTGGTGCTGCTGAATTACCTAATACCCCTTGAGCTAAAGGATGCAGCTGACTCTGAAAGAAAGTCAATGACAGGGAGAAAAACCTCACTCTGAATAGCACCATCTGCGCTGGAGGCAGCTCCTAAGACAATGACCTTTTCACAGCTGGAGGTTGAGCTCCATGCTGAGGCCATCACTTCCACCACAGGTATCTATACCCTGAGTGGGAACATGTAGTGCTGAGGAGTGGGAAGACAGTGCTGGGACATGTGCAACAAGTCTACAGGATGTTACCAGCATGACATTCACAACAGACGAACTGGAGAAAAAATCAGGGAATGCCAGGCATTGTGCACAGGACAGTCAGGGTTAAGGAGAATGACATTTCTCTATTACACAGGACCTCAGAGGGCGGTACAGCTACCAGGAGCATGCTGCTGGCTCAGAGACGTGTGCGCTTATGGGGCTGTCAGAGAAGAAGGAGTAAGGCCAACCTCAGCCAACTCCTTTCCACCAATACTAGATCACATGGGGGATGTCAGCAGGGTCTCATGGACTCTGTCAAGTGGTGCTATGGACCTCACATGGGGATTTCCATCATCCTCCAGAGCTCATCCGTCATCTCTTTCCTGGCAGCTTCTGCACCATCCCAAAGTCTGAAGCCTGGACCTACAACATTGCTGATGTGAAGGAGCTGCAGGACACGCTCCTGCACCAGGTCTTCCTGATGTAGGAAACTGATACAAGGCAGATGCTGACAGCAAGGCTCTGTCACCATCCTCCTGTGATGTCTCTAGGATCACTTCTGGCCAGATGGGTCCAAATGTCAGACTGATGGACCCTGTCTGAGACATAGTTATGAAAGGACTGTTCAGTCATGTAAGGTTTTTTAATGAAAGATGGAGTACTGAACAATATGAAAATGTCTGTATCATTCAGACTTCTTTTATTCTGCACCAAAGCAAAGTAGGGGATTCTTGGAGATTTCATTTTTGATGCAAAAAGTTATGGGGAGGTCTTTTCCTTCTTAGAGATTTTTTCCCCTTTTATAATAACTCTTTCCTTCCTTTCCTCCTCCTTTGCTAGTGGCAAATAAGGAGGGAAATTGTTTTTGCTTTTTTTAAGGAGGAAGAAAAAAAGAACCAAAGGGCAAATATAAAGGCAAACTCCAGCAGACGCTGTGATTGAAAGACATGTAGTTGCCTTTTCTTTTGAGATTTTGCACTGAAATAGCTCCCTTTCTGCAGCAGACCCAGAAACCAGGAACCTCCTTGGCTGTTTCTGAGCCTGTCTCCAAATGCAGCATGCTGGCTGACCTACTCTGGACTGCACTAGCCCTTTTTCTGTTCTTGAAAAATAATATCTTTGCTCCTCTGAATTGCAGGTTGGGAGCTTCATCCCTCAAATGGCTCTAGAAAAGGTCTCCCTGGAGGTCCCGCGGGAGGTAGGAGCACTGTGGCAAAGGCAGCACAGCTCACCACCATTTCAGAGAGGTTTTCAGCTCACGCACCACAGTCTTAGGCTCTGACATCGAAATCATCAGAAGTCACCAGTGACTTTCAGACCTGCAGACTTTCACTGTCCTGCTGCTCTGTCACCAGTCATGCGTCTCATTACACTTGCTGTCTCTTTAAGTAAATCAGCCAAGGCATATGTCCCTTGGATACCAGCTAGTATGATAGCCATTTGATAGAAGTTTTGTAATTACAGGCAATAAATTCTCCCCTGGGTAGCTTTGGGGACTGGCAGACTCCACTCTTTTTTCTTAAAATGTGTATATCTAGCCTCAGAAATTCAAAGCCAGAACCCAAGTCAGTGTGATACCACAACTGAGTCATCAGGGAACTGTGGGAACCTGGCTATAACTTTTTTTTTTAATTTATCCTAGAGCAGACAAAATCCTCAAGAGCTGCCAAGCAAAGGCAAAGCTTGACCAGTGCAAACTGGAAAGGCACAGCAAGTTATTAATGCAGGGAGTAATGAACCGTGGGAAGGAGGAAGCAGCACACTGACCTTTGTTATTGTCCTTGCATCCCTTGTGGATACTGCTGTACGTGAGATGGTCCCATGCAACCTGCATTAATGGGTTCAGGGAGAATTGGTGGTAAGGTCAAATGATGAAAATACTGAGTTACAGCAGCTTAGCAAGTTACTCACTGTCAACTGAGCTGTGTGTACTTTTCACCAACACCAGTGTGGGACCACCTGACTTTGGTTAAACCCTAATCAACATCATTCACATGAAGTCAGCTGAGCACCCCAAGGACAGAGGGTTACCACAGCTTAGCTGATGAATGGGAACTAAACTGTTTTAATTTTGTCATGTGTCTGAGCCCACGATTTTGGGCTTAATGCAGGAATGACTGATGTGAGGAGTCCTGGCAACCTTGTGTGGATGTTGGTATCACAGCATCTCATTCCCAGTGAAACCCATGAGAGTCTAGCACCCAAAACCCAGTGGAGATCTGCTCTGCAGGGACCTGTGTCCCAATCTGTGGGCTGCCCCCACGTGCAAGAGTGCTCCAGCGTGTCCTGATGTTCATGAAAAGCAACCCTTCACCCCCAGGATCATGGACTAGTCCTCAACACAGAAACACATGAAAGAAAAAAAAATCAGACTATTTGTAGGTGATTTACCAGCTAGAACAGCAGGGTCTTATTCAAGTCATAAACAGACTCCAAGGAATCAATCGATCTACTCTATCTGCAGGAAATCTTCAAGCAGAAGGAGAGGACATTTGATAACAGTGATCTCCTCCATACCACTTTATGGCAGGATGTCCACGTGTCACGTAGGGACAGCTGGGTCCAACAGGGACTGATAGTTCAGACAGAGCAGAGATGAATTTTGGCGTGCTGCCTCTAGGCTGCCCCCAGTAAGGGTCCAGAAATGCAAGTCTGAACCAGTCGGCACTACTCAACCAGCTCATCAGGGGCAGCAGGGTGCAAAAACTTCTGGGTCTCCAAGCTCCGCCATGCTCTTGCCTTTGGGACAAGCATTGTGCACATTTGGGCACATTTTGGATTTTCACAAGGCACTGACATTTCTGCTCGGCTATTCTCTCTGACACTTGCCAGGAAGAGTGATTAGGAAATATTCACAAAGCGTTTTGTTATGGCCCTGCAGTGCAAAGGGCCTGAGATCTTCATTCCTGCACCAGCCCCTGCACATGAAGAGCCAGCATGTGACACGGAGGGAAAAAAGGAATTTGACACTGAGACACTTAAATGAAGGGCTTGGAAGAGGGTGGATAGATGGATGGACAAATGGACAGGCAGAAGGGTGGATGGAAAGATGGATGGATCTTATCTTTTGCAAAGTCTTACATAAACTAATAGATCCCATCAGGCAATGCATATCCTATTGAAAGAAGACATGTTCCACATCCTTCATGCATGGGAACTGATGACTAGGGAACCTGGTAGGATGCAAACGTCTCCCAGATACTGCCTAGCGAACACTGCCATTGCCTCGAGCCTGAAGCCTGAGTTAAGGTTGTGCTTGAGCACACACTTGGGTATTAAATGCTAGGTGATAATTGCCAGCATCATCCCACAGTGAGCCAAGGACCATTCGGAGCTGCATGATTTCCAGACCTCTGCTCCCACCACACCGTGGCTGGATGCAAGCTTGGCCTAGAAATGCCAGGGGACGCGGAGATCTTGTGCAAATCTAGGTCCAGGTGCAGGTGCGGGTCTGAAGTGAGCACGTGGTCCCACGCACCTAGAAATGAGGGAGCAGAGCCTGTGTCACTCCTCTGAGGATGCCTGCAGAGCAGGAGAGCACCCTTGGGAGTCACGCCAGTGTCTCTTGGAGTCATTAGGGAGGAACAGGCATTTTCAGGTGTGATTCATTTGGCTTTTTGCAGACATCAAAATTCAGATGAGATGAATTGCCCCTCCAGCGGGGTCTATTTTTCTCCCTGGCAGCAGAGGCAGTCAAAACGACTGTAGATAGCTGCATTTGGAGAGATAAGTCCCTCCTGGCATCTCTTTTTTTCTTTTTTTCTTTTTTTTTTTTTTAACAAAAAGCAAGTAGCTCATGAACTTCTCAGAAAACACCCATCACTTTCAAAATTCCCCATGACCAGGACATCAAACTTCATTGTCACCCCTGTTGGCACATAGGTTTTCCTCCACCGTCTGGAAACCTCAGCTCTAGAGAAGGATAGGGACCCTGCCCAGGGAAGGGGCCTCGCCAGCTCTCCTTTCTCTCATAGGGCCCACTGCATTCATCTGTGGAAGAGAAGTGTCCCAGCCCCGGGGTAGAGAGATTATCGCCTGGATATATGCTGGCACATGGCACTTAGTGAAGCACCTAAGTCCCTTCCTGGATCTGGACCAAAATCACTGGCCCGAGGTGACACAAGGAACCTGCAGCAGAGGCAGGACTTGAACTCGTATCTCCTGGATCCCAACGGCGTCACCCGAACCCCACCTTTCCCCTCCCCATGCACCGTATCACAGCCAACCGGAGAGGCCTGGAGCCATCCCAGGAGAGGCGCTCGCCGGCGATGGCAGGAGATAATGCTCCCGGAATTATTCACGACGCAGCCCATGGCGGGAGCTGGGAAAGGAGGTGGGAGGGAGGGAGAGAAAAAACACATACGACAAGCTTGTCAGTTGACTTCTTAAGTAAAAGCCAGCAAACCGTGCAGTCAGGCACTGAGTCGGGTTTCTCCCAATTAAATTTAACAAGTGACGCCCCTGAATCTTTCATGAGCATTCGGAAATTTTAGCCCATCTGTCTTTATGCACACACACATACACACACACAAGTCTCGCTCCTTCTCAACGCTTTTAAACGGCACGATACTTTATCTATCAAGCCCTGCCTTTTAGTAGCGGCATCAATAGCGTCTCAGGGACTTTAAACCCCTTTGCAATGAGTGGCGAAGGGGTGAGGGCTCCCTTGAGGCCACATCGGAGGTGTCCATACAGGGACTTCGCCGGGATGCCCGCTCGGCACGGTGCAGCTTGCGGGTGAGGTACCATCGCCTTCGTCACTGCCACCTTCCCCCCATCCTCGCCACCACCGCCCCCCCCACCTCCCTCCGCTCCAGCATGATCGATTGTCACTTTAATTATCTGTCGGCCCCGCAACGTGCCGGCAGGTTCCCCAACCTGAGTCAGGCTTCAGAGTGGCTCCCGGGTCTCTGCGTGTTTGTGTGCCGTCTGCGCGCAGCGTCGGCTGCTTTCAATTAAGCTCAGAGGCAACCTGAAAGAGAGTCGCTGGCTGCCGGCGGAGGCGAGCGCGGAGAGGGGGAGAGGAGGGGAGGGAGGAGGATGTCGTCGGGTTAACCGCGGAGGGCTGAGAGGCGGGCGGCTGCAAACGCAGCGGTGGGATGGCAGCGGAGGGGACCTCACCCCAAGGAGATGGGGGGCTGGGAAGCAATGTTGGCCTCTAAAAGATGCTCAATAGAAGGATGTCTCTGTAGGTGTGGGAGACCACAGGTTGTCCCTCCCATGTGCCTGCCCCGTCTCACTGCCTCACCGGCAACAGGACACCGAAGCAAGGCTGGCACCCAAGACCTCCTTCCACTCTTGGGCTCAAGGGATTTTGAGACATGGGGAGCCTTGAGCAAGTGTAACCCCAAGGTCCAGGCCTTGCCTAACCCTGGGGTAGGGCTCGTTGCACGCACTGGCACTGCCAGCTCAGGCGACCCACGTGATGGAGAAGGGTAAATGCAATGACAGCGATGGGAACTGGCCCCAAACCAGGGAGATGGAAACAGGCTCTGGGGCTTTGGCTCAACTGCAGATGTTTATAGCCTCCCTCCTTCCCCCTGAGGCTTCGGAGGTTGAAGGTGCAGCAAGAGCAAGAGGGCACTCAAGTGTGGCTGCTCTGGCGAGCTGAGCCGTGTAGCCGGCAAGGGCTGGTGCCAAGCCAGCAAGAGGGAGGGTGTCGGGGTGGGTGAGAGAGCCCTTCCTGCCCTCCGAGGACCCCCCTCCTAGGAGGGCTTTCAGCTGCTGCTGCAGCAAACTGCACTGATATTAATGGAGCTATTTTTACCCCATTTTGCCTTTACCTACAAACGATAAATCCTGATGGGTCTGAGTGATGCATTAGCTGCCCCATGCTGGAGTCACATCTTTCCCTGGCCATGAGCGGGTTCTGGAGCCCTCAACACTAAATTTCAAAGGTGTTCGCAAGTGCTTTGGTCTGTTATTGCTGTCCTTGTCTCACTGGGTGTGATAGCATTTGGCCATCCCCCTGGAGTCCAGGCCTTCACCATGCCCCCTTCAGCAGACAGAAAGAAAAGTCCTTGTCCCCAGCAGCCTGCTTTCTAACCATTTTACAATTTAAATTGGATTGTACATGTTCACAGTCTAAATACACCTCGGTTATTTCTGGAGAGTGTTTTCTTCCAGGCTGTAATGACTTGGTGCTCCTGTAGCAAAGCTTTCACTGGTTCGGTGGGTTATGTTCAGCACAGGAATCGCTGCACTTGGGGGGTGGTTTCTGCATGTAACCAAAGCAGTGCTCGTGCAAACATCACCCATCATGGTCAAACAGATGGGGTGGCTAATATTTCAGGGCTGAATTCAGGGCTGCTCTCATCCCACGTGAAACACCGGTGATCCGGCCCTGTACACGGCCCAGAGCAGGCTGGCACAAACCAGTGTGGTTTTCAGGGGAGTCAAACTGGAAGGATCTGTGATGGAGGCAGTTCACCCACACCAGATAAAAAGTCATCGATGGAAAGATCCCTGCCAGCTCTGATGCACTCTGGATCTGAGCAGCACTAAATTCATTCCCAGAGTGAGCAGAGCCAGAGACATACGCTGGCTACTGAATTAGTCCAATATAGGGCAAAATCAGTCATTGCATGGTGAGTCCCTGCACAGAGGTGTTGCTCTGACAATCCTACCTGTGTTCCCTTGGTTCTGCATAGCCCTCCAGCAGAAACAGCTCCCACCACGGAGCCGACGAGATCTCACCTGGGGCCTCAGTTTCTTTCTTTCCCCTGTTGCAGAGAGCTAATCAGTCCTGGGTTGTCGAGGGAGCCACGTGCTTCCTTGCCAGTCCTTCTTGTCAGGTGTCCTTCCAGTTCCCACTGCCCCTCAGACCTGCACGCGCACATGCTCTGTTTCCTGATCCCTTAGCAGTGCGGGTTGTCCATTTGGAAATAAACACATAAATGCTTCCACTGCCTCCTGGGGAGAGGGATGGAGCTGCCTTTCAGCTTGGGAAAGTTGGTACCAACCTCATGAGGATGCAGACTCCCAGGTGTGGAGAGGTGAAATTGCCTGACRGGTTTCGGCAGGGGAATTTCTTTGCTAGACAATCCTCCTTGCACACCGCTTCTCTTTGTAGGCATCCTACCCAATAACTTGGCTGCCATTCCCACCTGCCTTCCTACCCCGGAGGCTGGTGGGACTCAAAGGGCTACCAGTGTCCCTTGCAGGTAAGCACTGATGCTCCAGGGATGGCAGCAGACAGACAGGTAGATAGACCGAAGATTGGTCTGCTGTACCTGGAGGGCAGACATCCCTCAGGGAAAAGAGGCTGCTTGGGCTGCTCTGAGGAGCAAAAAGGAGGAAATCTCAGTTTCATACATTGGCAGGGAGATGCGCTGGGCTCTGCCGCTGTCCCCAAAGGCCACCGTGGAAACCACGCAACAGCAGGCATTTCCACCTCAGCCACCCCCAGGGAACACTCCTGCTGGCTCTCCTGGGGTTGGAGCTGATGATCTGCTGGGTCTTTAGCACTTCTCCGTTCTCAGCTTCTCCCCCTCGAAGCTGAGGCTGCATTCGGAGGCAGGTCTCTGGCCACAGATCCCATCCTGAGCTGGAAGCAGCAGGGGCCCCTTTCTCCTGAGTGATGGGCTGTTGCTCTCGGAGCAGTGCAAACATTTTCTGCACCCCACTGTGGAGTGCTCTGCCCCCAAGGCTCACGTGTGCAGCACAGCCACCCCGTCCAAACAGCCAGCGCTCAAACCGCAAGTGCGTGTTTCTGACAAGACACATACAAAGCTCTCCAGCTTCAAGCAAAATCCAGCCTTCAAGTGAGGAGGGGGACAGAGAAATTTCCCCAAGCTCAGCTTATTTCATAATGCCCCATGGAGTTTCTTACAACTTCCTTTGTGCTGCCTGCTGCCACCAGCAGTTACTGTGCTAAATGCTCCCCAAGCCTCCATGGTTGTGGCTGTTCCTAGGCTCAGGATATAGCCTGATTCAAGGCAATCAGGGAAGAAATTCTTCCCAAACTGCAAACCCTGTCTGTCAGCATCTTTGGAGTAGAAGGGATGGCTCTGCAGGGCTCAGAAATACCAGGACTCTGCGTGCATCGAAACTAAGTTTTACCCTTCACTTTCCAATATCATGATTGGCTTCCTTCTGTCTGCAAAGGGAGCGTAGCTCGAGGAAGGATTGCTTTCCCCGTGCCTTGCACCATCCCTAAGTCTCCACTGCTGGCCAATGTTGGAAGCAGGATCCCAGGCTAAATGCACTTTGCCCAGGTGTAATGTGGCTATTTTTTGCATTGCAAGGTGTTGTCTTTCTAGCTGATAATGTTGCAAGGACTGCAGTCTGAGGATACGAGAACTGCCATGTTTCGAAGGAAATGCTGTAGCTTTTTTACCTCAGCTGATGCAGCAAGAAATGTAGACAAGTTCTCTGAAACACCAGCCCTCCAAGTGGCTGCGAGCACAGCAAAGAGCATCAAGGGAAATCCTGATTGGGGACATGGACTCTCTGAGTCCAGCAAGCACTTTGACCCAAAGCTGCTGTTTTCTTTCCATCCTTGTTAGAAAGAAATCCATCTCTCCAATCCTAGCTACACCTTCCCATCACTCCCAGCCTTCTGCAAGCGCTTGTGGTGAGCCTCATCAGGGCACTGAGGGTTAAAATGACCCAGGGGAAAGAAAGCAGAGGGCTCTTTCATCCAGAACAATACAGAGAAGTTCCTTTGCCCCTTTCGAGCAGGACCTCCCCTGCTGAGAAAAGCTGGGAGGTTTGGATCCTGCAAGGAGTAAAGAGCTCAATGTTGAAGTCTCGGCTGCCCTTCCACAGATTCACAGCAGTAGAGTTTCTTTATCTACACCTTGAAGGAGGTCTTATCTGGCAGTTTAATTCACCTTCCCCTAAACCAGTCCCTCAGGCAGACTCCAGCTGGCCTTCACTCTGCTAAGAGCATCTCTAGGGAAGTCTTAGACCCATTGCTGCAGAGCCGAGCTTCAAAGAAACCCTCCCTAGGTGCCCTTTCAACATGTGACCTTGACATAAGTGAAACCTTGAAGGGCAGGAGCTAAATATATGCTCATTAGCTGGACAACGGGTCAGAGGCAAGAGGTCAGAAATACAGAGGAGCATATTTAAAAAAGAAAGAAAGAAAACAAGCAAACCACAGCATGAAAAGAACTGGTGAAAAGAGGTTTTTGAGGACTGGCTGGAGGAGGGAAGAGGCTGGGAACACTGTAACAGGCCTCCCATCCCACATCAGTGCCCAGCAAGGTATGAGCTAAGGTGACTTCGTGTCTGACATGTCCTTTCGCACTCTCCCATGCAGCCAGGATGCTGGTTTGGAGTCAGCACCACTGGTCCAGTCATGCCTTGCTGCCCTCAGGGCTTGCTCACCTCTCTGCCTTACCGAAAGCACTGGAGCTTATTTTAGGGCACTTCCTAGGCCAGACTCAGGAACTCTGAAAATGAGGCTGGGCAGACCTCATCCACCATCCAGAAAATTCAGGAGTTGTTACATTTTTTTTCCATGGAAATCATGCCAGGGACAGGCTCAGAGCAGGTCCCATGGACAAATGCATCAACACGAGGATGTAGCATGGCCCTGGGGCACTGGCGAAACATGTTAAGCCAACTTCTCCACCTGGGAACACGATTCATCCAGCTATAGGTGCCCTAGGAAGGTGTATCAGTGTCCTCCAGAGCAATCCAGCCCACTGGGAACCAACGACGGAGAAGAAGCTGAGAGCATCCCAGGTCCTGAAGGCAGCTTTGCACTGGAGATGAGCCAGTCAAACAGCCGGCTGCCACTCCCACGGGCAGGCCCTCTCCCCACTACCCAAACCCAGGGACTGTCCAGCAGGTTGGTCTCGTTGGCACTAGATTCACCTCAGCTCCCTCTTGGCGGTCTCGATGAGTCCAGCACTGGCCTGGAAGAAAATAATAAAGAATTAATCAAGACGAAGCTCCTACCGGTATTAATGCTTCACAGCTCCTTAGCCACTGTACTGGAGCATTTCAAATGCCTGGTAGTTTGCTTTGCCTTATGAAATAATCAGGAAGGAGAGGCAACGAGCATGGACACCTCATGGCACGGCTGGAGGGATGCTCCAGGGAATGCCCATGCCTTCCCTGCCTTATAGCCTCACACAGGCGCAGTCTTCTCCAGCACGGACCTCAAAGGCACTAGCTGCTGGGGTGACATCCTCTAGAAGGACTCTGAAGGATGACACGGCTGATGGCCCGGCAGACAAACCTACCGCTAGGGATCACAACATCTCCATAGCATCACTGTACTCACAGCAGTCGTCACAGGGCGATATTCCTGCAGACCCCAAGCATCACTAGCCTTGGTGAAGTACCAAGCCTCCGTAGCCCTGCCAGGTCCATAGGACGGCACAAGACAACTCAAAAGTCACAGCCCACCTATCGCACCTATACAGCAGTGAGCAGCCAGCCATCAGCTGTCTTAGGTACTCATGGATCCCCTTATTGCAGTATTGGAGCATCTCAAGGCCCACCATAACCCAGAGGAAGAGTGGCACGGAGGAAGATTTGGCTTATTTAACAGGCAGCAACGCTCAAAGGACACGAGAGACAAAGAGCTGAACTGAGCAGGAAACGATTCTCCTGCCCTGCAAAGCTGTGCTTGCTCCTCAGCTCTGAGGGGCCTGGGAGATATAACGGCTGCAGGTCATGAAACGTGGGTTACTGAGAGCGCATTATGTCCACCAGAGCTGGATAGGACCAGTAAAGGTCCTGTTTAATTCAAGGTTCAGTAGAAGGCATTAGCATCTCTCCTGACTTTATATGTCTTCAGACATCTGCTTCATTCATAGTCCAGAAAGAAAAGCAGGCATTTTTACAGTGCTTGCATTGAAACAAATTTAGGCATTTTCTGTAGGTTGGATGAATAGGATGCTGAACTGAGCTGACTAGCAACTCTCTCCAGTGATGATGAAGACTGCCTGGCTCGGGGCGGGTATATTCATGTTTCATTAGATGAAACCTGCGCTGCATGACTGCAAACCAGGCAGCGTTGCCCGAGTGTAGCACAGCCACCTCGCAGGTCTCAGTTTCCTTCAGCTCTCCAAAGCTCAGGAAAGAAAAGAGGAAATCTGGGTTGAGACTTGATTTTATTTCCTGTTTTTAATGGTTCTCATTTCCTTCCCCTCAAACAGGTTCCTTCTTACTCCACCGATGACACAGTCTTTTTTTTTTTTTTTTTTTTTAACCTATTTGGATGTTTTAGGGACAGACAGGGGGACAAGGTATCTGGGGAAAGAGTGAGAGAGAGAGAAATAGAACTCAAAAAGAGCAGAGACAGAAACACCTCCCCAGGGACCAGCCTTTCTCAATGCAAACATGTTCCTACCTGTCACCAGCTTCTCCCTCATGGCAGGGGCTGCACACAGCTTGGTCACTGCCGATCTGCCCAGGAATAACGAGCCTTACGTGCCGGATGGGCAGGGACAGCCCCAAACGAATGAGGAGGAGCATGTGGCCTTATGGACACAACCGCGCACACAGGGAGGAAGGGAAGGATGCGCTCTTCACCACCACCATCTCCCAGCCAGGAATTTGCACACGTTGCAATTGGACCAAAGCAAAGGTCTGATCCATCTCCGGTAGCTCCACACTCATCCTCCCACCAGGAAAGTGAGGTGGGCTTGGAAGAGGGAGAAATCCAGGCTCCGTGGGCTCCTCGAGCTGATTTCTGTTTGGTTGTTTGTTGCTGCAATGTCAGCCTCCGCGCACGCGTCCCCTGCGGTGAGAGAGGAATTCTGAAGACTTTTGCGAAGGCTGATGCAGACAGATTGTTTTCAAGTCTTGCTCGCTCTCTATGGGAGACACCGCCTCTTGCACCGGCTTCCTGAAATCACCTGTATTAAGATGCATCCCTGTTACCATACGCAGCTTCCAGTGGATTTTAATAGAGCGCACTGACTCGGGCACTTTCATTTCCAAATGCCTCGCTCTGAACGGCTGTTGAGAGCCCTGACAGCACTTCGCTTAGGCAAAGATGGGGGAGGCTGAGACACGGGAAAGAAGGGAGCTTGGAAGCAACATAAAGAGCAATGTTATTTGTTCCACGGGGGAAAGAGGAAGGAAAGACGTGGTGGACACAAAGGGAACGAAACTGCAGCGGGGACTAGACTGGAGCATGTCCCAAAAAGCAGCTCTAGAAACCAGGTGGCCAAGAGGCCCCGAGAGTGGGGCCCTTCTTCCAGGGTGCTGAGCACCATCCCGCTCAGCCCTGCTAAGGATCCCTCGAGGGAGGTGGGTGTGCAAGAGACACCCCGAGATGAAGACACTTAGGCACACGCAGGATCGGACCTCCTCACTGCACCAATGGACTTGACCGCTCTCCAAGACACCAGTCAGGGCTTGCCCAGGAGCTGGGGCAGGTGCAAACAGCACTGGAAATGGGGCTAGGAAGGAAAACGGACACTGCTGATGAGCACATGTTAAATCTCAGCTCACCCTGGCTCTGCCTGCAGAGTCCTCCCCATCCACCCATGGGCCCACTGCAGCAAGAGGAAGCTATGGGAGATGTCAGGGAGCGCTGCCACCTCTATTTTCAGGCTGAGCACACTGCAAACATAGGATATATGGGAGTTACATGACTCCTTTCTGTGGACGAGAGGGGTTTAGGCACTGCGCTGCCTCTCGCCCTGGCAGTCCAGCACAGAGCAGCGGGTTGGACCCAATTTCCCGTGCCGTGGGCCTTCGCTCCCATGCCCCCAGCCCGTCCTCACGGCAGGGTCGTCCCGATTGCAAAATCAGCGCAAGCGAAACAGGACTGCGAGAGACAGCCAGGCGAGAAACAGCCACCAGTCGGTATTAAATGTTCACCGTGATGTAAAATTGGCCTCGGCTGCGTATGCAAAACATGCCCCACAGAAACGCTGCGTGTTCGGAAGCCAGAGCCGCCCCTGGATACTGCATGTGTTACGCGGAGATGATTTACTTCACGTCCTTTCTAGAGGAAACTGCCAGGCTTGACAGGCAACAGATTTGACCTCCCTTGACAATTGCCCCAATTTGCTCCGCTCTTTGCTTTATGGATCCTGGCCAGGTTTTGTTTTGGTTGCTTAAATATTTCTTCTTTGTGGTTTTTTTTTTTTTTTAAAGTGAATTTAGCACCATTAGAAGATGCCTGACTGACAACCCTGGCGAACAGGGACTCTTTAGCCACACGATGTATGTGTCATCGCGAAGAGGAAAACAGCCTTTTGCTTGAACAGCGGCTGTGTTTAAAACCATCAGCAACATTCAGTCATGAAAACTGTACCTCTGCCTCTGGTTGCTTCCCGAGTCAGGGCAGAGAAGCCTGGAAATTATGTATCTTTGCTGTTGTGACTAAAGAGACTTTGGGATTCTTTTCATATCGTTTTATCTTTAAAACTTGTTTATCACATCAGCAATTCTGCCTTGTTCTACACATTTGGGGTTTTTTTTTTTTAATTTCCTGGAAGAATCGGTGGTTAACCAGGGACCGCGCGTGGGGAGGACGTGAGAAAGACGGCGTCAAGCAGCGCGGAGAGAGGGGCAGTGATTTGTGCGCGCACCGCTAACAGCTCCGTGTTGGTTTTAGTCAACACCCATTTAACTCAAGCACCTGTCTCGCAGGCAGGAGAGAAGATTTCTGTTTAAACTGCAACTTTTCTGGCTACAGCGCTCAGGAGCTGATCCACTTTTCTGCATCCTCGGATGAGTTTTCAGGCAAGATCAAAAAAGGTTGAGATTTAGTGCCTCGGGTGAAAAAACAAGTAGGCAGAGGAAAGAAACGCATCCCCAAACCATTTGAATACTGGAGGAACGTCAGCCTGCCTTCACCCGCGACATTTTTTTCTTTACCTTTGCAAAGTCACCTTCATATATTAGTGATGCTATTTCTCCTCAGCTCCCCCTCCAAGTCACCCTCTCCCGTATCGACTATATTTGCTGTGGCACTGACCAAAGGAGCTTTGCTCTGCAGGTGAAGGAGACACCCACAGTCCGAGCAGACCGAGGTGCCAAGCCTGGGACAGCAGCGCTGCCCGGGTCACCCCTGTGCACACGCTGGGGATGGCACAGTCCCTTCACGCGGGAAATATCAAGCAGGGCTTGGCGTGGAAGAGCCCCTCAGCTTTCAGTCCCCTGTACCAAACGGGCGAATATGAACCTTTTCTAGGACTCGCCGTCAAGGACACAAGAACTTGCGTTTTCTCATTCTTGCTTTTTCCTAAAATTTCATAGACCATTTCCACGTGATCCAACAGGAAAGTACTGTAAAAGCTATTCCTATCCCTCCACCTCCAATATCCCATAATCCCCCATTCCCTCTGTATGTCAGATTGCCTTGGTGCTCCAAACCCTACTGCTGTCCCACAGTGGGCCAACAGGTCCAATCCTGCTATTCCCAGATGCTTCCCTGCCTACAGCAGTACCCAGGTGCTCACACCTCCACTCGAGCGCCCAAAACCACCTCTGTCCCACATCCTGCTCCAAAATCACTAGATATTTCGGTGCCCACGGTCTGTACCAGCATCCAGGGAAGATTTGCTGCTCACCGCACCATGCCTCAGTGACCCAGTCCCACCATGCCCAGTGCCCCCAGTATCCCAGAGGACCTTAGTGCTTAAAATCCCAATTTCCCAGAAGACCTCGTTGCCCAGTTAGCCTGGCATCTCCCCTCGTGCCGTGGTGCCCACAGATCTGCCCCAGGATCCTCAGATGCCCCATCCTACCCCCGATCCTGCCGTGCTGCCCCACTCAGTTATCCCAAACGCCTCGGTGCACCAAATCCCCCGGCCACCGTGCAGCAAAGCATCGCCACCTCGACTGCCCAAACACCGCAAAGCCATTTTCTCCAGCCCAAAGTCCCCAAAAACGGGTCTCTCGTGGCCTTTCTGCTGGGGGCGGTTCATGCTTGCTGGCTTGGGAATGGCCTCCGGAGGATGCGGCCGCGCCGAGACTGGTGACCCACTAACGGTCCTTTGCAACCCAAACGATTCCTGGTCTCGGGTTTCTGGTGTATCACAGGGGGAGGGAGGGACCAGGCTGGGGGGTGGCAGGGAGAAAACTGCAGACACGGTGGAAACATGAAAAATAGCAACAACAAAAAGGAGCAAAAAAAAAATCAAAGAGAATAAGTGAGTGCTGATTACACCACAACACAAAGCGCTCGTGAGCCACGAGCGAGAGGCAGCCGGCACCGAGCCCCCCCCCCGCCCCCCCAATGCACCCCTCCTGCTTCCAACCCCCGTGGAGAGCAAATGCCCACCGGGAGCACGGAGCAAAAACAAAATCTGGTGAGCGATGGCCAGGGCTGAGCCCGCCTGCCCAGCCCTCGCCATGCCGGGGTGGCAGCTCCTCGGCTCCCTGCATCCCGCTTCCCAACCATCCCTGCAGCGCTTCGTCCCTTATCCGTAACCATCAGGGTGGAGGACTGGGAAAAGAGTCCAGAAATCCACATTATGGGTGCGAACGTCTGCCCAAAACCCTTCGGACAAGCTAGGATTGACTTTGACTCTCAGCCAGCCAGAGACCAAGACTCAGCCTCACCCATGTTACAGCTGGGGAAACTGAGGCACCGGCTCCTCTCCAAGATCAGGGTTGGTCTTACTTACTGGGAGAAGATCCCCCTTCCTCCCTCCCACGGAGGCTAAATTCATTAGTGCCCGTAAAGAGCTCAGCGCTGCCTCCGCGGGGAAGCGCTGCATTAGTGCAACGCGTTATTCTAATTATTGCCGCCGCGCGCCGGCCGCATCCAGCGCCCAGATAATTACCGCTCTCGCCGCGGCCTAAGGCAGCGCTCGCCCCGAGGAGCGGCGGCGGCTCGGCATCAAAGGAGGCCCCGTGCGACCCTCTTAATTACGGCGCCAAGGCAGCAGTGCGAGACGGTGCCGCGGCCGCACGACGGAGCGAGAGCACAGCCGAGCGGCACCGAGGGCCGCGGGCATCCGCCGCCGCCCCGGTTCCCACCGGCTTCCCGGGCCCCGCGTAGCATCCTTCCTCCCCGCAGCATCCCGGGGAGGGTTTGGGGCTCTGACAACCGCTCGGTCCGGCGGCACGTGCTGGAAAGGRTGCTCTCAGCTGGGGTGTCTCTGCAGGATGTTCCCGGGGGCTTCCAGCAAGCTGGGTCCAGCTCCAGACGTTGCATCTGCACCATTTTTTTTTATTATTTTGGGATGCATCCCTGGGAAGTGATCGGGTTAAGTTGCTTTGCACCCAGGGAGCGGTGTCAGGGGAGCATCCCATGGGGACATCAGCGGTTTTTTGCCTCCTTCCTCCACCCCATGGAGATGCCTGTGGGGCGCCCGGGACAGGGAGATAAGCAGAGCCCGGCCAGACAGACCTACAAAGTCTCTGCTTTGCAGCAAAGCGGGGGCACATCTGTCCCCTTGCCCGAGGAGCCGGGTGCCCACGGTGCCCCCAGGGGCAGGCGGAGCGGCGGCGGCGGCGGGGAGAGCCTTGCTGACCGCGCTGCCGGCGTTCATTTCCCAGGGCGCAGGCACAGCTGCGAGCGCAGGGAGCCTGCCAAAGGCCGGGAGAGAAGCACTGATTAATATCGTCGTCCCGCCGGTCCCGCGCTGCAGATGTGCAGGGCTGCTGACTCRGCAGCTCCCGGCCGCTCCGCCTCGCCGGGAGCCCGGCAGCCGGCGGGAGCGCGTGCGGGGAGGCACCCATGCGCCACGGATCTCACGGGGGGACGACTCAGGAAGACATCGGTGGAGCCGTTTACACTCAGTTCCCAGCCTGGAGTTGTCCTTGCAAGCACCAAGACCAGAGACCTTTTCCCCCCCCCTCTTTTYTTGCTTTTTGGGGGGTTTTTTTGGTCTTTTTTTTTAAGAAAAGCTGAAACTTGCAGCATGCTTCTGCAACGACCCACCGCTGGACAGCTAAATAATACACATTCATATCACCTGTTTCTAATTAAATCGGAGAGCCTCCTTCTCCGATGAACTAACCCATTGGAAATTAATCAGCGGTGACCAATACGAGAGCAAAACCGGAGGGGACGACGTTTCCGTCAGCCTGGGTCCTGCCTGATTAGACGGGGAGGTGAAGTCTCCTGGCAAACAGCAATCGACTGCCGTCCTTTGGCCCGGCACCGTATTGATCCACGCGGTCACATTTAGGAATGCTAATGAGCTTGCACGAAGGCAAGAGGAAATCATTTGCGTAAGAAAATGCGGCTCTTGATGGTGTGTTATTTCTAGGAAGAGTCGAGCCGGCAGCCACCTCCCCCTGGACCTGCCCGCGCTGGCGTCCAGCCGGGTTTCTTCACCGCTGCCCTCTGCCTCCTCCACACCCTCCTTCCTCGAGTCCAGCCCTCGAAGCCGAAGAGGCAGCCGATGGCTCGGGAACAAGGCAGCCTGGAGGAAGGACCTCATCTTCGTGGTGGCCAGGCCTTTAACACGTGCAGGCGGGTCTGCCTGCCTTGTACGGCCCTGCTTGCGCTTGCAGGTGGTCAGAGCCTCCCTGGAAACCAGGAGCTGAGTTTGTCATCGGTATTGGTATCCGCAGTCCATGCAGCCCCAGCATTTGGGGTTTCCAGACTCCCTGGCTGCTCATAGCCCAGGGGACAGCCTGCAAGCGGGCTGGCAGGGACCAGTCTGGGACCTCAGGCACCAAGCGAATATGGACATCATTTGGGGACAAGCCTTCAGTTGAGGGCCCCATCCCTCCACCCAACCCCACAAACCCATTGCCTCATTCCTCCGCCCAACCACCTCCACCCCACTGCCCATCCCTCCCACCACAACCACCTCCACGCCATTGCCCATCCTTCCCACCACAACCATCCCCATCCTTTCACCCATCCTTCCCACCACAACCATCCCCATCCCTTCACCCATCCTTCCCACCACAACCATCCCCATCCCTTCACCCATCCTTCCCACCACAACCATCCCCACCCCTTCACCCATCCTTCCCACCACAACCATCCCCATCCCTTCACCCATCCTTCCCACCACAACCATCCCCACCCCTTCACCCATCCTTCCCACCACAACCATCCCCATCCCTTCACCCATCCCTCCCACCACAACCATCCCCACCCCATTGCCCATCCTTCCCACCACAACCACCTCCACCCCTTCACCCATCCTTCCCACCCAACCACACCACCACCAGAACCAGTACCCGCTGCTTCCTACAGGGACTGACCCACACAGCGTCACCACACCAAGGTCACCATGTCTCCTCTCGCACCCCCTCCGCCTGGCTTTATGGAGCACAGGAGAGGAACGCCAGGGAGACAAGGTGACAGATGCATCCGCTTGCTGCAGAAGTAGGCTCATACATCTTTAACCACTGCCCAAACTTTGCTGGATGTGCATTTGTGACGGGCGAGGAGGGAGTGCAGGTCCGGGGTGGCACGGCCTCGCCAAGGCCCCCGCACCTCCCTTCCAGCGCGGCACGGCCCCATCAATATTTCACGCCTGCCCTCGTGGTTTTGGCAGCCTTTTGCTTGTTTTGCGTTGCAGCTCGCATCGCTCCTCCGCCGCTGCCTGTCCAGTGCTCCTTCAGCCTGCGCTAATGCCCCATCCCCAGAGACCCTCCGGAGCCCCACGTCGGCTCCTGAAATATTCATGGGGCAGCAKCAAGACAGGAGCCCCCGGCCGAGGAGGCAGCCACACGGGCAGCGCGGTGCCGGCAGGAGAAGGGCGGCAGGGAAGGAGGGATGAGGAGAGAAAGGGAAGGATGGAGGGAGCCGAGCCGTGCGCTGGTCCTCGCCGGGCAGTGCAGCATCCTTCCCTCCCGGCCCGGGTGGTTCAGAGCCTGCCCCACTGCGGGACACGGCGTTGAGGTCTTCCTCTTACGTGGGGAGGCCATCGCCAACAAGAACCGCTTTGGGGAGAGCATTAGCAGAGCTCCTAATTGCAATTAAAAATGACCTCCAGAGTCCTCCTGTTTGCCTTGCAATGAGACCAGACAGGAGGGAAGAAACGCATAGCAGAGCCCTTGTTTGGGGGATGATGAATAACCAGAGAGGCAAAGGGGGATTCTTTTAATATTGGTTTATTCCCACTTTTTTCCTCCTTGGAAATGCCGACCGTAGGTGGCTTCACTGGTGGAGCAGCCGCCGTGCTCCTCAGGGATGGAGGCCCTCGTGGAGGGCATCCGAGGCCTCTTTTTCCCTTGTGGGCACGGCAGCAAGACCTGTTTCGCTCTCTTGCATTAAATGCAGCAGTGGCGACAACGCCGACACCAGGATTTCTTGCTTTGAGCCCACGTGGGAGGAGGGAAGGGGCAAAACCGTCCGCATCCCTCTCCTGGAGCACCTGGAGGGGCTGAACCCCAACGCCCAGGGCCTCCCAGCCCGGACCAGTCCCTTCCCAGCCCACCTGGGCACCGCGGCCCTTCCTTAAAACTTAATCAGCAGCCGATGAATATTTCACGACGACAAACAGGCCAGGTAGATAGGGTCGATCTTTTATTTATGAGCGCCGGGGAAGGGAGGGCTGCCCGCAGGAGCGAGCCGGGCCCAGCCAGGGCTCGGTTGTCTCCCGGGGAAGATCTCCTGCCCGCGACGCCTCGGGCGGCCGGTGCTCATCCCCGTGCCGGAGCCGGTCCCCAGGGTGGTTCGCCGTATCCGCGGTCCCCAGGAGCATCGGAAAGGGAAATCCCACGCCGGGAGCATCCCAGGGAGGCTGCTGCTTTGGACACTTTTTTTTGGAAGCCCAGACTTGAAACCCAAACCTTGCTGTGGCTCAAGCAATGCTGGATCGACACCGGTCAGGGTGGTATCCTGACCCTCTCGTAAGGCGAAAAAACACCTCCTCCTGCTTGCAACACCTCCTTCCTTTGCAGTCCCTAAATCCTGCTTGCAAACCGGTCCCGAATCCAGGCATTTTGCAGGCGCAGGGCCGGAGCCGGCGCCGCTCCGGCAGCGAGCACGCGGCTCTGTTCACATGTAACAGCCGCGCGTCCCCCCGTAATAACACGTTTAATTAAACGCAGCCCGGCTGCAGCGGCTGGCCTGACATTTCACCGGCATCTGAGACGACGCTAACGAGAGAGACGTTAATTATCCAGCTTATTAGATGGCCGCATTATTAACATAACCCTGCCGGAATTAACTTGATACAAACTATCCCGCAAATATTAATTGCCTAAAACTTCCTCGTAACTCGGCGGTATTAATAAGACGGTAATTATGTATGGATTGTATAGCCGCAAGTTAATGACGTGGCAATTTGATTTGTCTCTCAGAAACGCGATAAACCCAAGGAAGTGTTCGCCGAACAATCAATTGATATTTAATTAACGGACAGGACCTGTCGGCGTAAATCTGGATTAAACGCCCGCGACGGCTCGTTCGAAGCGTTATGACAAAAAAAAA
>PTFA01000308.1:135518-256780 GCA_003342895.1 Casuarius casuarius | reverse complement strand
CGCGCGTGGCCTCTGTGCCCAGGCCACGGCGGAGCCTCGCCAAGGCCACGGGCCTGCGGGTGCATGCGAGGGGCTGAGCTGCCCCCGGGGGGGCCCACGGGTGCACCCCGAGCCGTGATGGGGGGCCCACGGGGGGGGCCAGGCTGCAGTGGGGCCAGCCGGGCCCAACTATCCACCCGCGCCCCACGGGAGACGGGCTCGAAGCCGTCCCGCTCCCGGCCTCCCTTTTCCCAGCTGCGAAATGGGCGCAAGGCGACCCGGCGCCTTTTGCATCGCGCTCGCGGATGGAAGCTGCGAAGTTTTGCCCCAAAACGGCGTCAAAACTATGATGGGCAGCACCCAAAAGACGAGGTGACCCCCCCCCCCAGGCCCCGCTGCCCCCGGCCGCGGAGGGGAAGGCGGGCGGCTCAGACGGGCTCAGCGCCGCTCCTGCTGCCTCAGCAGAGGACAAAGCCGCCGGGCGCCGCTGCCGGCCTGATTTCCTTATACATATATATATATATTCCTTATATATACTTTTTTTAATGCTCCTTCAAGCTGTTGGCTCTGGGATCGGGGAAGCCCCCCCCCCCCCCCAGGACCTCTCGAGGCAGCTCCCGTCTCGGGGAGGCCTGAGGCCACGGTGATGGGCTCCCGTCCCGCCGGCCTCCTCCGAAACTTCCCCCCCCCAGGGGCCGAGCCGCAGCCTTGGGACACCCCAAAGCCCCCAAATCTGCCCCCCCCCCCAGCGTGCAGGGGAATGGCGGCGGCTGGGGCCGGCCCCCCGCGTATTTTTAGCCGTGGGTACGGGGGGGGGGGGGGGGGGGGGGGGGGGGGGGGGGGGGGGGGAGCCCGCCGGTCATCCGAGTTGACACGCGGGCGCTCGAGTGACATAACGCGAGCGGGACGGCGGCGGCGGCGGCTTGGCGTCACTTGGTGCTTTCAGAGCCCGTTAACCCTTGGAGGCACCGGACGCCTGGGCCCTGCTGCCGCTTGGGCACCCCAGGTCCCACTGCCGAGGAGGAGGAGGGAGGAAGGGATGAAGGCTGGGGGGTGTGAGGCCGGCAAAGGGGGGTTTTCTAGGAAAAAAGGGGGCGGTTTTCCAGGAAAAGTTGGCGGTGGCCTCCAGGCGCCTTGCCCGGACCCCAAACACCCCCGTCACCCCCGGGGGGAACCCGGCGAGCGGCCACCGGCGCGGCAACCGAGCCCCGCGGCGCTCGGTGCTTTCGCAGCCCGTTTTTAAAGGATTTTGGGGGTTTTGCAGGACGCACAGGGGGGAAAAGATGTTAAAAAGCCTCCTTCCTCGCCCGCCCCCCCCCCCAATAGGTGTCTGCAGGAGTCGTTTAAAACACAAAGCCGGGGAGAATTGGGGAGATGGGGCTCAAATCACCCATTTCAGCCACAAAAGCTTGGCGGGGCTATTGGGGCTGGACGGACAGACGGACCCACCCCCCCCCCCCACGGAGAAGGGCCAAAAGAAGAGCAAATTTGGGGGCTTTTTCAGGCAGGGACTCTTTTTATTTAAATATCAAAACGCACGGGGTAATAAAAGACACGGAGCATCACCCACCGGGGCCGAGGGGGGCTGCGGGGGGAGGAGGATGGACCCGGGTGGGCTCACGGCGACGGCTCTCGCCGCGAGCGGGACCCACGGCCCAGCCCCGGGGGACACCGGCTGCTGCCGCGGAGGAGACCGAACCCGGGAATTAACCTCCTCGGGTGCTTTCGCCTCCGTACGGCTCGTTTTATACCTTGTTATCGCGAGCGAGAGCCCGCGGGACCCCCAAGCGTCGCGGCCGAGCCGCGGTTCGAGCAGACCGACGGGGACCCGAGCATCCGCCCAACGCTAAACCCGAACCGGGGGTCCGGCTTAAACGATAATTTATTGGAAAATTAAAAGCCGGAGGGAAGAGACACCAGCGGCCCGGCGCCGTGTCCTGAGGTAGGTGCCGGGCCGGGCCCGGCGCTGCGTTTCCTGAGCTCTTGGGCCGCCGCGCGGGTCCGGGGAAGGGTCGGCGCCGGGCAGGTCCCGCTCACAGCCTGGGCTTGATCTGCAGCCGCTTCCCTGGAAGGAGAGGGGAAAAGGGTGAGCGGGGCAGGGATGCACGGCGAAGCGCCGCGGCTCCCCCGGGGCGCGCGGGCAGCTGGAGAGAGCCTTGCTGGCCTCCCCGAGGACGCCGGCCCGGCCCTCGCCGCGCGCCGGGGAGAAGCGAGCGCCGCCGCGGCATCGTCCCCCGGGGCCGCGGGAGCAGCTGCCAGCCGGCGCGAGTCACCCCGGGATGGGGCGCGCGGGGTCCGCTGGCCTCACCTCGTCCCTCGTCGAAGGCCGCGTTTTCCGAGCCCCTCGGGGACGCGAAAGCCCTTTTCCACTTAGTGGCACCTGGGAGCAGAGAGGAAAAAAAAGGGAAAATCATCATTTGCCTCGATCCCCGATTTCATCCCATCGCAGCATCAGACCCCGGGGACCGTTAGGGAAAACTAGCAGGAAGCGGATAAAAAACCCCGGATCCCACACGGGACACGTTCGGACTCGTCCTGCTTCCGACAGCGATTCCGGAGCAAAGCTCCCGGTCGCTTCCCGCTAACCTAATCCCACCCGGTGATCGCCGCCTCCGGGAAGGTGCTTGGGGGGTTTGATGGATGCCGGCTCCGGTGGAGCTCTGCACCGCTGCTGCCCGGTGTCCGCGCGGAGAAGGAGCAGCAGCATCCCCGAATCGCTCCCGGCAAAGACGCCCGAGTCAGGGGCATCACCCAGCAGGTACCAAAACCCACCGGAGACGTCTCCGGCCACGAGGCCGCTTGCAGCGGGGCCGGCTTTGGCGGAGGAGCTTTCGGAGCGGCGAAGAGCGGAGGGCGGCGAGCGAGGGGTTAACGCTCCGGCCGTGCCGGCTAAGCGGGATACGGCTAAGCGGGATACAGCGACCAGCAGCAAAGGGAAAACCATCAACGAAACCACCCGGGGTGGGGAGAGAGGGGGGATTTGGGGCTGGCAGAGCGGACGGGTTGCGCGGCGATGACAACTTGGTGATAAATCACGGATGCCGGTAAAGCGGCGGGTTCGGGGACTCGGTCGGGCGCCGGTTGCCGCTCGCATCCCGCCAGGCGGAGAGTGCTGCCATCTAGCAGGCACCAGCCACGGCCCGGGAAACGCTTCCCGGCCCGGCAAGAGGACGCAGAGATTTTTAGGGCCCCGAGAGCCCGGCCCCACGCGCCCCGTCCCAGCACCCGGTGCAACGGCCTATGTCTGCTCGAGGGTGTTTTCGGAGAGACGGAGCGCCCGCCACTTCCTCGGGGGATTCACGCCGCCGAAGGTCCCGGCTCCGCCGTCGTCGGGGACTTCCCGGTCTCGGTTTCCAGCTGTCCTCTGTTCCTCCGGCCGGGAGTCCCCGGCCTCTTCCCTGCCCGCGCTCGCTCGGCTTTCCCGAACCTGACGTGGGGCTGTGAGGGGGGATCACGGCATCGATCCGGTGGCCTCGTGTGCCTCATCTCCTCCATCTCCCGAGGACCCCGACCCTGGTGTCAAGCTGAGACCCCCTGCCTGGGGTGCCGGGACCCCTTTGCAGGACCCAGTCCACGTGCTCTTCATTGACCCCGGCAGATGACACCAAGTCCCGCTCCGTTTCAAGCCAGAGCGTCCGTTTCTGCCAATTTTCTCCTTTTTTACATCCGTATGGGGCACGCGGGGCGGCTGGAGGGTTTTACACGCTGGCGACCAAACTTCCCCAATGGGCGGGTGGGAGCATGGTGGTCACCTGGTCCAGGAGAAGACCCCGAGGCTAGTGCAGAAGGGGGAGATCTCCCAGGAAAAGCTACGTTATTAAGCAGCCAGGACTATTTGGAGAAGTCCTCTCTCATTTAGGATTACAAGAAAAGAAAAACATTACGGAGGATAGACAGAGTCCGGCCCAAATGCCAAAGTCCACCCAGAGCCCGGTCGGGGACGTGCAAAGCAGCGTAGGACCTGCACGCGCTTCCCATTTTGCCCATCCCTTTGCCATCCAAGGCGTCTCCGTTTCAAAACCCCTCCTTCCAAACCGGTTTTCCCCATCATATCATCCTTCGCGGCGCGTTGGACGACCCACGAAGCAGCGGTGGGGCCGGGCCGGGCGAGGAGCCCACGCGATTCCCACCGACGGGGAGCCACCACGGGCGCCAGGCGCCGGGGAAGCGGCGGGTCGCGTCGGCGAGTTTTCCTTTCCTCCTAAACTTGGGTAAACAAACTTGCTCGGCGCCCGAGCAGCCGTGGCAGTGATACATCGCTTTTGAGCTAATTTATGTAAAATAAAGAGGGCTCATTTAGCACCTTTCCACCCTTAATATAACACCCATACATCAGAGGGCTGCACGGCAGCCCCGACCGCCTCGGCTATTAGTCACCTGTGACGCCGGCTAATGCGGCTTCCGACGCCGGCAACGGGAACGGTGCGCCGGAGAGACGCTGGCAAGACGGGATTCCAGGTCGCGTCCCGGCGAGACTCCAAGGACCGTTTCGCCGGATGCATTTGCCCAACCACTTTTCCAGGATGCCTCGGCGTTCGTTGCAGCATCCTTAAAGCTGGCTCCAACTCTCCCAAAGAAGCCACCGAAGACCCAACGTCAGGTCTCCAGAGAGCCCAAATCCCATGGATGAGCACCCGGGAGGGCGACACGCAGGTGGAAAAATCCATGTTTCCACCACCCTGCTCCAGGGTCTGGAGAAGGAAAGACTCATTCACTTATTTTTATGAGGCGCTACAAAATTTCCCCTGTTTTGCTGCAAAATCATCCACCTTCTGCTCGTGCCGGGGCTCTCGCGGACCAGGAACCGGAGCGGATGGGAGCGACGGCTCAATCCCCTCGGAGCAGCCGGGAAACTCCGCCGGTTGGTAGCGGTGCAGCATCAGGAAAACCGCCCATGTCGCCATCCAAAGCAAATATTATTAGAGAAGCAGAAATACAGATTTCTTTGCAGGGGGGGAAATAAAAAAGCCGCTACTTTTTAATTGCCTGCAATTAGCTTCCCGACTGCCGCGCGGGGTTTTGCAGAGCCGGGCTGGTTTTTTTGCCGGCCCCGGTGGCAGGGACCAGCCCGCGGACGCCTACCCGGCCTTCGGCCTCGCAGCGTTGCCCTCGGCTCGCGAAACCAGGCGCGGACGGATTAGCCCCAAAATCGCTCAATCTTCCCACGAGAGCACCCGGCGAGCGTCCAAGTGGAGGTTTCCCCCCCAAAATCCCTCAGCCGGACGGGGCGCCCGCCCGCCCCGGCAAACAAAAATATATTTTCTGCTTTTGTGCATGGGAGATTCTGCAAATTGTGCGATCAATCTCGGGCCGCGTCTAGCGCTGCCTCGCTCCCCTCTCCCACCCCCTGCCTTTCGGGAGCGCCGCAATCCATCTTCCAGGAACCAGGTATATAATTTCTAGTTAGCGAAAGCCGGGCGACGAAGCCCCTTTTTCATTACGATGATTGAACTGCTTCCAAAGAGAGGAGCGGGGCCGCCTCGCGAGCCCTCGGCGCCGAGCCGAGCCGCTTTTGCTGAGCTTGTCAGCCTCGCCGGAGAATGAGGACTTCCAGCGCTCTTCCTTCTGATGAAAATCAACATTTATTTTGCCTAAGCCTGAGAAGGTGTCAGGCAGCCCGAGAAACTTGCCACTCTGCGCGGGGAGAAGGGAGTGAAAGGGAGAAATCTAATAGAAATATATTATCCAGTCCGAGGAGTGGACACCGCAGTAAATCACGCGTCAGGTGGCACCATTAGGTTTTTCAATAAAAAGAGGCCTTCCCCCAGACGCATCCTCTCCCAGCGTCTCCATCTGCACCCAACGGGAAAGCTAAACAAAATCCGCCTCGACCAGATGCCGAGCGGCGGGGGGAGAGGCGAAGGGGGGTCTAAAGGCGCACGGCCAGCGGGGAAAGGCGGAGGAGGAAAGGGAGCGGCTCCAGTCCCCGTCCCCAAGCCCTCGAGAGTCCAAAAAAGCTTTTCTCTTGCTGCCGTGACGCGCGGGTCCGGCAGGGCCGCCCAGTGCCCTGGGAGCTGCCGAGAGCACGGATCCAGCCCCGGGAAGGGACGGCAGGATGCTCTCAGCTGCCCATGGAAGGTACCCGAACCCTGAAGCGACGGGATGCTGAGGATGCCGGGTTGCATCCAAAAAGCGCCGTGTGCTTACAGATTTGCAAACTCTCCCGCGGACTCAAAAACACCTTTCCAGAGGGAAAGCCGGCCGGCATATCGATGCCTTCCCTTCCCACTTTTCTGGCCAACCTCAAGCCAACGGGTGAGACGGTTGCGTCTTCATCGCTCTCACACCCGGGGTCCTCTGCCAAAGCCAGCCCCGCTGCAAACACCCACGTGGCTCCCCCAAATAAAAAAAGAAATCCTCTTTAGGGCTTTTTTTTTATCCCAACTGTTGCATAGGAGAGGAGGGGGTGTTCGCTGGGTTTTCCAATTTTATCCACTCCCCCTCATCTTCTCCTTTTGCATTTTTCCTACTAGGAAGCATGCGTTGGCCGGGGGGAGGCTCACCCGCCACGCGGTACCAAGGAGGTTTCATCCTGAGCGACGACGCCAGGGCGGCCGTGCAGCCCGCCCGAGAGGCGCGGAGCGATTTCCAGGCCGTTGTACACGGCAGCGGCACGCAGAGGAGGATCAATCACTGCGCTCCGCCGGGAACGCTTCGGATACCCGCACGCGGAGATAATAAATACACGCGCTGCAGCCGCTGCGCTCGAGGGGAACGACTCTGCCGTCAAATCCCCCTCCTTGCCTGAGCTCCGTAGCCGGGCACGTCACTTCGGTGGTGCAAACTGCACCCCATCCACCACCCCACACTTACCCCGGAGTTAAAGACCTGCGTTAAACCCCTCCAGCTGTCCCTGAACTACAGCAGTGATGCAATTTAACCAAAATGTCAGCGTGTGGCTATTCCACCGAAACCTTCTACCGCCAGTGACGAGGAAACTTCAGAGCTGGGTTGGTAGGAGAAGCTTCGTGCAGAAGGAAAACCATTCAGGATAGTCTTTCTTGCTAACCAGGATGTTTAAAATTGGGATGCGACTCGGGAGATTTCCTGCCACTGCTTGGGGACATGTGCCCCGGGAGAGCTGCCACGTTCCCATGTCTTTTCTCCTTAATTCCCTCTTTTGGGAGGAAAGAAACAATCGGCCTTGAGAGAAGCAACCAAATCCAACCCGCTATGCTGCTGCTACCTTGAAAGAAAAACTTCTTTACTGTGAGGGTAACAGAGAGCTGGAAGAGGTTGCCCCAAGAGGCTGGGCAGTCTCCATCCTTGGAGACAGTCAAAAGCAGCCTGGACAGGGTGCTGGGCAACGTGGTCTAGGTGACCCTGCTTGAGCAGGGGGGTTGGACCAGAGGTCCCTTCCACCCTCAATCATTCTGTGATACCCGGAGAAGTCAACCCCGTTCACGTGGCTGGATGCGGCCGGCCACGGGCGCCAAGCCTTGAACTCCCAAATCTCCTCTCCAAGGAGGACCCCCGTGTGGGCCAGAAGCTGCCTCCCTCCTGCTTTACCCTGCTCGTGCTGACGGCTCATTTGATACCAGGAACGGAGATTTTGTCCCCAGCAACTTGGCAAGATCACGGGAACTATCAGATACAGTGAGTCCCAGATCTGACATCCAGCAATGAGCCGAAGTTCATCCTGAAGGAGCCTGGGTTGGATCATCTAAGAGGACTCTTCCCTCTCCAACTGGCAGGGCACTAAATAATGCCGGTGGGGAGACGACAGGGCTGTCAGATCTTCAGAAACCCTGAGCAAAGTCCGAAAGGCTTGATCTCCAGACCGTCCATCACGAGAGGATGAGGCCCTTAAAGACGGGCAGAAGATTAATATGAGAGAAGCGAGTTTCAGTCCTGGCAAATGAGTGCAACTTGGCAGGTCTGAAACTTGCCTGCAAAATCGATACGGAAAGAGGATTGGAAACGGGCAGGCAGTTAGATCCATGCAGAAAGTAAATCAGAAAGAATATTTTCAAATGCCGCTCATGGGATAAGAAATAACGATTCTGATTCAGATGGAGAGCTCAATTAGGAAAAGTCAGGATGCTCATCACGTTTACTGGAAGTTTCAACTAAATTGGCCGCTTTGCCATGCAGAAATTAAGAATGAAGTTTCTTACCTTGGGACTTCCTGAGAGCCGCAAAGACACTACAAGATCCAACATCTCCAACTCCAACCCTCCACGATACTCTGAACATCCACACTGCCCTAAAGCCTACCATCCCGGTGGCATGCCAAGCCACCTCATGGCTGCCCTTTGGGCACCGAAAGATGTGCCCATGACCAAAAGACAGCCAAAACCAGTATCCAGATAAAACAGGATCAATCAAAGCCTCCCCCACTGTGGGGATCACTGTCGAACACCCCCAAAATCCACACACATCTGCTGACTCAGGAGGAGAAGATGCAATCACTGATGATGAACAAATCCAGCATGTTAACGGGAAAGCAATTAGTCTGATACACATTGCTCGCTCGAGGAACGGGTGTCACCCGCTACCTGCAACTCAATAGATTCTGCATTAGAAAAGCAATTATATTAGAGGTCTGTTAATCCAGTTATGAAAGAGAGTTTTGATGGTCTCTAATTAAACTCTCTCTGCATGCCTGATGTAGCATGTATCAGCCTGAGACTCGCCAGGGCCGGAGAAGACAGCAGGGGAGGGTTGTGCCCTGGAGGAGAACGGGACAGCAAGGATGGGGAGGAGGGCAGGGCGAGCACAGGAACATCCTCCCACCACCCCGCAGTTACGTGGATCAACTTCTTCAATTACAAGAAACATCTGCTACATGCCGGGTTGTGTGAACAAGGAGAGACCCAGCTGAGCCCTTCGCAGCAACTGCTGCACGAAAAAGAGCTGTTAAGGTCCAACGAAGATCTGCGCCGCCCCCAGAGCCTTCTTGGCTGATGAAGCCATTATACCACCAAAGATCGCTTTCCCCTACACCGACAAGACTGGAGAAGATCTCCTGGGCCATCCCCCGCCAACACGGCCCTGCCCCGGGCCCCCTTTCCCTGCAGCCCCATGCTTGCTGTCTGCACTGAGAGGACGAGCCTAGCAGGCCTTACAGATCTTTGCTTCACAAAGCCAGGCCACATCTGGGCTTGTCCCTGTTTCCTTGCTGTGTTGGAAGCACAGGAAGACGTCAGGGCTCAGCCTCCCGCTGCCCTTCCTCTCCTCGGCTTGGGCTTGCCTGCTTGGTATCATCCCTGGAGGATCTGTGAGCTCCCGTAACTCACACAAGCTCTCGCCATGACCTCCTAGATGCCTCCACCTCCTCCTGCAGCTCTCCTACCTGCTTCCTAAGGGGTTCCACCACCGGACACATCCCCAGCCGCATGTCCTTGACCTCCCAGCCATCACTGGCCAGTGACGTGACAAATCAGACCTCATCGTTAAGGCTGGACGAATTTAAGTAGGAGGTTGGACTCAACAACCTCCACAGGTCCCTTCCACCCTGAATTATCCTATGATCCTATAGACAAGGGCTGAACTTGGGTTAAGGCATTGAGGGTGGGGGTCTTGGTGGCCTCATGGCCTGGCTCTGCACCCCAAACCCTGAACCCACTCATCAGCAGGCTCCTGACCCCTCTCATAGCTAAGTCCACTGCTCAGAGCACACTGAGAGCTCAGAAGAGCCAGGTTACAACAGAGTAGGGCCACGAGGCAGGAAAATCCCTGTATCTCAGAGGCTCTGCAGCAAGCTGGACCCTTATGCTTCTTTCTCCCCATCATCCCTTATAGACAGCTGGCATCTCTGCAGGGACCGAGCCCGATCCAGCCCCTGGTGACCCACAGCTTGGAGCCTGTTAGTGAGGAAAAGGTCCCGCCACACGGTTTGGGAGTCAGCCAGCCACCAGAGGAGAAGGCAGGACCTGCAGAGAAAGGCTGCTGCCTCCGCGGGTGGCAGAGACGGAGAAGCAGCCCAGGTGGGCTCAATGCAGGAGGCTGCATCTGCCACTGCTTGTGGCAATGTCTCCCCAGGGCTGAAGAGCAGCAAGAGCCACACCAGCTCCAGTGCAATGCTGGAAATGAAGCAGAAGCTGTTTGGACACTGTGTGATCAAGAGGTGCCTACGGGGAGGAACAGGCCCAATCCCTTGCAATGGACTGGAGCCTTATCGCACCGAAGTCAATGACAAAAATCCCATCACTGTTTATCCCTTCCTTTCTCCCTTCTCCTTTTACGAGCCTTCGCAGCATCTGCTGTAGCAGATCTCCATCGCGAGGGCCCACGGGGCAGCAGCTTGCTCCGCCGCAACACCTCCGTCGCTCCGGCGAGCAGATGGCACGAGGCATGCAACAGCGTCGGCGCAGGGAAACGAGCGCGGCGCCCTGGCAGCCTGCCCAGCGGCAGACCCCGCTGCCACCGCTGTCCCCCCGTTGTCCCCGCAGAGACCGCCCAGCTGCCCCAGATCCTGGGGAGGTAACGCCAAAGTAGCCGCAGATCTGGGCCGCTACCTGGAGTCACTGTCAAGCGGCCACTCCCTGCCCAAAGGAGAGCTGCTATTTCCCCGAAACATGAAGATCAGACATTTACCAACTCCTCTCGCGGCCAAAAGCCATCCCCTGGCTCTCCCCTCTGCTTTTCATCCCACAGCTCCCCGAGCCACAGGCCCACCAGCAATTAAGCTCCAAAGCTCCCGCTGATCGGGAAAGTATGACAAATGGGGAAACCGAGGCACGCAGAAGTCAAACACTACTACCCTGTTAAAAACCCTGTGTTTGCACAAATGCTTCAGCTGCTGCTGTCACCTGCAGAGGCTAAAATTGCTGTGATCGGAGATCTCAGATAATCTGCACGTCTGCACGCTGATGTGCTACACGGACCTGCGAGGGGAGGCTGAGAAAACTTGAGGACCAGGAGCAGTCTTGCTCTCTAGCAAGCAGAAGTGGAGATGATCCAAGGAAAGCAGCGCTTGGCCCATCACCCCCCACTCTTCCCCATTAAGTAGGTGACCAAGCTGGGCACGTTGCAGTGGCCCAGAGGTGTCACGAGCCACCTCACTGCTCATTTTCCCACAGCCCTTATTAGACGACTCCCCTGGACCAGCCCCACAACTCACCGAGTTTCCTGCCCCTGTGAGTGACCAGGGCACTTGGAGCAGGCAGGGGTAGAGGAAAGAGCGAGTTATTGTCACCCTTCGGGTGATGCACCGAGGACTTCAAACAGGTTCCTCAGAAGCTGCAATGCCTAAGAAAGCTTCTCCAACACCTGGACCAGACTTTGTGGAAGACAGGTCCACTCCGGCAACAAACTCTCCAACAGAGGCCTGACAACGGTTGGCCATAACACTCCCACCAGCAGTGGGAGAGACCACGCAGGCTGCAGGAGCAGGCACCCATTCCTGCTCAGAAAGGGGGTGCTGGCAATGATGAACCAGACGGAAGGAGTCTGGAGGAAGGACAAATAGGGGAGAAGCAGGAAATCTGCATGGGCAAAAAGAGCTTCCCTCAGCCAGGTTGCAGGAGACCCAGAGCCCATGTAGGTCAACCCATCCAAAGAACAGGCAATGGAGGTGGACACATCCGAAACAGGTGATGGAGGTGGACCGGCCACAGGTGCAGCCACTGCCTCAGGACTTCATCTTGGCCAATATCTTTTCCAAAAAGAGGCAGGAGCCTCCCGCCAGCAGGACTAAGACCTCTGCTCCCCATTAGCCATGGCCCAGATTCTCAAGAAAGTCCAAGGTGGCTCAGGTACCTCCAGAGAGTAGCTGGGATGGAGGAGCTAGACCTGCTTCTTTTCTATCTGAAGACAACGAGGAGACTAATGGAGGACTGCTGTCCTCACCTACCTGTCTTCCACCGCCTTCAGCTCACTGCTGTCCTCACCTACTTAAAGGGCAGTTGAAGATGCCCTCACCCATGGAAGCGCACAAGAAATAATAGATCAATATTAGAAACTGTATAAAGAGCTGTTCCCATGGATAAATAAAAGACTTCTGTTTTATCATGAAAAAGTCCTAGAGATCAGTACTAAAGTCTGCACTAAATGCTTCATTAGAAGCACTTTTCAGGATTGGACTAATTTGTTAATACTGTAGAAATATTTTTCCCTCTATGTAACACTTGTGAGACCACACCTGGAGTTCTGCGTCCCGTCTGGGGCTGCCCAGTACAAGAGACATAAACATACTAGAGCAAATCCAGCGGAGGCCACCAAGATGGTGGGGCTGAAGCACAGGACATACAAGGATTCCCATTTCCACATGTGGGAAACCATGTTTTAGCCTTCAGATAACGTTTCCTCCCAGGCCCTACTGACAGAAGAAAACTGTAATAACTCAGTCACGCCGGCGCTGATGCTCAAACACGTTATTGCGTTGCTCCTGCTCAACAAGGTTACCATCCATCAGCCGAGCTGCAGTAACTGTCCGTGCGAGCGCTCTCAGACTGCAGCGCAGCACGGCTAGAAAGCCTTGCCCAGCAAAAGCGCTACTGTAGCTCTTTTTTGCCGTTAGCTAAGGACCGACACACAGCCCGTTCCTGTAGTCCAGCACATGCCGGCCACCATTATCCCAGGACAACCCAAGCAGGTCTGACCCTTGATCACCCTTGATGCAGACGCTCTCTGTAGGGCTTCAGGGCATCTTCTGCCACAGGCTTACACCAACCCAAGGGATGTCAATGGGGTTAATTTTTATCCGTCTCCCCCAGTTGCCGAGATGGTTTTAGAGAGAAGAGCCAGCGGTAGGAGAAGTGTTAAATGGGACACTGGAGGCGGCGGAGGCCCTGTGGGACCTTCTGCACTGCAGCCAGCCGAGGGGATTCGCTCGGGGGGACCAGCTGCAGACACGTGTAGGGCTTGGAGGACTGGCTTTGTGCTAAATAAATGACATCTGCTCTCCGATTTTGGCAGCTGAGGAAGAAAGGAGGAGAAAACGCAGGGAAAACATCAACCTAGAGCAATAGCTGGGGCTTACCAGGGAGATAACACCATCTCAAACACGCTCCGATGCTGGAGCTGGAGATGTTGGGTGAGAGACCGGGAGATGAGCACGCGTCCCCGCACGTCCTTCCAGCACGTCTAGGATGTTGCTGAGGAGCAATCGCATCTCCAGCATCACCCGGCAGCGGTTCTCACCGCTGCGCCGGCAGGCAGGGAGCAGCTCCGAGCTGCCTAACGCGGCACGGGAACGATTTAACCCTCGAAGGCGAGAGCGGGCGAGCCGAACCCAGGTCCGGGCAGGAAGGG
This sequence comes from Casuarius casuarius, assembly GCA_003342895.1. Classification (NCBI taxonomy): domain Eukaryota; kingdom Metazoa; phylum Chordata; class Aves; order Casuariiformes; family Casuariidae; genus Casuarius; species Casuarius casuarius. The sequence continues at coordinate 243,604 of PTFA01000308.1, read as the reverse complement.
CGGGCAAGGGGGATTTGCGCTCTCAAAGTTATTCCTCCAGAAGTGAAAGCTGTAAACAAAAATAGAAGCACTGCACCTCGATGAATTCCTCCAAAGCAAAAGCGTTTGAGCGTGCTCAGCGGAGCCGTTAAAAAAGACTGTAGCGAGCATCTTCCATTAACGTTACGACCGTGAAATATGACAATAAAATGATAGCCGTATGGTCGCAAATTTGCAGCCCGCCGAGTTGCTAGGGGTTTATCGTCACTCAAACGTGCAGAGAGCTGTAAAATGTTTACAGAAAGGGTCGTTTGCAGCTATAAAATCCTCTTTTCTCTCCTAAACAAGGCTGAGTGGAGCCATTTACAAACCCCTGAATGTTCATCGGGGGAGAGGGGAACATCTGTTCTCTCCAGGAGTTTTCAGTGATCTTCTCGAACAAATTAACTAAAATGGGTGCTTTCTAATTAAATTAGCACTCGATTGGAATGGTTTGCATTGGTGCGCTTGCTTACAATTAGCGCAGGGAGGCCAGTTAGGCTCCGGCGCAGGCTATTTAACTGGAAGGTGAAATATGGAAAAGCACATTACCTGGAAACGCTTACCGGAGGGGCAGGGGAGCCGCGTGCTCCCCCCGGCTCTGCCCTCCCGCGGCACCGCCGGGCGCTTACAGAGCAAAACGAGGCGAAGGCTGCAACGCTGCCAAGAGGCAGCATGAGGGTTTCCAGTCCTGCCCGGTGGCACAGAGCTGCTGGGAAGCCCCTTGCAACGTTCACCTGCTGCTCAAGAGGACGCAACTGTGTGCTAAGGACCGGAGCGCAGGTTAATTCGGATTAGCCGACTAGTCCGTGGTGGTGGGAAGTGCATAAGGTGGAGGCAACGCTCACCGGGGACCAACGTTTCGGCGCTGGAGCAAACAGTCCAGCCCCAAAAGGCTGCGGGGAATAGGGGCTCAGGGGCACCGAACTCACTGCAAGCAGGGTAGGAGGACATGGACTTCTGGCACCCAGTGCAGTCTGTCTTGGAGTTCGGCAGCTATCGCAGATGATGGACCCAGAGCAGGAATGGGATGGGCCTTAAAACCACGGGGCTGAGTCTTTAAAACAGCCCAGGGATACGGCCCCGGCAGCGACTAAGCCTGGCCTGGCAGGGACAGAGATGTCATGAGGGTGCAGCAAGCRTGGGAAAACCTAACGTAGAGAGGGGACGCACCCAGCTCATGTCCCTGCAGAGGTGCCATGCAGGAGAACGCGGCTAGTCCCTATGCAATCGTAGCTCTGGAGCCACAACAGATCATTTGGATAATCCACACCCATGTTCACATCCCTCATAGGGATGGCAACCCTGGGGCCGCAGCCTGGTCCTAGCGCTGGGCAAGTCCTTCCAGTCTCAAGGCCCGGCTGCAAGATGGGGACAGCAGTCACATCAYYGGKGACAGACACGTTTGCACGTGGATTYGAATTTGCACAGAGCTCCAGGACGCTTGGCTGGACACATTTTGCTCTCTCTCAGCCACATGGACCGGCCTTTCAGAGGACGCCCAGAAAGCACCAGTGAGCTGAAAGCTGATGCTCTTCCAGCCCCGAATTAAAAGGCTCCTCTTGCAGCCCGGACCAGTGCCATCTACCCTCCCACGTGGCAGCAAGGGCAGCAGTGCTAACAGAGCGGTCTCACCACCAAACCCCTGCTCACCTAGCGTCTATTCTCCTTCTGGCTGATCAGGAYGAAAGTCCATTAGGGGAAAATATACATGCATATATATATGCAATACAGATCCTTCCCATAACTGGCCTTAGACACTCCCACGTGCAAACTAGTCTCTCAGGAGATGTTGGACCTCCTGGTCCCTCCAGCAGCGAGAAACCCCTTGGGCTGCAAGGTGCTCCAGGGAAAGCCTCTCCGTTGACTCCTGGGGACGGGTGCCACTGCTGGCACACGGGGCCGATGGCTCTCCTGGGATGAGCCGGGGCAGGGGCATGTTTTCTCTGATTAGATATCAGGGTTCCCCCAGCCACCGTCGTGCCTCTGGGCTCCTTGGTGTGAGCGGAGACGAGCGTYTAATCACACAACCCACCAGACATCACCACCACGCACGGAGCAAACAGCGTCCTCGCSCTCATCCTCGGACTAACGGCAGGCGATCGACGCATCGCTCTGGCAGGGAAACGGCCTCGTCATCAAATTATTTTACAGACATTTGCAATTCCTTCCCTCATTTCCTTTCCCAGGGTCTCCAGCCCTGCTGGTATCTCGTGCTCTCCCTGCTCACCAGCGCTTGCCCAGCTCAACCAGCGCGGCGGGGCGCATGCCCCGTGGGGAGGCAAGGACCTGCACGCTGCTGCTCACCCCAAATCTTTTCCCTGCCAGCCCTGGAGAACCCCTAACTTCCCTACTCATGTCCCTGCACTGTACCAGATACTTTTTCTCATCTTCTCCATGCAAAGCAACTGGAAATTATCCCCCCTATGATGCACAAACACGAGCTGGAGAAAAGGCTGCCTCCCGGATACCCGTCCCGCCGGAGCACCGCTATCCCCCACCCGACCCACGTGCTCTTCACCGAGTTGCTGCAGACTACCAAGTGCAACTGAGGGCATTTCAACAGCTTGCTTTCAGTGAATTAATTGCTCCATCTCCATCGCCGAGATCAAAAAGGCAGCTTAACCCGCTGGTTCAAGAGCACTTGCCCGCAACGGCGGCAGCGGCCCTGCCACCGAGATCAAAAGCACGTTGAAACGGGGCCAGCAGAAGGGAAAGAGGGAGGCGCAGCGGGGGAGAAGGCACCGCGACTCCAAAGGGAAGCCCGGCACTTCGCTCCGCGCTGCGGAGAAGAGCCTTTCCAGCAGCGGCGATCCCTGCTGAAAGGACGCGTTCCCATTGCTTCGCGTTGCGATAGCGCACGGCTCGGTGGCCACCGCTCAACCGCACGCTCGCCTGTGACTTCAGGAATATGTTGCTAATCCTGGGAATTTTCTTCCTGACAGCATCAAGGCATCTCAGCTCTCCCTGGCTTGAAGCGGGGTTTACGCTTGGCTGTCGAGCCAGGCAGAGCTCCGGAGCTGCTCAGCCTCCGGCCGAGGAGGACCATGCCAATGCCCCAGCCCTGCTTCCAGCGCCAAATTCATCCCTTCTCCCAACGGGCCCCGCGCCTGTCGCACGCGAGGCTGCAGGAGGCACGAGAACGAAGACGGGGAGGGAAGCACTGCTGGTTTCTCCAGCTCCTTCCTCCACGCCAACCCGCGTCATGTGCCATCCGAGCTAGCAGCAGCTTCAGGAGCATTAATTTCATCCTTCCTCTCTGTTACCTTCGGCTGGTGCCGGGGCAGGAGACAGGGCTCTTCGCTGCACAGTCACTGCTGCACCACTGAACTGCCCGGGCAGCTCAGCAGGACTCACCCGGTTCATCCAAGGTGGGGGAAAAAATCACAAATCGCTTTTGCAGCTGTTCTGCTTTCCCATCGGATCACCTCCGCCCTCCGTTCAAACTGAAACGGCCAGTTATTGCCACAAACCGCGTGGATTTTAACTTTTGAGCCGAACACTGTCCCCCTTCTGCTATCTGCGACGGCGCTCGGGAGATGCGACTGCTACAAACCCCTCTGACGAAGGACCGGAGACAAAAAGGAAAACGGGAAGCAACGACACCGGCAAAATCCCAGGGATTTGGCTGCTCGGCTCCAGCCGAACCATCCTACGCTGCACTGGAAAGGACCACGCACGTTTTAACGGAGTGGCTTCAAGGCACCCCACGAGGACATTCGCCCTCGGCTTCTCCTGTACCACTGCTCCGTCCCCCTCCGCGCCTGCAAACGCGTCCGATGTCCTCTGAGCCCCCCCAAAGCCCCTTCACTTCCATCGGAGCCGGCGATTGCGGGATTTTCCCGGTTAGGGGCTGAATTAGGGGAGGGAGAACCAAGAAAGACGTTGGGGAAACAGAACTACAGCTCATGTTTGTCGGGATCACGGGTTCCCTTTGCAGGGAAACAGCGAGAAAAATAATTTCTTTTCAGTTTTTTCAACACTTTCCTCCCTTTTTTTACAGTCACTTCAACTGACAAATTTGGTCAAACTCTTCCAAAAATTAAAAACCAGCAGGGCGGAAGCCGTTTGCTCAATTCTGTCAGACTTCACGAGAAAGTCTGGCTCGTCCTAAAGTTGCACCTTTCAAAAACTGCACCTTCAAAAATTGCACCGATTTCCAGAGTCTCTTCCCCTGCCTGTTAATGAAGCAGCAAAGCCGATTATCCGAGACTAATACGGGCTCTTCCCTCGAACTTGCATCCCACCAGAGATGGTTTTATCCCCAAGTTTCCGAGCTGTTTCACGCTGGGAAACACGTGCAATGGGTGCTCCGGAGACCGGCGGTGAAGCGGGGCAGCCCGGTGGGTGCGGGAACGAAACCGGAGCGACCGCTTCCTACCTGGCTCCTCCGCGGGCTCGTCCTCACCCGGCTCGGCTTCGCACGCCCCGCTCCCGGGGGAGGCGGGCGACTGCAGCGAGATGAAGGACGGCAGCTTCCGGAGCCCGCTGCTCCGCGAGGGATCCGCGTCGCTCCAAAACGTCGCCTCTCGCTCCGCGCCGGAAGGCCCCGGCGTTGCCCCATCATCGTGGAGCTGCGCGGCATCATTCCTGGAGGAGACACATGCAAAAAAAAATAATAATAATTAAAAAAAACATTATCCCTCCTGGAGAAGCTGAGCACGGTATCGGAAGAGGCCAGGGCGAATGGCCGGAGTTGCACGAGGAAGCTCTCTGCTCTCCATCCCGGGCTGCCCCTTATCTCCGATTTCCTGGGAACCAGATCGGATTCAGCCTCTTTGCCCCGCCAAGCCCAGGCGACAGGCGGTGACAGTGATGGATAAGGCGAGACCTGCCGAAGGGCTGCAGAGGAATTAGCACCACCCCAGCCCGGCCCCTCACCTGCTCGTGCCGGGGGTGGATTTGTTCGGCCCTGACAACGCCCTGGGCGGCAGGGCTTGGTGGCGAGGATGGAGGGAGCCTTCATCGCTTGGCTTCGGGGCTGCAAATCCGGCTCCCCGCCGCGGTGCATCCCCAAGGATAAAACACACACGCTTGCTCCGGCATTTCCCTTTGCCTTTTTGCTCATTCCCCAGGTTGTCCCACCAGCAAAAATAACCCCTATGACAGCTCTAGTGGCCATGGACACTCCTCCAGGCATGCATCGGTCCTGCTCCCTGCGGGGATGAGGAAGGCCAACGTCTCCGTTGGCCTGCAGGGCTCCGTCCTCAGCGCCCAAGAGCTTTATTTTTGGCCAACAGATGCTCCAGCTAGCGCCTTGCTGAGGAGAGCACTCACTACAGGAACTACCCTACCTGCTGTGAGGGTGACAGCACTGGAACAGGTTGTCTAGAGAGGTGGTGGAGTCTCCATCCTTGGAGATGGTCAAAAGTCAACTGGGCAGAGTCCTGGGCAATGTGCTCTAGGTGACGCTGCTTGAGCAGGGGGTTGGATTAGATGATCTCCAGAGGTCCCTGCCAACCTCAACTATTCTCTGATTCCATGTGAGAAGATACCACCACTGAATAACAGCAGTTGGATTGGGGCCAAACCAAGGCAAACCTGGTGTCTGGGACGGTTGCTGCCCCATACCCTGGGCAGGAAAGCGTCAAGTTCCCCCATCCTGGCTTGGCATCAGCGGCACAGTTTCCGAGCACCCGGGAAACACCCGGAGCGGGCTGGGAAGGAAGCTGTTTAAGGAGAAGGGCAAACCGCGTTCCTCGTAGTCGTTCCTACCTGCCCGTCTCTCCGCAGAGCCGTCGCCACTTGGAGGGTGGGTGGCCGCGGTCGGCGTCGCCGGCAGCGCCGGGCTGCCGCGGGCGGCGCTTCTTCTGCGGGTGCTGCAGCTTGCACTGGGCGCCCTTGGGGCAGACGCCCTTCTTGGCGAAGTCCGGGCAAACCAGCGTGTGCTTCTTCTTGCACTGCAAGGGAGACGGGAGCAAGGTGGGGAAAGGCGGCCGCGGACCCCTCCGCACCTCCCGAAACACCCCGAGATGGGCGCCTTTGGATGGCACCAACGCATCGCTAGGGCAGAAGGACGTGCTGGTGCTTCCTTCTCGCCCCGTCCTCCTCCCCATCACACCATCACCCTCCCTCTCTTCTGAGAGAGGCTAAACACTCATCTCTTTTCCAAGTGCTCAACTTTAGAGACCCAAAACGACAAATATCTTAACAGTAACGATCTGCCCAGAGGCGGCAGTGGCAGAAGGTCCCAAGGAGGTTAACCGGGATGGAGAAGCTGGTGTCAGGATGGACACAGGACGACACTGTCCAGACGGGGTCTGTGACCTCTCCCTGCATCAGACGCTCTCGGGGCTTGGGGAAGAGCAGGGAAAAAGCACGTTCCTTCGCTGCAAAATGAACCTAATTTGGGACTGCTGCCGGCAGCACCTTCTGCCAAAGGCCACCACGGCCAAGGGCTGGGGGCGGGCCCGCTCTGCTCGGGGACGGTGCCGATAAACGAACTCAGCCTGCGCTTGGCCCATCTGGGCACATGTCCGCACCCCGATGACAACAGAGGCATCAAAGCAGCCCGAGACGTCCCAAAGACAGGCGAGCGTTGCAGATCCCGTGCCGGCTACCCATGGCGAGATGGCAGGCTCTTCACGCCACGCATGCAACCAAGGTTTACGTCGTCAGGACGCGTATCGATAACGTTATTTATTGCAAACTCACGTGCCGTGGAAGCCCACCCTTGGGCACCCAGCCACTGCTGCAACACCACCGCCGCGGCACGGCGTTCGCAACACCGGGAAACGCTTCCCCGTGGCATCGCGTGGGCCCTCGCATCGCCTCCACGAAGAGAGCTGCAGCCCCCTTCCCCTCCGAGCGGGTCCTGCCGTGCTCCAAGGGATTCCCGGGGGAGAAATGCACCGCACAACTGTCCTTAGCACACGTATAAATATCCGACTTCCCGGCCACGAGTGCAAGGCGGGACGGAGGTGAATCGCCTGCCCTTTCGCTCCGGCTCGGCTCGGAGGGCGCAGAGCGGCGCTGACCTTTGGGATCACGCGACGGGGCTCCCCGCGAAAGGGCAGAGGGGATCTGCCGCCCGCTGGGACCCCCGAGCTCGTCAGGCCGAGGCCGTCGTTAAGCAGCGGGAGGGCCGGGGGTCCGGTGTGCAAACGGAGACGCTCTGCAGGGGGGACGGCCAGAAATGGAAAACGTGAGAACCAGGAGGAAAACCCGGTGGGAACGACAGAACCGCTTTACAAGGCCAGACACCGGGGGAAAAAAAACAAAAAAAACAAAACCCCACAAAACTCAGCTCCCATGATTTCCCCTCTCTATCTCAAAGAGGTTCTGCAGCAAGTAAATCTATAACCCAAACTCCAAAGGGACCTCAAGCACCTCTAAGCAGTGCCCAAATCCGGCGTGGCTCCAAAATCCGAAGGTTGCTCTACTGCATCCACGGACCGGCGCCGGAAGAGCATCCCCAGCCATAATCCGCTTTCAGACTGGTGTCAGCGCTGGTGGCAAACGCTTGTACCGCTCGCAAGCTGCTACGAATGTTAATTCTTATTTTCGGGATGTCATCCTGGAGCGGATACGTAAAAAACTTCCCGTCTCCTCCAGCGCACAAAGCTTCCCTCGCCCTGTCTCAGCGGCCGTCGTCTTGCAAACGGTCTGAACTAGGAAACAGAAGTCGAAATCACGCAGAGGCTTGGGAAAAGCTTGCGCCTTTTGCTTCTTTTCTTCTGCTTTCTCCAGCGCCGCGTCGCTCTCCCCCATCGTCTGCAACCGCGGCCGACGCTGCTGCTGCTCTTCGAAGCTGAGCCACGGGAGATCCCCTCCCGCGCAGCGAATTCCAGGGCGAAAAAGGGGGGAAAAGAAAAAAAAAAAAGTGCGGAACTAATTCCCAGGCCTCGGCTTCGGGTTTCTAAGGACTTTTCCGAGGATGTTTTTTGGGCGGCCGGGCCAGGCGCTGACGGCACGCTTGGCCACCCTCCCGCGGCGCTCGGCGGTCCCGTCCAGCGGCCGCCGGGGCCAGGATCGGCTCCCGCTCCGGGGCCTGCCGCCAGCCGTGGCGGCGCGGAGGGTGGAAAAGCCCCTGGTATTTATTTACGGGGCGGAGGGGGCAGCTCTGCGCCGCTCGCGTCCCCCCGGATGGATGCCAGCTCGGACGCGGGGATTCGGTTACTGTAAACCCGCCGGGTGCCCGGCCCGTGTCAGGCGAGGTGAAGGAGCGGGCTGGCTCGCGGGGCGCAGGGCAGCCACCTCCTTCCCGGGGCCATCCGATCCCTTCCACCCGTCGGCACGGCTAATTTTACCCCCCGCCGGTTGGCAGGTTGCACCATAAAAAGAGAAAAAGCATCTGGCCAGCAGTGGGAGGGGGGAGAGGCCGGAAAAAACGGAGTGTCCCCCCTCCAAAAAAGCCACCGGCGGGAGAGGAGACCCTGCTCCAACACGGGTGCTGCCAGCAAGGACGGGGCCACCTCGGGAGCGGGATCCTCCCGCCGGAGGCGGCATTTTCCCCGGTTGGGGAAGCAGCAAGCTCAGCTCGCCCTGAGCCCACGGGCACCTCGCCGGGTGCAATTTAAGGTGCTGCTAACTGCCCCGCACCGCGGAGCCCGCGCCAGCGCCAACCGGGGCAGGGGTGGGTCGGGGACGCGGGGATTTGCGCCGTCCGGCCTCCCTTGGCATGGGGCGGGCAACAGCTGGCCGGGCCGCTGCAAGGTGCCAGCTCGGTTCCCCCGGGCTCGGCTTGGGGACCGATTTCACAACCATTTTCCATGAACGCCCCTTGGCACGAGGAGCCGGGTTACTGGGACGGCCGGAGCCGCCGACTGACCTTACACGAGGCGACGGAAAGCCCGCGGCTCGGCGCGCCGGGCACCGAGCAAGCTGCCAGGAGATGCCGTCGCCCTCCCTGGGGACGGCGGGGAGGAGAGGACGCTCCTCCAGCCGGGGGACGGGACCGGCACCAAAACGACCTGCTGAGACCAAGCATGGCCTGAAATCGGGACGTTTCCACCCATCGGCACGTCCTGGTTTAGCCTTCAAGAGAAGTAACGGGGAATGAGAAGCCGGCCAAGCTCGACTCTGCCGCGCAGGCTCCCACCGGGGTCTCCTCCTCGCACCTGACAGCTAGTAAGTAGCTTTTTTTTGATGGATTTTTTTTTTTAATTGGGTGCAGATGGAAGCAGCCTTAAAAACTCTGGCTCCTCGTCATTAAAACCTGGAAGACAGAGATGCTCAGAGGACAGAGGACCGCTCCAGCTGGAAGCAAGGGACAGCATCTTCTGCGAGATCCCTACCGGTAGCAAAGCCCCTTCGGCTTGCCTTTTCTCTCTTGGCACAGGCACAACAGCACCCTTAACCCCATGCCTGAGCTAAGGGCATTGCTGCAATAAAAATAAACGATAACCAGAAGGTGCTTGTTGCCATGCTCACGAACATCAGCCCGTGATGGAAACCCAAACCCAACATCGCCCATCCATGTTACCCCCAGCAGCAGACCGGGCGGTGAAAAGTGAAGAAGCCCCTTGCTTGGTCTGAAAACATCAGCTCCCGAACAACTACGCCAGATGCTAATATCAAAACCTGCAGATTCCACATGACGTTTCCAGATTCCCTGCTAAGAATTTATGTCCAAAACAGGTTTCTGCTCCAAAGCAGAGTCCACGCGCCCTAGCAGAGCACTTGCAGAGAAGCAACAAATTCCTGCAGAAGGAGGTCGACAGTGGCTGACTCCAAGGAGCAGAAGAGACAGGGAACAACCTGTCCCACGGTGATTTCAGGAGGAAAAACTTGTGTCACAATAAAGGACATGGAGACTAGGACCAAGCAATGCAGCCCAAGCTATGTCCTTTCTCCCCATCCTTTTTGATGGCCTCATCCCGATGCTGTCTAGGATTCGGGGGCTTTGGGAGCACCCAGTGATGCAGCCGGTCTCAGAGCTTGGCTGAAGCATCTCAGCGCTGCCACAATACAAACGTCACTATAGATCCACGTCACTAACATCAGGATAGGCAGGACATGAAGAGCTTCACAAAAGCAAACACAACCCAATGCCAAGCTGTTGAGCTCTCCATTGGTGTTTGCAGAAGATAAAACAGCACAATCAATCAATACCTCGGAGTTGGAATAAGAATTGGACAGCGCTGTTAAAATACCTGAATTAAGAAGCACCAGTACAGCTGGGAGGGACTGAAGGACATCCCCTGCGAAGGGACCAAGCCTTTCATCTGCAGGGTAGACCTGCCTGCTTTGGTCCAGCCCAAACATAAATGATCTAAGGGATGAGGCTTTCTGTTGCCTGCCTTCTCTGCAACCTCCTGATGGCTCCCGCAACATCGCTTTTGACCATTTCCTCTCATCTTGCTCCTCCTTGGTTCAGAACTGCCATTTTGCTGACTCTTGCATGCAGTATTTGTGCTAATGGAGCATCTGCAGGGCAGAGCGTCCTACAGCATCTCCCGTCCACAGAACACCCTGTACCGCTCGGCACGGGGCATCGGGTTGCTGCTATCGATCGCCCGTGGCTTCTCCTGCTCTTCGGCTCTGCAACTCCTGCAGCCCTGCCTGTCGCCAAGACATTTTCGGAAGACAGGTCCTATTACCAGCCAGATCCTTCATTCCACCAAGGCCCAAATGTGAAATGCAATGAAGAAAAGCACCCATAAAAAAGGAAAAGAGTAACTCATACAGGGAACTTCAACAGCTGTGAAATTCTCTTCTTGCAGTGGCCAACGGCAGCATTAGGGTTCTCATTAACGTCAGGCAATAGATACGGAAACACTAAATGGGCTGGCAGGAAGAGTGGCGATCACTGAGGCAAAACAACACGGTATCTGTGAGAAAGCAGTGGACACTTGAGCTCTCAGTTTCAAAGACAATGTCTTTTTTTGGAAAGAGGAAAGGAAAAGCTCGAAATCTGCATAAAACTGAAAACTAGCCTCTCGGTGACACAGGGGTTCAGTAACACCACTGGCAGGGTGATGACAGCACTTGATAAACTGCCCAGTTAGAACTACTGCAGCCTGGAGCAGCAGACTTTGTACTACGGCCCGTAATAAATTCCTCTAAAACTGGAATTTTCCACGCAGCAAAATGATGTCAGAGACCATTACACATTTTGCTTCCATACTGCGGGCAAACACGACACCTCCAGACCTCATCAAAAGCAGGGGCCAAAGCACCACATTTGAACATTCCCAACGATTGTTTTGTTTAATTACATCTTCTTGCTTGGCAGTTGCCTCCTGACTGCTTCCACTGCTCTCTCCCAGTTCTCTGCAGACTTGCAAGAGCTCTGCTTGCAGTCGCAGCGACCAGACGTTGGCCCTTTTCAGGCTTGGTTTCCATTCGTGCCCTGCACCAAGCTGGAGGGCAGCCACGCGGCTTTGACGAGACTCCCTGACACTAGACGCCAAAACACGAAATAAGAGAAACAAACCAAGCCAAGAGGACAGAGAAGAGCCAGCCATCAGCAGCAAGCCCCAAAGCACCCCGGCCACTCGAGACCCTGTGAGAGCAGAGCTAAGGACTTCAGGAGGAAGGTGAATCACCAGCTGAAGAGCAAACACCAAGGATTGGCATCGGGAATGTCTACAGCATTTAACCATCTCCTGCACTACTTCGAAGCATCTTCTCAGGAAGACCATTTCCATCAGAGCAATCCCACAATCTCATCCATCTCACCGCAAACACATGACGGAGCCAGTTTCCCAAGAGGAACCCGCTGATGGTAATCACCAACCACAAATCATGACCACCTGGGATGGAGCCAGGCAAGCAAGCTGGACATCCATGGTGTACTGCCGACAGGTTCGTCTTCATCAGAGAAGACGAGGCGGTCAGTCAAGTACGCTATTCCAGGTGGCTTGGGGAAGTGCTGCCCTGTGCTTGCAGGCTGCTGGAGACTGGGACGGCAGCGTGCAGCCCGTGTTCCCCAGAGCGCAGAGAGAGCTCATCAGCCAACGGAGAACAAATGAGAAAGGAGGTAAATTCCAGAGTGGGAAGCAAAGATGTAATCTGGTCTTATTTGTGGCTGTCTCTACAGAAGTTAGAGCTGCAATCAAGGACTCTCTGCCTCATCAGTATATTCCCAGTTATTAGCCATGATTCAGAGACTACTTTTACTCTGAACTTCTTAATTTTCATCTTTTGTGATGCGCCTTCTCCTCCAAAGATATTAAAGTGTAAGAGAGAAAATCATAGACTAGTATTTATCTAAGCACTATTATCAACTAGCCCAAGCTATTAAGTAGTTCAAGTTTGCCCTGATAAGCAATATCTTTAATGTAAGCATCTGAATGTTGTTGAAGATACTACCGTTAAATTAAAGTAGCAATAAGAACCCTCATTATGCCATTACAGCGTACGGTAAATAAGATGCAACTGGAAACCCACAAAGATTTCTGTGGAGATACGTGGAGAGGATTGGGCAGAGAAGAAACCTGATTAGTTTTAAACCTCTTCTGCAGTTTACAAAGCATTTTAAGTGGAAAGCTCCCATCCCCAACACGGGGATTTATCGCTCGCTGTCAGGAACACAACTTTCGCTGCTGTTTTAATTTCAGCTGAGAATCACTCCGGGGTGCAGAATGAAGCGACTGACACCTTGCCAAAGTTCAGCGGGCTGGAGCTGCGCAAGTCAACCCTCTCCTGCAAAGTGCCGTATCCCAGCGCAGAGGCAGGGAAAACTCCTCTGCCTCCTTCCCGGGACAGGTCGCCTAGTGCATCTCTGCTCCCAGCACTAAACCCTTCTCCAGATCGCTGTGCAGCGTCTACAGGAGAGATGGTATGGCTCAAACTGCAAAACATTGTAGTTGCAACTCCCCAGCTCTTCCAGACACACGGAGAGCCCAGGCTTTTAAACCCATTTCAACGGCAAAGTATAATCGGTTCCTTGCTCCTGCTGACATGGCTATGCTCCAGGTACCTATTGCACTACTGGATTTGGGTGTTTGCTGAGTCCCGAACCACATTTTTACCCTATATTTCCAGAGATGAGCTCCAAGGCAGCCGACTGCCATTTGTGATCTGAAGAGCTGACACTTTTGTGATCGTTAACAAGCCTACCCACTCCTTTTTTTTTTTTTTAAATAAAGAATTTACTTACTGATCAGTTTGTTGACTGAAGATTTCTGCTACACATTATAGGAAAAACAAATTAAGCAGGCGACTGCGGCACCCAGAAAACATCTGTTAACCCAAGCCAAAATTAAAGATAAACAAAACGAAGTTGCCTTTGTAGCTGATTTTCATACAGCTGCACTGGACTATAAAAGAGCTATCAAAGGCAGTGCTATCCATCAGCTAATTCCCAACGATGGGGGAACGCAAGCCTCAGACCTCCCACGGCAGCTCAACGAAGGGGCTGCTCATCTTCATAAACTCTTGGTAAGAGCCGCATGGTACCAGGCTGTCATCAGCCAATCCTTCTACCCATGGTGGCTTCGACTGCGAAGTGCTCACGACTGCAGAGACACAACTCGGCACAGCTGTATGGGAACGTCACAAAGGTTCCTAAGGATCGAGTAACCAAGAGGAGAAATAACTGGTGGATGCCGGGCACTGGAGAAAGTCCAAGCCAGGCCACGAATGACCCGAGGTCTTCATGCTGCTGATCACTGCTTTGCTAATGAGGTGTTATCTCACGCCAGTGCCTCAAAAACACGCCTGCAAGTGCCAAAAATTGGCAGGAAGGTCGAGGTCCCTCAGCTGTTATCACACTGCCGCTCGGCACACCACGAACCGTCAGCTGGCGCAGGCAGAGCCACAGCTACCATCCAGGGACGTGCCTGGAGCACCACGAGAAACTCCTAGCTCCCAACGTGATCTACAGCAAAATGAAGGGAAGGGAGCCAGAAATGGGCAAGAACCAGAGGTAAAATCAGAAAAGCACCACCGGCAAGAAACGGGATGAAAGATGAGCCAAGCACCGTGTGGAGGAGAGCAGCCAAGCAGCACCGTGGCACGTGCCTGGGTCATGCCAGCACTTGTGCATCACCAGCATTGGGCCATGCAGAGAACAGCGGCGGGAGAAGGTTGTCGTGGGCTGCAGGAGTGGCCAACGCTGAAGGATCAGCAGGAATCAGAGACCAAACCAACTTCTCCTCCCCCTCCCTCTCGTTGGAGGTGCATAAAATGGATCATCTCTTTAGAAGCAGCAGTTTGCAGGAGTACAGACCCCTAACGGCCAGCCTTCGAGGGTCCAACACGCAGGCAGCTAATCTGTCTGGGCTTTCGTTCTTTGCATAGGAGCTGGAGCAGATTTTATACCCACCATGGGACATGTTTGGTGACATCGAGGTACAGAGCACTTGTACCAGGGCATCGGAGCACAGCAAGCTGACCCGGCCTTGGATCCTCTTTAAAGATTTTTAGCAAAAAAAAGAAAAAAAAAGAACACTTCTCTGACCAGCAGGATAAACTGTGTGAGCTTTTCTCCTCTTCTTCCTCCTCACCCTTTGACCAGTTCACTGATTTATGCCTTTAAGGACCCTCCCTGTTGTTACCTCCTGCACAACCCCTTGCAATGCCAAGAGGTCTATCAATCATGTCGAAGCCCAGATACTCAAGTCAGGGAGCCGTGCGGCTGCACATGTAGCCCTGCAGCCCCTCTGCTCCGGCCTCGCCACGTCCCTCACGGGCAGGGGTTCCCATCCTTGGCCACCTGCGCATCCCCCTGCCGACAGCTCTTCCTGAATCAAAGGCAAGTGGGAATAGGAAGCAGTCGTGGCAGGATCACCAAAGAAATAAGAGGCAGGTATGGTTAAGAAATAGAAAATTTGGGCTGGCTCAAAGCTTAGCGTTCCTCGTTTCCCTCCCCAGGCTCCCTCTGAGTGGATAAGTTTTATATTAAGACTTCTTGCACTTCAAATAGCCACCTGGTAGCTGGGCACGGAGGCGTTTCTGCGTCTGATGGGGTCTAATTCAGTGTAACAACTTTGGAGATGAGTGCTTCAAGCCGGGAAATCTGCTCCTGCTACGGATAGTTCTCACCAGGCACAAGAGGCAGAGAAGTTTGAAGGAAAAACCATCTGCATTTGAAGCCTCTCGAAAAAAGAAAACCTTATTAGTCTGTCCCAAACTAACAGCGTGGGCCAAACGATCCACAGGCAGAGGAGCTCTTGAAGGTCTCGGAGAGCATCTGAACAGCTGCCAAGAGAGGAGCTTTGGAGGGAGGAGACCCAGCAGCAGTCTGAGCCTTGGGGATTTCCAGGGCCAGAAGATGTTTAACCACCCTGGATGGGTTTTCCATCCGCAGATTTGTCCTCCTACTTCTGCTTGAAGGTTCGAGCTCCGCTATGGCAGCAGTGGGGATCTCGGGGAAGAGGAGGATAGCAGAGCTCAACAGGACGTCAACATGATGGAGGAGCAAGAAATAATTTTTAAAGGATTTATACTCAGTTATTCACTGTTATTCCTGTGTTGCTGGATGCAGGGAGCTGCCATCATGAAGCACCTCGCAGCATTTTGGTGACAACAAGTCCCTCGACACTGCTGGGACTGGCGAGCTGGCACCTGTCACCTCTGCACTGGTAGGTAACGGATGCACCGTGGTGGCCAGTGACAACCACCACAACTGTTTGGGACATAACCCAAGATGAAACCCAGGAGGTGGAGTGCAATTACAGAGCTAGAAGTCAGCCAGCAGCTACGTTGAGGGGAGGACATGGGTTCCTCAACAACTGCACATGCTTCACATCTTGATGACAGGACGAGCTGCGCGGCAGCAGAGAGCGCGGCAGCAGGCTGGGACTCGGCTTGGCACCCAACGAGGGGGAAGAAAGATCAAGAAAGACCAACATCTGATGGCTATTGTAGCAAAAAACCCCCAAATGCTGTTTTGCTTAAAAGACAACAAGAAAAAGCTGAGAATATGCAGTATGAGCAGCTCCAGTCTTCACATGCGTGTGCTAAGGGAGACCAAGGATGCCAGGTTGCCGCTCTTCATGTCAAAGAAAGCGCCAGATAATACGAGAAAACCACACGAAGACACACAACTGGTAGCTGCCACTAAAAGGGTTAATGTGGCTTTTCCTAAAGATTAGGAATGTGTTAAGTTCAATATATTAGACACCTGACATGAAAAACTTTACTGTGGGAACCTGTTAAAATTTCCACCAGAAAATGAGAAAATCCAAAACAACCTCAGACATCGTCAGACTTAGAGAAATACAAAAGAGAACAAGACGCGAGCTAAGAAAAAGTCCCCGCGTTTCAATTTTCTGCAGGAAATCAAGCAGCTGGCACTGTGAGAAAAAAAACACACTGCACACGGGGGCAAAAAACAACGATTTTTCCCAAGGAAGTGGCACTTCCCCGAGCAGCTCTTGTTAACCAGAACTGGCCAAGTGAACATGAGAGTTACTGATACTTAACGTGAATAAATTACAAACCGGGTCAGAGTTCCAGGTATTTTGAGTCATTTGAGTGATTCCTCACACGTTCCTAGCGCAATAGCAAAAGCTTTAATTAGCCTCTGGTTTCGACCTTAACGCAGGCTTTTGCAAAGAGGCAGATCCAGAACACGGCCGGCCAGGACCGTACTGGAAATCCTGAATTCAGACTCATTTAGGAACGCGACCTGAAAGCACCCAGAAGTATAAAGCTCCTGCTGGCTCTGTCTGTGCCTTGACTTACCGTGCGCCGAACCCGCTTCCCGGTGATTTATTCCAGCCCATTTCCCCGTGCGGCTGCACAGTAGCCTCGTTGTTTAATCTCAGCGTGTCTCACTGCTTAACGGTTCCCCAGGGGGAACAATTTACCCACAGGCTTCAAAGCAGCTGATGGCACCAATATGAAGATAGGTATTTACGGCCCCGCGCTTGCTAATAGACACCGTGGGGGAAAAGCTTACTTAATACCGACCAATTTTCCAGATGCCGCAGTCGGAGGCGGCCGGGCGGACTTCCTCGCCTTTGCTCCGACGGGCTGCGAGGGTCGAACGCTGCCTGCAGGCAACGGCACCGCGACCAGCCCCGGCCACGCTTCGTCCACCCGTCACCCAAGTTTCGCAGCTGTACAAGGCGTTGCGAGGTGCCCGCTCCTCGGCGCCGGATCCCTTCGGCAACCGCAGCAAAACCCGACGTGGAAGATTAATTGAGGGAAGCCGTTTCCATCTGCTGAGCCTGCAGCCAGGAAACCTATGCTGCAAACTGCTGTCCAGGCCAGGGGACCCATGCGGGAGCGACGATGGGAACCACAAGCAGCAGCTTTCACCTTAGGACAACCTGTTAAGATGCTCCAGCGCACGGGGCGGAGGTGGACGACAAGACCGGCCCGGCTTCTCCCTGACATGGCCATTTCCCGGGGCCGGAGAAGGCCCCAGAGCTGCAGGGAGATTCCCACCGTTGGCATCGCTTGGGGCAAAGCCACCAAAGGCCGCTCGTGCCCGCCTGGTCCCGGGAGGGAGGCGCGTTGTCCGTGGCTGGGACTCGGGCAGAGCTTTCTTCCTGGTGGCATCTACTGCCAGGCGGCCCCGTGTCAGCCGGCTGCCCAGGAGAAGAGCGGCCAAGATGGAAACGCCAACCGCGCAGCCTCAGCCTTGTATTTCATGTAATACTCGCACACATTGGGTTTTCTTTTCTTTTTTTCAAGCTGGAGCAATTTGCTGAAATCGGCACAAATTCACAGAGGGGGCCGCTCAGCCGAATCCGTCGCCTTTTCCAGTGAAAAGCACTCCGGCCAAAAGGAGACATGAGGCTGTGGCTAGAAAGCCCTGGAGGCCTCCAGAGCAAACCCCAAAACACGATGCAGCTGGGCCAGACCCGGGAGCGACGCGTCCCCGGGGACGGAGAGCGCAGTGCTTTTAGTTAAGACGCATATGGCACCGCGTTTAGAGCCGACTCGGCGATCAGAGGGAAGAGCTGCAGAGGAGAGCGCTGTGGGAGCTGTATTTCACCAACAGCTTCCCCAACCTGTGACTGCAGGTTCCTCTGCTCTCCCTAGAAAGTTGTACAGCTACACAAACACACACAGATTGGAGAAACTTCCCTCGGGGAGGTGACGACCCTGCCCTGGGATGATGATGGCCCAAAACCCCTGATGCCCAAGGTCTGGGGCAGCATTTCCCAACCCAGGACAGAGGAACGGGTGAGGACGCTGGAAATCCAGGTTCTCACCTTGCTACCAGCTCCCTCCTAGAAACGCTTGATATTGCATATAACACCCCCGTAACGAAGGATGGGGGCACAGACTCGTACAGGAGCTGTCTCTTCTCCAAAAGGGTGGAGGACTTTCGCCCCCTTCCACCTACGGTCCTCGAAAGGGAATTTAGGGATGCAAAATTAAAGCTTTCTCGCTTATTCTCCGCTCCTGCTGCAGCCAGAGCAGGCCAGCCCTGCACAAGGGCTGGCACCGTTTCCACTGAAAGCGCGTGCGGGATGAGTACAGGGCGAGTAGGTCAGAGTTACGGCCCATGAGACGAGCAAAGGCTGATCCTCTCCACCCGCGTGTCCTGGAAGCAAGTCCAGAAAGTACTTAAGGCAACGACATGCAATAAATTATGGATAATAATGGGCATTTTTTACGAAGGTCCGATGAAAAGCAAAAAGCAAAGAGGAAAAGGCGGCGGGAGGGAGAGCCGGGCACGAAGCCGTGCCAAACGCCAGCACCAAAGGACCCGAATTTCTAATTACGGGGGCATCCTCGTTCGGGTTTATGCTTCGAGGAGGTCCTGGCACCACCGAGCCCCTTCGCATTCCTCGCCCGCCGCAGGCAGATGGGCTCCGCCGCTTCTCGGACACAGAAACACAGAACAAGGCAAGATTTACTCCCGTCCTAAATTATTCAAAAGAAAAGGGACTGCGCATCTTTAACAAGCCATCGTTTTATGAAGCAAGGTTAACATTTTTACTTGATTCAGGAGAATATTATAAACTCTCCGGGGTCCATTTGAGGACTTTCTACTTTGAGCAAAGGAACGGACTCAGCACTTTTTATATTATTTAGAGAATAAAATTAACCCTTAATGGCCCAAGCTGGTATGTCTCCTCCCCAGTTAAATATGGCCCGCTCAGCAATTTCTCCCCATATATAATTACAGGCTGCTATCCATCATCTGTAGGAGAATGCTTTTCTGACACTCTAAAAGTGACACGGTAAGCACTTTTACTAATAGAATAAATATTCTAAATATCTCTTTTATATTTTCATTTAAATTGGAATATTTTAAAATAATTGTAGGGACGCAGCCGGCGCGGCCAGGGCTGCGCTGGAGGGAGATGGCGGGATGGCTCTATTTGCCTCAGGAGGCGATGTTTATCCTGCCCGCCGGCCTGTCCAGGCGCTGCYGCAAAAAGTAATTAGGCAAAGGCTAATTTATGAGCATGTTCATCCCCTCCTGCTGACATCCCGCTCTCCTTATGGACACGAGCCCGGCGGGATCCGTTCGGCAAYGCCGCCGTACCGGGCGCTACCCGAACGCCGATGGCTTCAGCCCTTCCCGTCCACCCCAGCGCGTCTCGGCTTCTCCTTCCCTCCCATCGGCTCCATTTTGGGACCTTTCCTGCCACCGAGCATCCTTGTCCCCTTGGCTCTGCATCTCCCACCTGCACGTCAGGACAGGCCTAAGAGCATCCCAGCACTTCGCTTTATTGACCTATTTATTCGCTTTTTATTGACCTTTGTCAACGAGAGCTACTGGAACGGAGGAAGAGAGGAAACGAGCCTCTCCGGGCTCCAGTTCGGAGAAACACGTAGCTCTGAGCATCCAGCAGTTCATACAGGCAAATCCCCTGGTGAAAAGCAGCCTCAGTCATGAGGAGGGGGAGAAAAAACGTTCAGGAGCAGCGAGTCTGCCAAACCATGCCTAGGCAGACACTCATTCATGTGTCTCTATTAAATGCAATAAAATAATATCATTCTACAGGCCTGCCGGGGCATATTTGGGACGGTGCCCTGCGATCTGGCAGACTTTACATAAACAAAATGATTGTTTCATTAGTGGCTCGTTTTTCAGCTGAAGAGCCAGTTTCAAGCTGTGTTTGCAGGGTCGCTCTCACGTTTTCAACGTGGTACCCGCGCCACGGTCTCCACCTCGGAGCCAAGGCTTCCGCAAAAGCTGGCGTCTTTTCTGCTCCCTCGCTGTCRGCGCACGGCAGTGGCTGAACCCAACCACATACATTCATCTGATGTTCTCCCCTACGTAAAGCCTTGCAAAATGCATCCTACTGATTACAGGCGAAGTCCCTGGAGAGAAACGGACGGAGAGACGAGGATGGGTCCCATCCTCTAGCTAAATCAGCCCGGGGTTCCCAGGGATGGTACGGCATTGCACAGAACGTGGTTGAACGCTGGACCAAAAAGCCACCGCATAACTCACTGCAGAACAGAACAGGCCACCGGCTCTCGACTACACCAGAAACGCATAACCTCCACGCGCCTCAGAGCCTGCCTCTGTCTGTTTATTCATCCTTTTGGCAAATCTACTGGCTACCCTTTCTGAATTACGATTCCCCTCTAGCAAGATGGTATCTTTGGTCTCTTGCAAGTTTGAGGTGGCAACTGGGGAAACAAAGCGAAGGCGATCCGTATCGGTGCTCCCAGGACCCAGAAGAAAAACACCTGCTTGGCGAGCAGAACGAAGAGAGCGGTCCACACCAAGAGGCAAACAAATGCCTATTAAATTAACAGAAACCAGAAAAGACAAGTCACACAGGAAGGTCAGGAACGTCCAGAAGGTACCTGGGAACCTTCTCCTCTCCAGCGTTGGAAGCCGTCCTCTGCGGAAGACTAACCATACTAGTACGGGAGCCAAAGCAGCACTGTCACAAGTTACATCTCATCCTACTTGTCCTCACTGATCTCCCTTGCACCCCGGCACAACGAGCAGAGCATCCCAACTTACACCGCCCAGGAGGCGCGCCACAGACCTACAACCACACGGGGCTTCCTATGGTACAAGGAGTTGGGCCTGGGAGAACATCGCTCGTCTCCAGAGGTTCCTGTTTCAACAGCACTGACCCAGCATTTGAAAAAGGAATCAAGATGTTTCCCAGCCAGGTTTCTGTCTGTTAAAAGACTCTTTTTGGACAGGTTTTCGCTTCAGGGAAGCGGCCACGCTGCGGCAAAGCCACCCCAAAGGAATCTCAGAAGACTGGGCTCCCCCCAAAGGCCCAAGTTGGCCTTTCTGAGTGCCTCCATGTCACTGGCACTCCAAGACAAACAAAGATGTAGGTGCAATTCCTAAGCAGAGAATTCCCAAGGAATTTGGGGATTTTCATTCCCACGTCAGCACGTGGCTAAGACGACTCACAAGCATCCGCCCTCACTTACGTCTGTCCTTCAAATCTCCATGCTGCAACAGCACTTTCATAGAGACACATCAAAAATAAAATCTAAGGAGGAAATTC
The DNA here is from genome assembly GCA_003342895.1 of Casuarius casuarius. Classification (NCBI taxonomy): domain Eukaryota; kingdom Metazoa; phylum Chordata; class Aves; order Casuariiformes; family Casuariidae; genus Casuarius; species Casuarius casuarius. The sequence goes on along the minus strand of PTFA01000308.1, from coordinate 222,299 downwards.
TTGGCCCAAGAGGTGACGCTGCACGTTCGGAGTAACAGTCTGGAGAAAGCCTAGGACCCAATCCAGGTAGATCAACATGGTAGAGCAGGAGGCCACAGATCCATGCTTAACACACATGAAAGACTTCACGTTACACTGACATTCGTCTTTACAAACTCCTGCCTATAGAGGTGGACAGAAATCCGTCTCTGCGCAGAGCCAGCTACTGCAATTTGGCAGCTGCAAGTTTATTTGCAAGGAAGGTCTGTCCCTGGCAGCACCCCGCTGCTCTTGGCGAGTCCACCGCTGGGACAAGGAGCCCTTAAAAAAGACAAGCATATGTTTAAATAACCCTGGTAACGACAAGGAACTCACTGAAAAACAGACTTTGGCTTTTATGCAAAGCGGCAGAACGAACAGAACGACTACGGCGCAGTAACGAAAYAGCAGGGCACGCCGGGGCCCCGTGTCCTCGAGCCCCAGAGGAACGGCAGCATGGGCTACCATCTCCTTTAGGTCAACGCAACGGCCGTGCGGAGGAGGAAGCCGTCCGCCAGGCCCCACCAGCAAACACGGAGCAGCGGGAAGCGTTACGGAGGCCCCGGGACCGCAGCATCTTTCATTTGTTTCCTTTCCGCCTGCCTGTAAGGAAACAAAGCCGCTTTGCCCATAAACCTTTGGAAAGGCGCAGGACTGCTGTTCATCACGTCCAGGTGTTCGGCAGCTTCCAGCTCAACGGCTCCCTTCGGTGCAATAGCTCGCGTGAAAAACGGCTTGTGGATTACCAACACGCTTAACAAGTGGCGCGGCTCCCTCCCGCCRGCACTTCAGCCACGGTGCATCCATCACCGCAGCCGGCCGCGCCGGGGGGAGAGACGCGCCGAGCGCCGGGCCCCTCTCTTACCTTTTCTCCCATGGGGCAGTAGCCTTTGAGGAAATCCTGGCACACTTCGGCTTTGCGGGACACGTAGACGTGGCTGTAGGGGCAGTTGCTGTTGCTGCAGATCCCCTTCAAGAAGTAAGAGCACACCGGCATCTGCAAGGGCAGAGGATGATAAAACCATTAGCGCTCCCCCGCCAACTCACGCAGATTAGGAGCTGTTCCAACACCCAGAACTGGAATAAAACCACGACATGCATAAAATAAATATATGCTTTTTGCCAGCCACTGATCCCAGAGGTATTTTTAGCTCTTCTGTTGGGCTCTTGCAACGCAGCTCCCTGACATTGCACGGTCCCGCTGCATCGACGCGCCGGGGCAAACCGCTGCCGKAGCATCCTTCGGGCTGCCGGAGAGCAGGTGGGAAGAGCAAAAACTGCCATCGCGGAGAAAACTGCCTCTTTATACAGCACAGAGAAGGGAGAGGGGAACCGTAATAAACTCGGCCRTCACTGGGGGGGCTGCCAAGGCGCCCGGCTAACCTTGAAGAGGAGAGAAAAGCAGGCGGCTGCCCTCCACGCTCCTCTGCTTGCTRAASAYAYGGACCYGAGCGCTCGCCCCGACGGCGCTTTYGCGGGGGGAGAAGGCGAGAGCGSGAGCCAGGCTCCTCGCCGTCCTCYGCCGCAAACTTTCCCTCCCGCCCAGCTGYTATAATTAAAAACAAATCGCCAGCCCGCTGCGATATCTCAGCATCCTCAGCTCACGGCTCCCGYGTGCGGCTTCCCGAGCCGGTTGCAGACGGGGTGGAGGAGGAAGCGCTCCCTCGCTCCGTGCCGATCGCCGCCTGGCAGAGGGGAACGTGCCCGTTCCCAAGCCGCCGGCACGGCACCGGGATCCCCCCTCCTCGGTCCCCCCCGTGCCTAAACGCAAAATTTACTTACTGCCTGGCGCAGCGCCGCCGCGGTCCCGCCGCCGCTGCGGGCGTCCCCAAGCCAACATCTACAAAGCTGCAATAACCCCGGCCGCCGCGGGAAAGTCCCTGTCCCTGAAGGGCACGTTAGGGTTTTAACTAAATTGCCTCGCTCCAGGAAAAGAGGGAGAGCGAAATCCAGAGGGGAGGGGGAAGCCGGGAGGAAAGAAAACAAAGGGTGCTTTAAAAGAGAAGAGGTTTTTTTTAATTGTCTTTTAACCGCAGGCATTGCCATAAAGGACAGGGCTCCAGGGCTATTTTTTTGCTGGGGGTGGTGTGACCGCAAACGATTCCCTTAATGCGGTTTTTGATACAGCGCCCAAATTAGCTCTAATAAAAAGGGATAATAAAGGCAGCTCTTATACAAAAATAAACTCCTCCTCGCTGTCAAGCCTGAGCCATTATCAAGAGGAAGCAGCACTCTCATTTCAATTAACCTTGTTTGCACCCCACTACGTCCACGCAAATAACAATAACATTAATTCCCGGCGCCGCGGCCCCGCTCGACAGCTCCGAGCGCGGGTGCTCCGGAGGCAGCGCCTAATGAACCCGCGAGCTCGACGGGAACCTCCGGATTGCTCACGGCGGAGTTTCGAAGCTCTATTAGGGAGAAAAATGCTGATGCGCTCCGACTTGCTCAAGGGGAAAAGCTGCCGGAACAGCAGCGGGCGGCTGCCCGAGCCCCGGCCACCCGCCAACCCCTGGAGCCGCTTCCCGGAGCACCAGCTCGGGAAGGAAAGGATTGGGGTGTTTGGGAGAGGGAGAAGCTCTCCACCGGCTCCCAGCTGGGATGGATGCGCCCACGCAGCCTTCCCGTGCAAAGCTGAGGGACCGTCCCCACTTCACAGCGGGGAAACTGAGGCACAGGACCCGCCTGGGGTGAGCAGGAGCTCGAGCCCGGTGCTCTGGTCCCTCCGCTCCCAGGGGTTTCTGCCTGGGATGGGACACACGGGGACAGTAATCCGAAGCTCCTCCAATGGGACCTTGCACTTCTGCATCCCGCTCGGGAACACAAAGTGCAATCGAGAATAAACTCGGGGACCATCAGCACCGCCCTGGGCACCTGCCGCAGGCACCGGACTGCCGAAAGCTGCTTTCGGGCCAGGACTACGCACGACGGCGGCTGCGTATCCATCTAGTAACACAACGAAGGACAGTCTTACAGCCTCCCCTGGGAAGACCGGTTCTCATCCCAGCCACGCTTCGGAATCTGCATCCCCGGAGCACACCACAAACTGCTCCCGGCACGGTGAGGCCGCTCCGGCTGCGGGTTTAACACACCCGGGGGTTAAAACCTACTGCCTTGCACACGGGCTGCTGTTGTCTGTGTGGTCCTTTGCGGCTGAGAAATGTCCCCGCAAGGCCACCCAAAGCTTAAACGCAACGCATCCCGGCAAAGAACCTGCAACACGCTTGACCAACCTCACTTGGGCTTCAACGCTTAGGTCCCCAAGGCTACGTCCAGCTGGAAATCCCAGTGCCCGAAAGCAGGTTAACCCGCTAAACGGTCAACTGAGAATCATTAAAAAAAACCTAATTATTTTTCAACCCTCCTCTGCGTCATAAAACCCGAGAGCCCCAAATACACTGAGCACAGCGAAAACGACAGTGAAATCAAAAGCCCTTCTGCCAGACGGCTTCCTGGCTTTTTAAAAAGCTTCATTTATCTCCCAAAGCTGCAGTACGGTGTAACGTCCCCTTCCCCGACCACCGTCGTGGGGTGATTCAGAGCGACGCGTGGTCTTACGGAGGTAACTAAGGATCAGGCGCAGCAAACGCTCCCCTTGTGCTCTTGCTCGCTGGAGTTTGAGCGCTCCTTAACCCCGCGCACGTTATTGGTACTGCAAACAGCCCCAGGTGCTCCGGTTCCAAATCCGCTGCTTAACACACTAATCTCCGGATTCGCYGCTTTGGTTGAAGAGGCGCACTCTGCTCTCGTTATAAGCTCCGACCCCGTAATGAGCCCGAACAGCTTGGCAAGCGAGCGACAAACAAGCTCGATTTGAAACGCTCCGCGGCGCCGAGGTCCCGGCAGCCGCCGCAAGCGCCGCCTCCTCGGCTCAGCTCCGCCGTGAAGCTGGAAGGGGCTCGTTGGGAAGCCATACCRACCTTGTCTTTCGAAACTTTGTGGGAGAAGGAGCACGTCCCGTCCGTCTTCTTGCACGTGCCGCGGAGGAACCTGCCAAAACACRGGAGGGGAGAGGGTTTAGAGGGGAAGCGAGTTGCCGGAAAGCCCGAGGTGGCCCCTCGCCGTCCACGCGCGGCACAATTTGTGCGAACGCACGCGCCTGCGCCGTAGTCCACCGCGACGGCCCGTTTCACGAAGCAAATCTTTGTGAAGTACGCGTCTTTCCCCTCAGGAGAGCAGCTGGGGTCTCCTGAAGGATCCTGCTCTTTCTCCGCTGTATTTCACTGCTTATTAGTAAGTGGAGAAAGGCCTGAACCGTGACGTCCAGAGAGGAGGCTGGCGGGAGGAGTAAGGTCCTTCCTAAAGGCCGGATGATGCGGGATGCTGAATGAGGCTCAGGGAGGCCAGCTCTGCGCTCAGGGATGCTCAGGCGCGAGTGCCGAAGAGGAGGACCAGGGACAGGCACGCACGGACACCAAGGTCCCGGGGCGCGCAAAGGCATTTCGACTCAAAGCTCTCGCAGGAGCTACCACCGTGACAGCAGATGTTCAGATTGGTACCAACAAACTAAACATGGGATTGTAGAGATGTGAAAAGCAGAAGGAACAGGGGAAGAAAAACGCGAGTGGCACAGGTGGACGGCAGCTAGGTTAGCACGTCATTGAGATCTGGCAGCAGAGCCAGACGCGACTCCTCAAGACACCCAAATCTGGACAAAAAACAACAGCTTAAAACAAAAGGCATTGAAACAATTAAGAGATGATGGCAGAGAGATAAAGAAAGGGACTGAAGCCATAAGGCACCAAGTAAGGTGACAAAAGACAGGGAGTAAGTCACCAACGCTGTCTAGTGATTCACAGAAGAGGGACAGGATGGAGACTCACAAGATCGCACATGCTATTAATTCCTAAAGGGCACAAAATCGTAGCCAAAAACCAGACAAGGGTCAACAACATAAGAATAACTGAGGATCCACAATGAGGACCCAGTAGCCAGCGTCCCTTGTCCTCTGGGTCATCAGGAGCAACCCCGGCCGGACAACTTGGACACATGCGTCTCAGTGCTTGCAAGTATGTGGTATGAGAGAATGAGTGCAGGCAAATGAAATCAAGTTCAAAAATAAAAATAAAAAAAACACCTTCTCCTCCGATATCATCTCACATCGAGCTTTGTGCAACACACAAATGATTTTGAGTACAGCAGCAATTTTAAGGAAAAATTATTCAAGGAGTTCATCAGTGGGGCTGGCTTTCCTACACTTTCTAAGCAACTAATAATATAGTTTAATCAAATGTTGGGCAGGTATAATGAGCTGGCAACATTAATCAGGTTTTCTGTAATAAATTACCAAAGTCTCTTAGCTGCGTGGTGTCATGCGCTGAAGGATTGGAAACCGTTGCATGGATCTGAGCGGGTCTATGCACACCCCAGCTCCCAACCACATGACCTCTCTCTGAGAAACGCTGCTAGACAGAAATCGCCCAGATGCATCTCTAGGAAGATCCACGTCTACCGCCCACCTGAGCYCCAGCACCGATTGCCTACTGCCGTTTTCTCCCAGCAGGCTTCGACCCAGCGATTCCTGAGAGCCRTCTCACGCGGAGGCTGCTGCCATCACTCTCAGTCCCATTGCGAATGGAAAGGTACTCCCAGGAGAGCATCAAGCAAGTGAAGATGATGGATTTACGCGTGGTTTTACGTGAAGGCAGGCTCCCGAGCAGATGACCCGGAGCAACAGGCCTGGACAGTCCCAGGCAACAAGGTTATGCCAAAATTTGGAAAAAGGGAAGGGACTAGCTTTATCCAGCAGCACCTAGGGAGCATCTACCCACCAAAGGAGAGTCAACAAGGTTGGAAGTATCAACACATACCCCACAACTCAGTCCCAAAATATCTACAGAGCTAAAATTAGGGATGGGTAGGTCAAAGGCTGTGGAAATGAGAGMGCGGCCAACTCCAACACCTTGTTCTGTGCTCTGCGGAGGGAAAGACTTGCCCAAGAGCAGAGGTCATCGTATCTGCTGCACTTCAGGCAGGCAGACCTTCTTCTCCAGACTGTGGACACACATCCAGAGACACCTAGCCCTGTGCTCTTCGCTTCCTACTGGTGACCCTGATTTTCAGGTTAAAACCAGCAGTTTTCAACCAGCACCCACAATTTGCTGTGGGTCCATGACTACTTCTAGGGGAGGTTGTCAAAGGTGACCAAGGAAAGCAAATTCCCATACACAATATGGCAGGTCATAGATGCGAAATGCCTAGAGGAGTCTGCACCTCCCCTGGAAAACTCAGCGGYCCGCAAAAGAAGAAAAGTTGGGACRTAACCATGCCACAGGGAAGGCTCTCARGTCACTCAGCTGAAACCCACGCTGCTCTGACAGCYGCACCATCTGCCCCGTTCACRCACACGTGTATTAACCAGGACCAACAAAGGAGTTTCTTCTAGTCAGACGGACACTTTGGGGCCTGGCCAAATATTTTGGCCTCAGTTTCTTCACCTGGAAAACTGTGACAGCCTTTTCCCACCTGACAGCAATACGTAAATGACTAATAATTATTATTCTGATCACATTTAAGAGCTGTTGTTTTGATATTAYTACTAACTCTTAAAACACGTGACAATACATACTACTTTCATTCTTGGTTTTAGAGCATCTGTACTATGACATGGAAGCTTACTCATCAGATGCAACTGTATTGGTGATGGCATCCAGGTCCACCACGTGAATTAAATATTTCTGTAATCCTTACAGGCTGCACAAAACCACCAAACGTGTATATTTAACTTGGAGTCTGGTCGTGCAATGCTTAATTGGCATGAACAGCACTTTGTAGATGTAAAATGCTGTGTAAATCCAGAGTAACATTATTAGAAGGGATTAAACAGATCATGATTCTCCAGTCTGGCAAGTTTGGACAGAGAAGGGGGGGGACCATACAGAGTTATAAACGGTGGCAAGAAGGCAGTTAGGAAATGATTACTCCATACTTCTCATAAAACATGAATGAAGATGCACCAGTGCAGTGGTCAAGCAGCAGGTGGAGGAAGCACTTTACACGCAGTGTGTAATTCAGTTGGGCAACCCGTTGCCATAAACATGATAGGCTAAAGAAAGGACTACATGATGGTTTGGCTGCGACTTCTAACAGTTGAAAACCCTACCAAGCAGCAGGGCTAGACCGCCAGAAGCTGAGAGGTCCCAGCCAGGAGAAAGAGCCTTCTCTGAGAGCCTCGGTTCTTGGCCTGCTCCTGTCAGTGCTCTCCAACCCAACAGGGTTAGACAGACCCTCAGCCYGGCCCAGGACAGCAGTTCTTGTGTTCTTATATCTCCGTTATTTGGATGTTTCCCTGGGGAATAGCACATGAGCAAGCACCAAAGCCAACTGATATTCACAGCCTGGTCTGCTATGGTGGGCCAAAGCACGCGCTTACTGTGTCCATCCATACCTGGTGCAGACGGCCACCTTCTCTGGATCATGGATGTAGGGGCAGCTCTCTCCGCGATTACACTTGCCAAAGCGGTTGTAGTACATACAATATTCCTTCTTCTTCTCCTTCTTCTGTTTGGCTTGACGAATGATGGCCAAACTCCGCTGAACAGCACGGCTAAACGGAGGGAGACAGACAGGTTCAGGTAACATCTCCAACATCAACGCAGCAAACTAACTCGCAGAATGACATAAAAAAAAAAGGGCAACAGCACCTAAAACCACCAAGGAGCGCAAGTTCCACTTTCAAGAGTGAGATACTCAGGAAATTCTCACCAGGCCATAAGCTCTTAAGTCATTTTGATTTTTGGACAACTTTACTCTGAATCCTAAAAAACTGCAACGTCGCCAATCTCCCAGGACACATCCGCATTTGGGACAGAATAACCCTATGCAGCAGGACAAGCTGTGGCCAACTGGCTAGGAAGCACCTCTGCAGCCAAAGACCTGGGGACCCCAGGGGACAACAAGGTACCTAGAAGTCAGCCAGATGTCCTTGCAGCGAAGACACCAACAGCATCTTGGGCTGATTTAGCAAGAATGTGGCCAGGAAAGTGAAGGAGGGGATCCTTCCCCTCGTTTTGGCACTTGTGAGACCACAACYGGACACTGGGTCCAGTTTGGGGCTCCCAGTACAATACAGACAGCGACAGGCAGGAGCAACTCCAGTGGAAGCCACCGAGATGATCGGGGCTGAGGCACAGGACGCACGAGGAGAGGCCCAGAGGTGGTTTGTTCAGCCGGAAAAAGAGAACGTGAAGAGGGATCTTATTACCCTCTGCAACTACCTAATGGGACAGTGTAGAGAAGGTGGAGCCGGCTTCTTCTCAGAGAGACACAGTGGAAGGGCAAGAGCAACAGGGACAAGCTGGAGCACAGGCAATCCCGATGGGATACAAGGAAAACGTCTTTCCCAGGAGGGTGGCCAGACACTGGAGCAGCTTGCCCAGAGAGGCTGTGGGATCTCYGTCCATGSAGATGTACRGACTTGACTGAACATGRCCCYGAGCAACTCGCTCTAAGGGGCCTTCCTTGGCGCAGGACGCTGGATAGAGACCGCTGGAGATCCCTTCCCACCTCCACAACTGGGACTCTCTCCTATGATTTTAYGGGCACGGAGAGAGCTTCCTGCAGTTTTCAGGAACGCAGCGAAGCTGAAAACATCCTTTCCTCCGCCGGGATCACAAGCACAGGATGACACCAGACAATTCAGAGGGCACTTCAGCGCCTGCCGCTGCCAGCTGGCCCATTGGGCTCCCCGGGGCTGTTCACGAGCTTCCAAGTGGGCACCTGCTTGTCGACCTCCGCGGGAACACAAGGTAACACCAAACATCAGACAAGCTCAACGCTAATCGCCTGGTACCGCTTGGAGTTACTTAAGGATATCAGAAGTCGCTTAGCACGCATTTTCCATAAGCTCCCAGCTGAAGAGGTAATTACCCAGCAGCTATAGAGCTGTATGCGAGCAGGAGGAAGAGGGGAAACGGTGAGAGCTGGGCTGAGGGCACGCGTTTGATCTCTCAATGTGCAGATAATTAGACGGTGCAGCAGGGTCAACTCACATTTGCCGAGGACACTGTGCKCTGCATGGGGGCACACCAAACCACTGCCTTAGATTCTCTGCATTTTTGCAAGCATCGCTTCCTCAGAGACCAGGGATAAATATATATGCACATACATATATATGCACAKATGTATTTCCACTGTCTGTCTTAGTCCTACTGGTGCCAGAACCACAGGCCCACGGGTCACAACAGCATTACCCGTGATAAAKGCCAGCTCAAGGAAACTATCTGGGGGGGAACACAGACTTTTAACTCTAAAATTATTGGTTGTCTGCAGCTCTCGAGCTAAAACGTGATGAGAAAAAGACAATTTTATACAGCCAAAATACTAGATGTGCAAAGCCCTCCTCAGCTTGCTCCCTGCTTGAGCATCACAAGTACCATCAGCTTTTTCATTAGAAATGGCTTTTCTTCAACCCTTTGGTGACTAYGGAGTGGGGACAGCAAGCCATGCCATAAATTACCTGTTGGTACCCACGGTGTTTCTGAGGCTAATACAAGATGAACCATTATACAGCATTACAGGGATTTAGGAGAAGAACGTTTCTTGGTCTAAATTATGATGTTAAAAGAGGGCTCTACGGCAATTAATCCTGATGGCAAATTTTACAATAATTGTTACTAGCGACACACAAAAACGTCAGGCTGGCTTTCCAGATCTCCGAGCAAGCTCGGCCTGGATATTTAGAGAGAGGAAGTAAGGACAGGGAATATTATTAATCGTTTTGGCTTTGCTCTTGGCAAACAGATAAGTTAATCTTTAACTCTCACAAAGGATGACCACATTTTATATGAAGTATGTACACCAAGCCAGGGACGCATGATGGACTAGGCAGCAGTGCTGGAAATTATTAGYGGGGTGCTCTTCGTCAGGACAGGCTATGATAAAATATAGCTAGGATCTGGCATTATATATGCATATAGACAGAGCTGGGACAAGCCCACGCAGATTTTCTGGGATCAATCACGATAGGAATCTTTGAGGGAGGGAGGAAAAAAAACCCCAAACTCACTGCCCCCAGTAAAGTACTGGAATAGAGAAGCCAGTGATGCTGCCCTCGAGAACGAAAACCTCAGCTTTTGGGAGAGGGACTTGCAGAAAGGGCTGGAGCAGGAGTTGGGCTTCTTTGCCCAGAGGAAGGTGTTGATGTCCTTCACTGACCTTTCACGAGGGCCCTTCAAAACCAAACCCGGGTCTTTCTGCTTAGCTTAGGACCACTTCSTAGCAGAAGGTGGGAGAAAACCAGGGGCCCTTCGGCCAGAGCCCAGTCAGCCAGGTAAACGGCTGCGTACGAAGCTTCCTACGCCGTCGCGAGCAGGCGCCGCGGCCGGCGGGCGAGGGGGCCCTTGTCCCGGGGCGCACAGACCTGGCGATGTAGCGGCTCGTGGCTGATCTGTTGAGGCAGCTGGACGGCGAGTAGCCAGGGCTGCTGGGCGTAGAGGTCAACCTCGCTGGAAGAAACGGAGGAGAAAAATCAGACACGTTCACAACTGTTCATTTTTAGGGGAATTCACGCGGTCCTTGGTATCTGAGGGATGAGCACATCTCTCTWGCTTGGAAAGAGGCACTAAACCCACAACATGCCAGAGCAGAAAGATGCTAAAAAGTTCAAASAAAACTCTACTGAACCCCAAGCGCAGGTGGATTTTTAGCATTTTGCAGAACTTTCCCGTCTTGGGGAATGAAGAAAAGTCCGTGCGCCACCAAACCTGCCCTCCGCCAACCCACCCCGGCCAGGCTCCGTCCCCATTCAATGCAATTTTGGGGCAAAAGCTGTTTAGAAACGCCAGGATTTGGCACATCATGAAGCAAATGTGACCATCAGCCCCACGTCTGTAATTCTGCATTTAGCCTTTCGCCGTTCAGCAACCTGGGAAGGGGCAAAGCCTCGTTTCTCTTTTGCATCTGCTGGGATTTACACGGGGAAAAAAGAGGCTCTGGCATGATCCTATTCCTAGAAGTGCTTCCATCGGGCTGAGGGTTATATTTAAAAATAGGAGCTGCAATGCAAAACGCTGGAACGAGGCATCTCGGACTTGAATCCGAGCTCTGGGACGCTGGCGTGGGCTCCTGCGTCCTGCGTCCCGCGTCGCGCTTCCCTGCAAAAGCCTCCCGCCGCAGGGACCTGGAGACGCGGCGCGGCAAGTGCTTCCTCCCGCGCGGGCGCTCGGGAGGCAGCGGGAACAAAAGAAAAAAAAAAACGAGAGAAAAAATAAAGGCTGCTGGGGAGAGCAGCAAGGAACTGCACATTAAGGGCTTTTTAAGTGATTGCACGCAGCACAGCGGCGGCAGGCTTGATATTTTATATCTGGCACGGGGGACAGGTGTTTTTCTCTCTCTCCTTTTTTTTTTTTTCTAAATGATTTAGTCGCTTGGAGGTGCATCATCTGTAMGGAAACACGCAGCCCGTGCACACGGGGCCGTCGCTCGCCGTGCATCGCCCGGCCCCGACGCTGCCGGCTCTCGGCGTCAGCAAGCGGCAGYGCTGCAAAGCGATCGTTGGACCTAGCCCAGCCGCGAGACGCGGCGCGTCGCTCCGCGGGGACCGCRAGCTGTCATGTTCATTAAATGCATGATTACAGCTATGATTAATAGCGGGGCCTGCAGCCGAACTCCCTTTTTTTTTTTTTCCCCCTCCTGCCTGCTCCTCCGGAGGGATCCGCAGCCGAACAGCRCGGTGGCCTGGTCGCGGCGGGCCGTATCCAGCGCGTTTTTTGCGGCGTGCATCGGCCCGTCCTGCTCCCGACTTTTGCTTTATATCACAGCAAGGATGCAAATGGAGGTTATTTGCAAAGACTTTAAAAAGCAGAGCCTGAAAGGCCGGCGAGCCCGCACAGAGCAGCTAACGGAGGCCGGCAGGGGACGGAGCGAGTCCGGGCTGCCCGCGGTGGCTTTTGCCAAGCTTCCCGTTATTTTTTCCTGCTTATCCAGGGGAAAAGGGCTCTGCTGGCAGCACCTAACCCCACCGCCCCGTTTCCCCCCGTCCCCGCCGCGGCGGCCGACGCATCACCCCCGGCTCAGCCGCTTTCTTGCTGAACACCAAGTTTCGAGCCTGGCACTCGGGAAATTTATTCCTTTAATTATTAGGCGTTTAAGCGGGCTCCGCTGTTTCGGATGCTCAGCACTAGCAGCTGCCGGGGGTGATTTATTTCACCCGCCAGGCAGCGAAACCCCTCGCTCCGGCGTTAGGTAACAACACGACGAGGGATGAGCTGCCGCGAAATAAAAGCGGCTCTTTGCGCTTCCCTGCCCCGGCTCCGGCAGGACCAGGCACGCGGCCGGCGCCGGCACAAGCTCCGGCTTGGGCTGCTCTCGCGTCTTTGACCAAGGAYTCTTCCAACACAAATGTCAGAAAAGACCTGGGACTATTTTTTCATTCCGATTAGCTCTGCAGAATCAACAGAGCCGTGCTAGAAAGCGCGATCAGCCGTCCGGACTTTCTCCACCGATGCTAAAAACGGGGTATTTTCTGCTTGCGGACTTTCCCGTGGCCGGGACCACACGTGCAGCCACAACGGAGTATCCCGGAGCCGAGCTGGCGTCCGGCTGCGCTTTTTCCCGGAAAATTGCAAGTTCGGGATGATTCTCTGGCAGATTTTTCTGCCCAGCTTGCGGCACCCCGCAGCTTCACGGCTCTTCTAGCAGCACCTCGCCATTGCAGAGCCTCGCAGGGGCTCCCCGGAGCGGAGAGGGCCCCCAGCAAGCCGAGCATCCCGGGCTGCCGRTCACGATCCTTTCCAAAGGAAACAGCCAGGAAAAAAAAGGAGTATATTTAGTAAATATTTTAAGAAGAGCAGGCTGCGGACGGCATTCCCACTTGGAGCGGGGCGGAAACCAAATCATGGCTGGAGTGAGCTGCGGAGATTTGCCACCACCCGCGGAGCAGATCTGCTCGAGGCGACCGACGGMGAAGACTTGGGGAGGCAAAGCCTCACCCGCTGCCGCAGGGGCTTTYGGGGAGGGAAGGAAACCCCCAAGGAGGCCACAACAAATTCGGATGAAGGGCAGAACCACCAGGCAAAATCATAACCCAGCGTAAATCAATTCGAAGCTATTAAGTGTCCAGAGCGTTTCCCATCTCTCTGCTGTCCCCAAGACATAGCGTCTGGCACCGGCGCGGAGCGGAAAAGCTGTTTTTTCTGCTTTTAGATGCACTTGGTGAAGCATTTAAACACAGACCRTTCGGCAAACGTGCGAAGACTTGCACACAGCAAGGACGCGCGAGTCCTACGCCCCGCCAGCCGCAGTTGTCCTAAAGCAAGATAAATGGGTGTATGTTGAATCCATCCGTGCAAAGGAGGATGGATTACGGCTACAGCCCAAAGACGACACGGAAACACTGACGCGCACCAGGAAAGGGAGATTTAGGGTTATAAACCGAGCACGCCAAGTAGCAGGGGTAAGGCGACTGCTGCGAAATCACAAGCAGCTAAAAAATAGAGATTTCTATTTTATAGTAAGCAAACCCAGAAGGGACCTTCTGTCCCAAAGCAGGACTCATTAAACCTGCTCCCCCAAATGACACRGCCCTGGAGGAAGAGCACGGACACGGTGTCTTTGGGGAAAAGGGAGGGAAGGACAGATGGGGGGATCACGTCTCCTCCGATACAGGCCACACCGGGATCATCTYCCTTCCCAGCATCGCCTGGTGGATCTGGTCCTACCGGCTCTCGCCAGGGTTTACCGCGCCAAGATGGTACAAGCCCTTAGCGACTTGGCCAAGGCCGATGGAAAGCTGCTTAGTCTGGGTTTTGCTGGGGCCTTTCTTGGGATCTAGGTTCCCGTCTTCCCGAGAGCCTCGCTGTTTTCCAACCGAGAACAAAAAGGGGAAAACGTATTTGCAGAAGGTCCCAAGCTTGCCGGCACGGTCTTACCCCTTGCCTTTTACCGAACCTTTTCTTCTTAAAACAGCTTTAAGCCACCCAGGCAAACTAAAACCCTCGAAAATCACTGCTCTTCCCTTGCAAGGCACAACTCTTCTGCCGGTTGCTCACTACGTGCCGACACTGGTGAGATACACGGGGAATTAGGAGGAGGCACTGCCTCGCATCTTTAATCGGAGACAAATCCCACAGTTAAAAGGTTATGTCGGATGCCTCTTTCCTTTCAACGCTTCCCTACAAAAGCGGGGCTGAGCGTTCGATAAGCCGTAAGCAAGCGTTGCTACGGAGAGCGACACTCAAAGAGTCCCGCCTGCACGCTCGCTTTTACAGACGCAATCCTCTTACAGCCACAGTAATCACTTCTACAGGCGGAGGAAGTCACGGCGACTGATAAGGTGGGTAAACCCACCAATGGATCTACTGAAAATCAGGCAACGGCTGGAGTCATCAAGTCCATCTCCTCACTGCAAGGCAGGACCACCTCTACCTATGTCCTCCTCAAGCAGAAGATGTAACCTGTCCTTTAAAAAAMCCAATAATGGGGACATTGGAGTCAAGTCAGCCAACTTCCTCCAGCACTTCCTAATGCTCAGTCTTCAAAACCTCTCCTCCAAGCATCAAACCTGCAGTTTCAAGCTCCTTACTTCTTGGCTGATCCACCTGGCCGTGGAGAAGACATCATTCCCCTCCTTTGCTCAGCCGTTTATGAATACGGAGGCTGTCTCCTCCTCTTTAGATGGARCAGATCCAGGTCCTTCACTTCTCTAGCTGTCATCTCACCCGCCCTCGGACCTGTCCAGCTGGCCCAACCCTGTCCTGAAATCCAGTCCCCAGAGCTGGAGCCAGTGGTCCACCTAACGCCTTCCCACACAGACTACAGCAGAAAGGTCCCTGCCCACATCTCCAGGGTTTCACCCCTCCTGATCCACTCCAGCAAGACGTYCACTGCCTTTGCCAAGGCGCGTTGCTGATTCAGCGCCAGACGATGCCCCAGAGAGGCTGGCCCTTAACAGCAGGACTGCCCTGGACTTGGATGTTCCCCTTGTTTTGGTGTAGCTGATTGCCCTTGACCCAAGGRTGGTACGTTGGACTCATCTCCATTAAAGGGCATCCCATCTTTTCAGGCTATTTATYCTATTTCTTACAATTGCTTTGAATTAACACGCCTCCTAACAGCAAGCGGCAGCTCTACCGGAGAGTCTCCRCAGCTACTTAGAATTTAGTGCCTGATCCCATGGACAAGCATGAGGAGTTAAGAGGTTCAGACACTCCGGAAAATCCCACTGCTGGTAGCAAAGCTCTCAGAAATCCAACATCGCTGACGCTGAGCTTTGCTTGGTCTACCGAGTCCTGAGCTAGCTTTACGGACTTGTTTCCCAAGCCTCCAAATGCTGATTCCTCGCCACCCTCCTCCAAATGCAACAGCAAAGCCAAGGATTAACAGCTTACAGGCGGGATCGCGGACTTCCGCGCRAGCCGTACGGACCACGCGCGCGCACGTCCCTACTTGCCTGCCCCGCATCTCCCTCTCGTGCCGCTCACCRGCCGCATGCACGCGGTAGCGGGGACTTGGTTGATCCTCATGGTGATGTTGCTGCTTGCTCCTAACCCTCCTCGTGTTTCCCAAACTCCCCGAAGCCACTCCGTCCTCCCGCTGTCGGGGTTTTTGTGACCGCCCAAAGCTCCTTCCCTCCCTCTCGCACTCCCTAATCCGGCTCTCTGGGGGGTTGTTTAAGGGATCCAGCCCAGTCGCCTTAGCYGACAGCTCCCAACACAGTTGCTTGCAAGGAAAAGGGGCAAAAGGAGGGAAACAAGCCATCGATCGCTCACATTTTCTGCCCAGGACGCCCCACGGCGCTCGCACAAACGGAGGTGGACACAGTTTCGGGGGCTGCCCCTCTCGGAGGCACCGAGCTGCTTCTTTCCACTCTTCATCCACGCTTTTCCACTGCGTGTGAAATGACTCTGGCGTTAAATTGCCTCATTTGTATCATCGCTCACTAATATATCCTTCTCTGCCAACTTTCCAGCAAAAAAAAAACCCCGAACAACAGCACATAGCCGCTTGCTTTGTCTTTCCCAGCATAATTGTCCCCAAAGCTCATCAATAAAGCAGATACGGAGCAAAATGTATTCGAGGCCCAGGCAGAAACTCAAAAAAACGCTTCAGGCACCGTTAAAACCGGCGTCAGGTGCAGCAGGAGCAGACAACGCGCCTCTCTGCCTCCCGCCCGAGTCAACAGGCAAGACTCAGATTTACTTGAAGATAAATGTAAAACCAGCCACCGCATCAAAATGACAACGTTTCACAGTCACCTGCTGAATGAGCCGCCTGGCGCTCGCAGGTCAATAGGAAATGTAATTTGATGAGYGCTAACGAAGACATTTAACCTTGTGAGGCTGTTTCTAACCGCCTAAGACTTAGTTAAGGTTAAAGAAAAAGAGGAGAGGGGGCAAAATTAACAGGGTTTCTCTACAGGCTTGAACCAAACCTGCTACACTCTGAGTTAAGGAAAACTGAATTTTTTTAAGCCAAATCGTCRGCTTCTTAACGCGGACCAGGCTCAGCGCTCACCTGCTCTGCCGGGGCTCTTGGCGCTCTGCTCTCTGCCCCGGCCGGGAGTGCTGCAGGTCTTGGAGAGTTTGTTCGCCGACACCCTGTACATGACGCCGCCGATGCAGCGCAAGCCTTTGCTCCGCCACCGCTGCTGCATCTGCTGCGACTTGCTGCTCGGCGGCGACGGGCGCATGTGGTTTAATCCCGGGGATCTGCAAGGAAACAAGAGACGGAGAGGAGGTAAGCGCTGAACCCGGGAAGGTATCGCGAGAGGCTGCTGCTTCAGGGACAAACTCAAGGCTGCGAGAAACGTCCAGATGGAGACTCTCCCTGCTCGCAATCTGCTACAGGACGTGGCGCTGGATGGCGGAGGAAGACCTATCTGGTGTTACATAGAGAAAAAAGGGATGCTCTCACTCTGGACAGAGGAAAAGCTCTGATTCCCCACTTCTTCCAGCTCTCGCAGCCAGAGCTGGTGCCCCAGATCTCCACAGATGGTCCATGGGGTCCCATCAACCCACAACCCCTCAGCTTGCAGCTCCAGGCCCAACAGCAATGAAGAAATGTGCATTGGTAACACCACAGACAGGAGAAGCAAGCAGGAACGTGGGACCTCCCCTGAGCTGAACCGAGCTTAACGGAGCTCCACCAGCTTTGGGATTTTTGGAGCTACCTCCAACCCCGGCTCTCGCAAAGGTTTTGCTGCAGTGACCCGAGACGGCTGCCGTCCCCCATCTATCACTGGAGGCCCAACACCTAGAACGGAGCCTGCGACCCAAGCCGGGTCAGGCGGGCAGCTTTGGGGCCCTTTCTCCCAAGGGAATTTGCAAATTTTGCAGCGAGGGAGAGGGTCGAGAACGGGGATACGACCCTCCTTCCACCCTCGCAGCCGGCTCCTTTCTGTACACACGCTGCTATGCAAACAGCGCCCTTCCAGCCAAAGCAAATCTACTCAAATATCAGTCGTCTTAGCCGTTTAGCGCTAATCCAAACAGTAATTTGTTTATGCAAATCAGAGCTCTAATTTTGTATTAGTACAAACTATGCTCATAATGCTATTAGCTGAACGTACATAAAGCGTGCATTACTGAAGAATATCTGTAAATTAAGGCCTGCTATCCTATCAGCAGGATGCAAGCCCCGGAGAGCATTACCTTTAAATGAACATGTGCCGCAAAGCCAAAGAGAATTGTAAAATGCGATAGTTACATTTCTTTGCGCTTAGCGTGACAGGCTATTCATTCAGCGGGGCGGTTGCCACTGGCTACCGACCCTCGCAGAAACGCCACGGAGACGCGGCGGGCACGGCCGCTCCATGGGGAAGCGCTGGAGGCTCCCGGGATGCCGGCGAAGGAGGGATGCCCGCGCGCCGGCACCAGCGTCCGGGAGGGTTGCAAGCAGCTTTGCTGCCCCATCGCCTTCTCCAGGGCCAAAGACAGCTTTGCCTTGCCCGGGGAGCRTGCAAATCTAGCGGGAGGATAAATGCACCGCATTCAAGGGCGTCGAATGCTCTTCCACGAATTCCTCCACCCGTAAAAGGATGGAAATCAGAAACAGCCTCCCGGCCTGTGGGGCGCCGGGAGCAAACCGGCCCTCCGGGACCGGGACGGGGCCTCCGCAACGTTCAAAACGCAGAGCCTTTGGGCAGCCTCCTTTAGAAAACGCTGCAGGAGAAAAGCCTCGATAAAGCCACCTACCCCGAGGTGTCGGTACAGTAGCTTTTCCTTATTTAAAGCATGCTAAAAGGTAAACACTGCAGAGTTTCCTGGGAAGCTCCATCTGCCATAACCGATACACTAAAGCAGCGATTAAAACTAAGCGGCACGGATGAAACAGCGTTTTAGCCACGTCGGGGGAAACTGCCACCTGGGCTTAAGCAAAAACCCCAGGCAAAGTCCGATGCAGCCCAAAAGCGTTCGCCTGCTTCCCCCGCTCTTAATTGCAAAGCCAACCACAACCGCTAATAACCTTTTCAGGGAAATTCCCTGCCTAGAAAGCACCGCCGTGGCTTATTTTGCACGTTGCAAACCTTGACCGGGTCAGGAACGGAGCGTTTGCTTGCTCAGAGAGACGGGGCTGCGTCCGCAACTGGCAGGCAYGAATCCCCGACGCTCCCTCGATGCCTCTCTCCGAAGCCCACACACCTCGGGGTCTGTAAAAACCAGCTTACGGAAACACCCCCACTTCGGTTGGCTCTATGCATCCCTGCTGCAAAAATATCAGGGAGTTGCAAACTAAAAAAGATGGGAACAAACTCCCAGGGCTGCAATATCGATACGGTCTGACGAAACGGGAGCTGCACGCGGTGCCTGGGGCTGCTCACGCCGACCTAAGCCGCCGGCTTAAGCAGCAGCTTGGTGCTGGAGTCAGGCTGGATTTGAGCTCTTCCCCCAAATCCTCCACGCGCTTATTTTCTCACTTTACCGCTCTCGGATAAAGCGCGGAAGCGGCTGCACGCTATGGCAGGCCCTACCAAAAAGCCACCGCTTATCAAGAGTTATTACCCCGGGGCATCCGACCCCGCGGACGCGAGCAGAGGGCGAGCGGGTAGCAGCTGCTGGCAGACGCCGAGCAGCAAGAGCTGCACATTATAAAATATTTTATACTTTTAGAAACCGGCGTTAAAAAAAAAAAGGCACAAGGGAAGCGGAGCAGGGACGTGCACAGCCCGCTCGCCTTCCCGACAGCCTGTACGGATGGACCGTCGACTTCCCACCTATAGGCACTGCTGCGATGCTGCCCTCGAGTCTTTTAAAGGACTACGAAAATTTTTGTTTTCCTCCCAAAATTGCAGACCTTGAGATGCAGCAGGACCAGCCACAATCTTTATAACCAGTCTGCAGCTATTGCTTTTTTGGAGGTGTAACGATGACTGCCCCAATGCCCCAGCAACAAAATCCCTGCGTGCCGCCTAATGCCCACATGCCTCCGGCTCCCGCCTGAAAATATTTATTTCTGGAAAAGTCAAAGTTAATGGAGGGAAAAGAAAAGAAAAAAAAACTCTCGAAAGGAGCTGTTATCCGCTCCAACAACCTTTATCATCCGCCTGCACCCGACGCGCAGAAGACGTGGGGCAGCCCTTTGCAGCCACCGCCGCCCAAAACCCGCGGACACCCAGTGTCTACCGCGGCTGCGCTCTTCGGCGCGGTTGCAGGAGATACAAGGAAGCAGAGCTGCACCGGCCGGGTGCGATGGCGGAGCGCGGCGGAGCCATTTCAGCTGCTGAACACCTGGCCACATCTGGCGTTTACTTCCAGGAGCCATAAGAGATCTAAAATTGAAGGTGAAAGATAAATCTGCTCTGTATGGGACAACCCCGGTCCAACCAAAGCCCATGCAGAAGAGTGGGCACTGCCTGGGCAACCAAACCGTCCAAACTACGYCTGCAGAAAAACACCACTTTTGGAAACCAGCCCAAACACTTAAATTGTGGCTTTCCCCAAGCCCCAGCAGCCTCGTCCTGCCGGCATCCCCTGGGAGGCTGCGAGCAGGCAGGGGACCTCAAAAGCCACCGCGCGGCTCCCTCGGGGACCAGCCGGCCACAGAAAACCAGCCGCGGCAAGACGCRAGGATAAAATTAATGAGATAAGAGCCGGGCCTCGGACCCGAAGAATACGCCGGCCCTCGACACGAGGCCCTTGTAATTCCTTTTCGACGACACGAGCCCCGCGCGTCTGAAGAGCGCTGCCAGCCGGCCAGAAGGCCCGCTCCGGCAGGAAATTTCATTAACGCCGGAAAATAGGAAAGGTATTAAGCGTGGATAATGAAGGCCGGAGTGTGAACAGTGCCTTAAGATAGTCTTCTTTCTCGCCTTTGTAATGGGAGGCATGAACTTTCCCTTCAAATCCATTTCTAATCCATTTGAAATACTACAGCAAATTATCTCCCCTTCAGCCCGAGAGCGGCCAGCCAATTTACTCCGAATAGCGGTGACAATGCGCCAGGATTTATCGCCATAACCTTGAGGACGCGAGGGTGAGGGCTGTCGTCSCCCCCAGCGGCGGGTGGGCAGGGGAGGACGCGGTCGGTGCGACCAGGGGGCAGAGGGAAGCGGTGGGACCCGGCGCGGCCGCTGTCCGTGGTGCTGGGCCGAGGCGGGCGGCAACGTCTCGGCACCGGCACCGAAACCGGTCCCAYGCCGCGACCCTCGGGGCGCCTCAAGAGCTGAGCTCTTCCGCCTCGTGAAACGGCGTCAGCTTTGCCAAAATCCCGGGATTTCCATCGCCGCCTCGCACRGGTCTGGATGGGGGAGAAGAGGATCTCCAGCGGCGCGACGGCGCTGGGTCGCTTCGCCCCTTCCCGATGCTCCAGAGGCTCCGAACAGAATGGAAACCCCCGAAGGGTGGCTGGGAGCCAGCCAGYGCCGCTGCCTCAGTAGCCTCCCTCTTGAGTAAACAGCTGTAAAATCCCCCAAAAAGGGGAATTTCCAAGCCAACAGCTTGAGAAAATGAGGGTTAGCGGAAAGGAAGTCCTTATTCGAGGTTCAGATTTAGTAGCCACACGCTACAGACACGCGGGTGCCCTCGCATGCAGGTATGAGAGCATCTGGTCCAAAGAAAACACATGCACACACGTAAATACACCTATATTCTGAATATCAGAGAGCCTGATGTATATAAATTAAAYAGGAAATCATGAGAACAGAGCAGAAACCTCCTACCCGCTTCTTAGCTGGCTGACACGGAGAGGATTTCTTGGAGCTACAGGCGGTACCAGCAGCTGTTAAAGGATAGTTTGCTTTTACTGCTGGACACGTCCTTTAAGCTGAGTTTATGGGTTTTTTTAAAATAATCCTTAGTTCTTAAGAAATCGCATTTGCATGCCAACGGGAAGAGCAGATCGTGAGCAGGGTGTGCCCCCCGGACACGACCGAGGCGACGCGGGAGCCTGGCGCATCCCCTCCACAACAGGCCCGGGCAGTGTGGCTGCACCGCGCTCACGCACAATGCAGCCTGGGAGAAAGAGCTGCGGTGGGGAAAAAAAGGAAAAAAAAGCAGAATAGCTGAGGCCCTCAGGGCAGGCAGCAGGATTTGGGCTCGAAGGTGCTCCTCAACCCCGCCAGCAGCCCTCCGTCTSCTGCAACCTCTCCCTTCCCCACCACCAGCTCCTCCAACAGCCACGCGTGTGTGTCCACAGTGGGGGAAACAAAGCATCTCCTTGAAGTATCTTATTTAGCGAGTTTATATTCTCAGTATTGCTTTCTTGAAAATAAAAGCMTTGGATATCAAGTGAATACTTCCAACTTTAAGACCTTATGTATTTAATGCAATCACAAAACTTGCAAAAGTTAAAGCAATAAAAGTTTGCTTTTTCTTAAAATGAGAAAACAGAAGACACCAAAACGCTTGCTATTAAAGTTTGTCTCCAGCAGGCACCCAAAGAGGGCTTCTTTCATTTCAAACTATTTATTCAATAATTATTCAATGTTTATTCAAATTGTTCAGTTCAGAGACTATGTTATTTCAGGTCAAAAAAGCARCTAGAAGTTGAAAAGTAGCAAACCTGTGTTTCCTCTTCCAATACACAAATAATGCCAACAAACGGGATCCACTGGCCTTAAAAACAGTGACCAGCAATAACGTTAACTGATCTATAAACAATTCTCCATTTTTAACAGTTYGAATTATGAAATCTGTGTTCAGAAGCTCAGTCTGGACTCCTGGGTTTCCAGCACAYTGAAAATAATTCAATAAACACTTTGAAAAGCTATCTCAGTGCTGTTCARTTGAATCTGCGTTTCCATTCAAATGCAGCTTGATGCTGATCTCGAGGAAAAAAAATCAAGTACAGATCTCATTTACCATTTTCTAAACCTGAGAAAAATTATGAACCTCAATGAGCGCATATTAAGCTACATAATTGCCTACATGAAGACGTACCTATATGATAAATTCTCCTGACTCGCAAAAGAAAAATAGTTGCCAGTGTATTACAACAGTTATCAACCAACGAGAATAAAGACTTCGCTCAAAAACCAGCTGGTGAACAAAGGTGTGGAACRAGACGAAACCAGATGATTTAAACCAAGGGTTTCCATCTTGCAGATTTAAATCACGATTAACCTCAGCAACATAAATCGGCGCCGCCTGCAACAGGGCCATCGAGCTTCCTCAACAGCCCCAGCAAAGGTGGGAGGAAGGACCTKGGATGTCTCCTGCCACCTCCAACATCTCCGGCCACCTCCAAGGGGATGRAGACATGCAAAGCAGCAGCAGCTCTATGGTCTCAAAATGTGGTTTCCAGGGCAAGCAGGAGAGAAAAATATGAAGGCTGATGAAGGATGCACTGGGGGAGCTTGAGAAAAGGAAAGGAGGACTTGTGTCCTCCTCTTGGGCTGGGGAAGGAGCATCTCCAGCCCCTGAAACACTGGGACTCGAGGCCTCACGCCAGCCCAGCGTTTCAGCAGAAAGGCTTCCCTCGCTAGCTATTGGACTGATGACTTTTTTTTATTATTAGTTTTGCTCTCCTGTGTTCCCAGAGCTAGTTTGGGCTATTTTYGGCATGGCAGACATGAGCCCCTCTCCTCCTCTTGCCCCCAGCAGCCTCCCATCACCAAATCTCAGCCACGCGCAAGCCAGGCTTTAACGCACGTCGCTGCAAAGCCGCCAGGCTCATTTGCAAACAATACAAATTGCCTTCGAAACAGGCAATATTTTCTCCACATATTTAGCAGCTTTCAGCTTTTCCCCCACATGCTCCTTGGCAGTACTATTACCCAAGCCATCTAAATGGATTTCTTCTTCGCAGTTCAACCCATTACTTAATCCCGCAATCAAAACTATCGCAGTCATTTTTATGGCTGTGTGTTATATAACAAACATTTGATTATACCTGCAATGCAGGGCTTTTTTCTTTTTTTTTTTTTTTTTGTGGTTTTCACATCTTCCACATCCCAGAAGTATGACACTTCCTCGCAGTCCTCGCTCAAGCTGAAGAAGTTCCCTTCTCAAATAATTACACTTGGAACGAGGTAGAAAAGGGAATAATCTTGCATTCTTCTCGCGGCGCCTTCTCAAAGGGCCCCTTACAAAGTAACCAAATCACATCTCCGCCAGAAGGCTGGTTGCTTCCATTTTACACTTTTTTTTTCTTTTCAACAGCTGGACAAAAAACATCTCAGAGAGGAGAAGCAACTCGCTCAAGGTGAGATGCGCTTGCAGAAACTGCACTCCATGTCCCCTCTTTAGGGGCTTCCAACACGCTCCTCCGCCCAGCTAAAAGAAAGATCCCTCTGGGATCCAGCATTCGGAGGAGGGCGAAAGAGGGCAGGTCTAACACGGAGCGTGGGTCACCCCACCGAGCAGGGCAGCAAAGGTCCTGGTGAGAGTTTGCTCTCGTAGCTTCACAGGAGGTACGAGCCACGCAACAGCGAGCAGTCGGAAAACGAGAGCCCTGCACCCGAGACGGGAACGCGTCACACGCGTTGCCGTCACCTTCTACAATTACAACCCAGTTGACTGCAACCACTGTGCTGGTAGCTTCCCGTAAGAGCAAGCTCAGAAATTATGTATATTGAAGATAAAACACGGAGTAAGGCAAAGGGATTTTAGGTGAGCAYAGGGCGAATGTTTGCTATCAAACCAAACGAGCATCCCATACCCTTACCATCCACCCTGGATTGCTTTGAGACCAGCAAGAGAATCCGAAAGGCAGAAGGCAAGACCACAACACAACCCAAGTCAGCTTGATTTGAGCTCTCTGAGGTTCAACTCTCATGTCCTGGAGGGCAATGCATTTACCAGGTGACTATTGAACCTACGGACTGCAAAGCCCTTTTAGACTCCCAAAACCAAAGCGCCAGGAACCTTTCCCAGATGATTAGGCAACAGGCTGCCCCTACAGCACCACATACCAACAGCATGAACCAACTCAGATACCAGGGCACACCATCGTTACAGACACACTCGCACCAGTTGAAACAGGTATAAAGACCCTGGCTTTGGTCAGACTGGCCCAACCACACACCTAGCCCAACCTTAGACRGGCGATTCGGCAGAGCAAGCCGTATCTGGCATCACGCAAAGCATCCCCCAATGCTACGTCCCCTTTTCCTACARAAGGAGGAAGAAAATGAGCTGTTGWGTTCAGCRCCRACATTTCACCTGAGGCTCTGTATCYGCTCACGGTGTCGCTTGTTGGTCAATAACAGCCAMAGAGCATAYGGGAGGTTAATGGCTTGAGCAGCAAAAACAAATTGAAAGGAGCAAATAACCTTTAATGTCCCATGACATGTTCAGCCTCCTGACTACTACATTGCCTCTCCGGCCCCTTTATTTTCAATGATTATGCAAGACAGCACTATGTCAACAGGCCTTCTACAGTATACACAATCTTCGTGCCGTTCTTCCTGCCCCTGGCAGTGCCGCGTACAGGCTGAACTGTGTATTTAGGCAATTTATGGTAATGTTACAAATTGCCATTAAGAAGGGTCCCTTAAATTTATGACATCTTGGATGATACTTTCACCCAACACCACTCCTCTCTCCAACGCCAGCAGGCCAGTGGAGAGGTCTACAGACTGGAAGGGAACCTAGGTCAGTTACTTAATACCATTTTTTTTCGTTTTCCCCCATGCAAAGCACGGACATAATGCTATATAAACRCCCAGGGTGACATATCTGCTTCTATCACTCATCGCCGTGCTCTCAGCTTTGCAGCTCCTACGTCCTCAGTGGCTTCACTTCTTCTTTTCTTCTGTGAGCTAGAAGGAAAGATGCAGTCCTCCCCGGAAGCGCTCACAACCAACGCGTTGGATGAGACACCAAGACAAGAGACTGCAAGAAAACACTGCGATGCCAGTGGGGTCGATGACAGAAGGTGGTCGCAGCGTGCCAGCTGCCCCCCGTCCTCGGSCACGGTAGGAGAACCATGGACGGGGGATATTGAACGAGGGTGAGCTACCAGCACCCAAGCAAGCGCCGAGCCCCAGACACGGGTGACACAGGGGSTCCCGGCAGCGCCATGCCCGCTGCAGGACTGCACCCGGGGGTGCTGCACACCAAGCGCCAGGGGATTAATCCCGCCGGAGCAATCGCTGCTCTCCGCAGCCTTCTCGCTTGCAGAGCCCTCCTGTTACAGCCGGGGAGGATTATTTTAGAAGGTTATTGACTGAAGGTTTAATTATTTGGGGATAACAAGAGAATTTTCCTGTTAATTCGAAAGCGTTGCTAATGCCACGAGTTTAATTGGCCTCTCCTTTTCGAATATAACTGGCATTGAGTAACTAGGCACCAGTGACAGAGGGACAAGCGAAAAACCATCAGTTGTTAAAGTCACCGAACTAGTTTAAGATCATACTTGTCACCAGATGTATCAAAACCTCTGTCCCTAAAACAAGACTAAATAAGATTTCACGGATGCGCAGGGGTCGTTCTGGCTTTAGCGCACGGGCGAATTGCATCCGTATGGCGCAAATACAAGTGTCTCCGGTCTAGCATCATTTTTTCCTCAACGTSTGCCGCTGCATCAGCAGATTTCCCGAGCGCTACGGCTCTTCCTTCCCCGCTTGCGAGCAAGGACAGGAAGAAGRGACAGAGACCTTCCCACGGAGGCAGCCAGGCTCCTTGGGACTTTTTTGGCTAGCGCTGCCGARGGGTGCATGCYGCTAAGCACATCACCCCAAGGCAGRGGCTTCTCCTGCTCGTTGCAAGATTTGCCAGCACTTGAGGAACTGCAGACCTATGTGTGAATTAAGYAGTCCTTTAAATCACTTCTGACCCCTCTTACAGCTCCTAGGGTCTCGCAAGGCCTCCGAAGCTCCAGAAGTTGGCCAAAGCAGCCCAACGTGCTGGTAATCTCCTCGTATTTATATGCAGTCCATGAGGGCCATGGGAGATTATGCCACCCATCTTGTTTCTTGCCATGAACAGTTCTTCTGGGCACRTGGCGATGCTTCAGCATGGCTTTTTTTTCCACCCTTTCCATCACATCGTCTTCRTCCCGTGAAGGTGCCCAGCTCAGCTGCTTAGATGTGTCTCTGCAGAGCTGCCAGTAGGACAATMTCACTCTCTGCAGGATGCCGCTTCTGCCTGTAATTAATGTTTCATCATCGTTCTGGAAAGCAAACAGCTGCTGCGGTCTCAATCACTCATCTTCTTGCGGCGGGCTTGCTTTCCTAAAGCGAAGCTGGCGTTAYGCGGGCCTCCTATTTTCTGTCTTCATCCGCAAGCTCTTCCCAACGTCTACGACAGCTCGGTTTCTTCCACCACCTTATGACCAGTGTCTCAGCCAATACGACTGCATTCAGACTATGTGCCAGGATTTTAGTTTCATGGGCATTTCACAGTGCTTCTCACCAAGACCATCACAGCGTTTACCCCAGTGACCCAGAGTTTGGACTCTTCAGTTCAGGTAGTGACTACAGCAGCTTCTTCGCCGAGGTCTACTGCTCTACTGGCTACTTTCCCTGTTTAATCACTTCCTCTCCATTTTTTCCACAATTTCTGAAAGGCTGTCTAGATAAACCGTAGCCTTAATGCCCACTTCATACTACTATCTCCCTGCCTGGTTCAATTCCTCGGGCTTTCGGCTCTCGCAAAGSTCTTCTCCAAAGCTCCCAGACGTTGAGAGTCCTCCTCCACGTCTTTCAAAAGCCCAGCGTCTGACCATTCCCAGCCTGAAAAGGCTCCACTTGCTCCCTGCTCAGCTGAGACCGCAATTCAAACGCGCCCTGCCTGATTTCAGCACACGGTCCTCCCTCCAGCGAGCGATCCGGTGCCATCTGCTCAGAGCCACCAAAGTATCTCCTGAAACGCCTCAACGGTGACTCGAGTTTCCCAGCAAAGTCCTAACACCGTAAAAACTTCTCCATTGCAACAGTCGCTTGGAGAAGAGGAAAAAAAGAACGAATCCTTCCGGAAGATGCGATTGTGTAGATGAAACCGTTTCCAAGGTAGGTCAACTTCCAGCCTAAAGCCCCTGACAGCGTCCCGTTAAACCGCTTAAGCTAAGATTGAGAAAGGAAGTGCTGACAACCCCTAATGCACAGCTTTCCGAGGCGCTTTCTAATGCCGCAGCAGCTCAGCAATTATGCCAGCAAGACCGGGGGACCATTGTACCCATTAATTAGATTCCTTTCACCCCATTAGCTCTGACTATTGCACAAAGTTCATTACAGTTTAATTCTGCTGAGCTGAAAGGGATCTCCTGCAGCACGCGAGACAGGCAGGTGTTAGCGGCTTTAGCGCCTACGTCGCGCTGCTCCGCTTGGGCGTCCAGGAATCACGCTCTTCGGGCAGCGTCCGGTCCCGCGTCCACCTGGAATAGGACATACAACCACCTCCATCCCTCCGGAGCAGCGCGGGGAATAATTACAGAGCCCTATAAAACGAGAAGGAAAACGAGAGCGGATCGTAGCAGATCTCCCGTAACGACGTGCAAACGCTGTTAACTCCCCGGCTCGCGCAGAGCCTAGGAAACCGTATTTCGGGTCTCCGGACGTGCTCCAAGTACGGTATCGCAGCGTCCTGCTTTCTTTCTAAAGCACAAATCTGTAAAAACTGCTGCATAAATGCTAAGGATTGTCACAGCCTCGATGGCYCATGGATCGAAACAAGCTCAGCGCCACGCTGCTACATAAGTAAACGTTTTCCAAATTTTGCRTTATTGAGTAAATTCACGATCACGTTATACCCGTGCTGTGCAAAACACAAGCTTTTGAAATCCAACACAGCCAGCTCGGTCCCCAAAGCAAACTGCTGGGGAACACGCACGATTTGCTACCGTGGCCGTATCAGCAGCGCAATCTCCCAGCTGCTTTGTGGCATCGCCCCCAAAATCTCAGCCGAACGCAGCCATCTGCAGCGCCTTCAGGACTGAGACAGCCTCAGCTTCAAATATTCTCCCAAATAAGCAAAATATCCCCCAAAATATAGTCAAATCCCAACCAAGCTTTCCCCTCCCGCCTGCTTTCCAAAACGCTCCAGCATAATTGCTTTTTCCAGAGGCAGCTTCTTTCTAAATGCTTTTTTGCAGGCAGTAAATAATAATAATGCTAACAACAGTAACAGCGGCGGATATATTTTAATTAAAAGAAAACTAAATCTTAATAGGGCAGCGAGGCTCAACAGCAAACGGTACGCCAGGCTCTGACTCAGCACGGAAGAGGTTAAACAGGTTTAACGGGGCTGAATTAAAGGGAATTATGCACCGAGGCACCAGCAATTGCCGGCCAGCTCGGGAGAGCCGCGTGCCCGCGGCTAGGGAGCTAAACACAAAAATAAAGCCTGGGCGCCCGGGATAATGAAGCATTTTAAATTAAAGTTCATTAACCCCCTAAGCACGTGCAAAATCCTATATATATTTTTCCCGCGAGAGCTGGGATYGCTGCCTCTTCTACGTCCTAAGGAACAAACACTAACCTCACGTTTCTGTTCCAGGCTTATTTCTYTGAATTTACAAGTCAGCTGTTATACATCCATATATCCAGTGTGTCTGTGGCTTTTGGGCACCTATTACAAGACGACCAACAAAACTGGGCTCAGGAGCTGTCTCGCGTGCCGATTCCTTAACACGGGCTATGGCTTTTCCTGTAATCAAACCACCCAGGCACTAAATATATTAATAAACATTTTGTGCATGTCTGTGCATGTGTACATAGTTGTTTTTTTTTTATATAAAATGCATATTTTATAAATACATAAGGCAGCCGTAAAAAAGAAATTTAGATCTGCTTCAAAGCGAAAGAGAGGAAGATAATAATCCAATACTTTGGAGAGTTTTAGTACATAAGCTACTCGTTGGGCAGACACTTAAAGGCAGCCGGGCTGCTTGGACTCTGTATATACTGTAATGTATAAAAATGATTCAGAGGCACCCATCACGGGGCAGTGTATTGGTTAGCAATACTAATTGCATTGCCTACCTTACAAATGATATTGCTCCATTATTAAAGGGTCGGGACTGGTTTATGGGCTCCCATCTATTCAATTGGTATTTCGATCAATGGCTGCATTACAAGCTTTCCCTTTAAGAGCCTAATAAACAACAAGATGGAAAGTAAAATTCTCCATAAAATGACGCTTTTAAAAATCCATTTCGACCGCGGGTATCGGTACTTTGCAAAGCAGGCTGCAAACAAACCCAGAGGTATTCCGCTTGGCTTAAAGTTAAAAAGTTCAGCAGGTAACAGCGTGGAGCCCTTTCCAAAAGCTGTGCTAGCTTTTTCCCCAAGTTTGGGGACAAAACTCTGAACTCGGATAACAGAGGAAAGACGGGATACGTTATTATTATTATTAAAATAAAGGGAGAGAAAAGAAAAGGGAGGGGGAAGAAACCTCTCAGAGGTTCCAAACGATTTTCCCATGATAAGAAATGAGCTATAAATCTAAATATCTACTATTTGCCTATCAGTGCAGTCGGCAGCTCACCGTAACGGGGATTTTCCAAGCAGCTTTGCCGGAAAACGCGCAGCGSGGAGGCACCGGCTTGCAGAGCGCAWGCAACCTCCCRGGCTCGGATGCACCCGGGAGGCAGCGGGAGGGATTCGCGTTAACACCCGCTGCCACAGCACCGACGCACCGGAGAGCCGACCGGAAAATCAATGCGGGAATCACAGCACGAGGCGACGATATTTCCGAAAAAAACCCTTATCTTGGCTTTGCAYGGAGCGCAATGCGTTGCTTTGTCTTGCTGCTGCAGGTCGGCCCAAGCCAACCTCCCCGGTGCCCTGCGAGGAGCCGCTCCGGTTTCGGAGCATCATCTCCGGCTCGGAGACACCGTCACTGGTTAGAGCACTTAAAAAAATTTTTTAAAAAAGAAAAAAAGAAAAAAAAAAAGAAAGAAAATGCCTATGGGAGAGAAAGGGCCACTTGGCATGTTATCCGAGCTGGATGCTAAAGCGGGCTGACGGGGCACCTTTCCGCACGCCGCTGCCAGCGCGGAAAAGCTCAGCGCAGCAATGGTGTCGCAGGCGCCCRAGACATCTCCATCGGCCGTTTCCCTGCCCCTCGTGGCCCTTTTTCTCAAGTATCTAGGAAAAAAGCAGGAGTTTGGGCCACACAGGCCGGGCACGATGGGTGCTTAATGCCTTTCCGAGGTGTTTGGCTGATTTTCTGCTGAAGCCGTCACTTGTGCACAGCTTTAGATAAGCCGCAGTAGCATCACCCGCGCAGCAGAGACGCGCTTAATTGGGGATGCAATCGGTGAGTTTAGGAAAAGGGGGGGCCACAAGTAACTCCAGCGATTGCAAAATGTTAGTGACCTTCGACGGGAAATACGGGCTGTAAAGCCCAGACCCTGCCTGAGCTCCTGGTGCAATAGATGGTCACGGCTCTAAGACCACCCAACCGTACTGCATTTCTGCGCCTCTTGAGATGCAAAATCCCCCGGTCCCCAATTTCAGCACGCTACGAGATGTGCCCGCGTATTGCAACGCGTATCTGGAAACCAACCGAACGCACCGTTGCTCGCTCGTTAAAGCTAAACGAGCCCTTCGGCCTCGGCCGCGCGGGACTCGCACAGAGCTGTCTCCCTCTGCTGGCATCCCGCGCCGAACGGCTCGCAGAAGCAAAGCCCTCGCGAAACCACCATCCGCTGCGCCGTGCAAAAGCGGGAGAAGAGGGATTTTCATCTCATTTATCGCCGAGGGATAAGCCGGCAGCCCGACCTCCCTTCGCTGGAGCAGGGAGCCCCGGTCCGCTCCGGTTCCCGGGAAGGATGCTCGGCCGCCAACCTGCACGCCAGGACTCCCAAAACCTCGGAGCAGCCAAATCCCAAAGCGGCTTCGCTCGAGTCAAGGACGGACCTGGCCTCTCCTCCGGACCAGACAGCCTCATTTAAAGGCGAAAGAAAGAGCGAAGGCGGCCGCACTTCAAACTTCATAAAGCACTAGCATCTATGAGCGGTAACTCAATGATCATTAAACATTTACTGCCGAGAGTCCTTTAAATACCATATTAACGGGCGCTACAGAAAAAAGCTGGAAGGGGATAGAAAAAGCACGGATTATTTTCTCATGCAGGGAGGCAGGCGCAGCCTCCTCACCCTCCTCTCCCGCGTACGCCCAGGCTGCAGCGGAGCTGGCCCGTACCCGTGATTTCTGTGGGTCCCCCATCTCCAAAGCCGCTGCCGAAAGGTGGGACGTTATTTAAGGCTCACCTTGAGACAGGGGGAACGTGCAGAAGATGGAGAGGAGCCTTTCTTGGGTCTCGCAACGCTGGGAGAGGTCGGCAGGGCCACCGTCTTGTCCGACGCCAAGAAGCACCGACGTCGCTGCAGAAAACGAGTCCTCACGGCACTTACCCCAGCTGCTCTCCCTCATTTTACGCGTGGGAATGAAGGCGCCGAGGTCTCCCCAAAACGTCCGAGGAATAACCACACTTTGGCCTCAAGGGGACCATCTCTGCCCAGGCCCCTCTGCACTTGACCGCGTCCTCCCTGAAGAGCCCCAGGACCTGCTGCCCTCTCACACCTCTACAACTTTATCCTCTCTGATTTTTGCCGTTCCTTTTTAGATTTTTTTTCCCATGTGCCGCTGATTCCTGGGCCTGCTGCCAACTTCCACGATTCCTGTATTTACACCAGAAAGCGAGACGTGCCCAGGTTACAGGCCAAGCGCTCGCAGGCAGAGGGGTGGAGGTATCTGCCTGGGGTTCCCCGGGACGCAGGCGGCTGATGGGCAAGCGATCCCCAGCTGACCTAGACCACAAGCTGGAAGCACATTCCAAAATCCACCTTTTCATTCCTAGAGAGACTTACGGAAAGCAGGTTTTATAGTCAGGACTTTAGCCCTGTGCAACCGCCTACCCGACACGCAATCCCAGCCTTTTTAAGGAACCAGCACAGGAACGTTTGCCCGCTGCTGCCCGATTCCTCTGGGATTTGCTTCAAATTCATCCCTGCTCCCACCCCAAAGGAGACGCGCGCCAGAGTTGTGCCGCCGGCCCAACGCACAAACTAATCCGGTTCTGCTACGGCACAACCAAAAACATTTCTTTTACTTTCCCAATCTCCGGCATCCGTCGAAGTTCAATCCACCGAGGAGAAGGCCCGTGCTTCTTCAGGAGGGGACGTTTCAGCACGGTGGTGGCACGATGCCGGGAGGCCAACGAGGACTTTCCTTTCCTGCCTTTCATCACGTTAAAACTCCTGCGACGGGAGCGACCGGACACCGCTGCTCGGCCCGGCACCGGCACCGGCAGAGCCGGGCGCGGGGCAGGAGGGACCGGGCAGCGCCCGAAGACGAGACGCCGAGATGGCTATAATTTATCCTCTCCTGCCTATACTTTATGGCTTTCTTAATTCGGCTCCTGCTACTATTAATGTAGTTAATGTTGAGATTATATCTATTTTCTGGCGTCAGGCGGTGATTTATTCCGGCCATTTTTCCGGTGCCGGCTCCCACGCTGTTAAATCAAGCGACTTGCCAATTAAGTGCTGACTGGGGAAGTGGATGCAATCTTAACAGATATCTAACCGCAAATTAAACGGGGCGTTTCGTAGGCTCTGCGGCGCGCGGGGCCGGAGCACCGAGCCTTGCTGAGCTGGGCAAAGAGCAAACAAAACACCCATCCCCCAAAAAGGGGGGGAAATAAATAAATAAATGAGCAAATGACCCAAATAAGTAGGTGAGATGCCGACACACGTCCCGACAGCCCCAAAAGTGCCCTGGAGCAAGGCTGGGCCAGCTGGCGAAAGCCACGCAACGGGAAACGCCACCCGGAGCACCCACCGGAGATGCTCCATCACCGAGGACGGGCAGCTTGTCCCCTTACCGCAGCGTTCCCGGGGGTCACCGATGGCCGGCTTGGGGACAAGCATCCCTGTGCCACCTCGCTTCGGGGCGCCCGGAGCAGCTTTCTCTCCTCCCTCTTGGATCAGGGCTGGGTTGGTCCTTGGTCCTCCCCGATCTTCTCCAAGGTGGCCAACGAGCCGGATCTCCATCCCGTTGAGTTCCTCTTGGACTCGAGCACCGGGAAAGCTCGTGCCAGCCCACGCCGTCGCCCTGCGATGCCGGGTCCCGTCAGGCCGTTCACTGCCCACCAGCACCACTTTGTTCACTCACGTTCAAACCTAATGAAACTCCTCAAACATCTGCAACGAATGCTTAAGTGGGACTTCAGATGCTCCTCAAACCGATCATCAATCATCTTTCTTTTAATAGTAATCATTAAACTTCAGCAATAGGTACCCAGCAGCCTGAGGGGCAAAATCCTGTTTAAGGGATGTACATTAAAAAAAAAAAGAAAACAAAAAAAAMCCCAAAAATAAAAAAAAATACACGGTAAACTGAATTTAGCAGGCAAAAAAAAATCCACTAGCAGAGAGAGGTTCTGCAAAGCAGCGCGCGGTCACCTCCGCTGCAGCGGTCTCAACCGCGCGGCAACCAACCGGTGAGATCAGCTATTAAACGCTCGGAGGAGATCAGGTCGGCGGGCTTGAAATATGCACGTAGGCTAAAATCCTATTGATTATTTTAAAGGCAGTTTACTACTACCCTTATAACCGGCATAAAAGTGGTATTTAAAACAGTGTTTAATTATGTAAGTTGACGACACGGCAGTGTGCACAGCTATGAAGTTTTAGCTCCTTTTTCTTTTTTTTCTTCCCCCTTCCAGTTTGAAGGTTCATCTAGGTCCCTTTTCCCTACGTCGTTACTTATTTTTGGTTAAATCACCGAGAACTAAGCGCCATGCAAGACCTAAAGCCAAGAATACATCTGCCCCAAGAGTCCGCAAATAATTCACGCGTCACACTCGATTCTTAGCTAAATACACGATTCCACTGACCACCTATTTTAAATCACACGCTAAGCTTGGTCCAACTCATGCAGCTCTGGCTAAACCCAACGGCTCATTTCCAAGTCTCCTCCTGGCCACCAGCAACTCCTGGTTGCGTCTAAAAGGAGCGGGGAATTGAGCCTGGCTTGTGCTTCTGCCTCTTCTAGTCTTCACGGCATTTTGCACCACACAGGCGGTTTCTTCCGTGGCGATGAAGGCAATTCATCCTCACCGCCAAGCTGCTCAAACCAACGGCCATCGTATGGGGACCTTCCGTGGTCCTAGCAAGACCCCAGGTGGACGTCCAACCAAACGGCGCCGGTAGCAAATCTCGCACCATGCCAAAGCAGAGCCGAGCGCCGCAAGGCGAAACGTCACCACCCATGGGCTGACCACCACCAGACGACCAGGTCCAGCATCTAAAAAATAATCCCAACGCTTCTTTGGCTGCATCCAAGCGGGACACGCGCCACGTAGGATTTCAGGGAGCGCCGGGGTTGCATCTCCCGCAGCCGCCCCGGGGCCAGCCGGCGCGATTCATCCCGGCTGCCACGGCCGAAGCGCCGACGGGAGAGACCTGCGGGCCTCAAAATGAAAGGAAAAAAAACAAAACCCACCTACAAAACCCCTTGGAAAGTGGCTCCAAATTAAGAGCTGCGTGGAGGCCGGCGAGCCCCCGCGAGCCGCGTCTGCAGCACCTTCCGCGCAAAGAGGCGGCGCGGCCCATTTGTTAGAGCGATGAAAGCAAAGGGATCTAAAAATTGCACTCCTCCGTTAATGAGCAGCCGAAGGGATCGGTAAGCATAATTTCAGAGGCTAGTAATATTTTATATAATCGCCGAGTGGTTTAAATTGAAAACCCCCAACTGAATCAATATTTACTGCATTGAAACGAAATGAATAGTAATAAGTCACTAAGCTCCCTGTCCTGTTTCATAAAATAAAAAATTATAAAAATGAGCACAGGCGCAGAGAGACTATCGCATTAACTTTTACGGCACTTGGGGAGTCGTAACCGACTCTTCTCATAAAATAAAATTTTAAAAAACCTGCCGGCGGAAGCCTCCGCTCCGGCAGCGCCACCGGAAAAAGCAAAGCCGGAGCCGGGAGTTTCGCGGAGAGATGTTTGCAAGAGCCGGCGCGATCGGGCCTCGGGGCTGAGCCCCCCGGTTCTTTTAGTGTTATATCTGGTTATTTGCCGTGCAGAAGAGCCCTGCGAATTTGTCGGGCTGGAGCAAAGAGGAAAACGCGTTTCTGAACGCACCTCCCACCAAAAAGGCTCCCAAGCCATTACAGCGCCAAAATTACTACTTCTCCTTTGCCCCCTCTCATTCCTTCGTTTAAAAAGCACTTTAAAGGAGCGTTTAGGATCGCTACGCTACGAGCAGAGAGGCTGTGCTATGTCTCGTGACGTCCCCTTCAGGCTTCCCAAGCCGTAAAGCGTTTTTCCATGTACCATTTAGCAAGAAGGAGCGACCCCGGCGTTTCCGTCGAGCCTCGTCCCCCGCAGCCTCCGCCGGCGCCGCTGTTTCCATCCGCAGGGGAGACGCACGCGGTCCGGAGCCGCTCGCAGCCGCGCAGCCGCTAAAACTAATTCCAGCGACAATTATTAAATTCGTTAAATCCACATTCGTTCGGGAGGATTAAAAGCACAGGAAACGATTTGCAATCAAAACACGCTTCGCCCTGCAAAACCGCGGCTGCCTTCGGGCAGGTGGCGCCGGGACTCGTGCCAAGCGCGGGAACCCCGCTGCCCTTTTTTTCCCATTTTCCCAGCTTTAGCAGCTGTGACCCTCCCGACCCGCCCGCGTCCTGCTGCCGCTCCGCCTGGCAGCCGAGGCCGGCGGCCGGCGCGGGGACCCCAGGAGCGCCGGGGAGCGCGGGAACATCTGCGGCCGGCCCCGCCGCCAGCCCGCGGAGCGGCCCGGGGAGCCGGGACGATGGCGGCCGCAGATGTTCCCGCAGCCCTCGGCGGTCCCGGGGCAACGGCGCGGCCCGAACGGGAGAGCCTGCCAAGTCCAGGCGCGGGTCTGCGATTCGTGAGCGAACGCGGGTACCATACGGATGACCAGCCCGGCCTCGAAGCCTGGAGATGCTCTGCCTGGGGACGCTGGGACAGCCGAGGAGATGCCACCAGCGCCTGGCAGCAGACGGGACGCTTTGCTGCTATGACATTCAGGGACGATCACTTAGAAGTTGGTAGTTGCGGTTGGAGACATCCAAAACACCTCTTAAATCCTTACGTTAGTTCTTCCCACTCATGATAATCCCACGTGAAAGCCACAAACTCTTCCTCTCGTGAAAAAGGAGGCTTGGAGGAAGCGCTGCAGCCTGCAGAAAGCTCTGCTGCCTTGCTTCGAAGGCGCTTCCTCCACCACACAGAGAATTTGAGGCTAGAAAGCCTAAAACGCAGTTCTCTGCTCGGGAGAGATTAGAAAAATCACAGCTGAGCGCAGCCAGAAGGAGCGGGCGCAGGCACCTCCCGAAACGACTGCGCCCGTCATCTTTACGATACCTCCAGGTGGTACTTGCTCAGCGCTAAACAAGTTAATTCCGATCATTTCGGAAGCGGCTGAAGTTCATAAATTCAGGGCGATTGAGAAAGCTGATTGCATAGTTCTCGCACAGCCAGGCAGGAAGATGGGGAGAGGAGGCTCAGCCGGGGCTTCGGGCTCTGCCACAGGGCTCAGGACCAGCCACGTCGTGGACACCAAGTGGTGCCACCTTCCACGGAGTCTCAGGAAACCTTGGGCTAAAAGAGAGGGGTATTAAGAGGCAAGCGTGCCTCAACAAAAAGATGAGGAATCCGGCCTGCTCCCCAGCCACGTCACAGTAAAGCTAATGTCCGTCTTGGGTGTGTAATACCATATGAACGTAACACCCTACTTTGGGTGTTCGTCTACACGTCAAGCCTAACATATGCCCAAACCTGATTTAAACCATTCACCATCTGAGTCCAAGGGCAAAACCCACCCAACTAGAGAGCAACGTGCAGTCTGCTGCCTTGGAGGTCACCTGCGAGGTGTGACATCTCCTTCACACATTCCCTCACCCCCAGGGCGTCTGAAGCACTTTCCAGCCACCGGAGAAAGGCTGCTCCTGCTCCGCAAAGTTCACCGCCTGCCTGCCAGGCCCATCTCCGTTGCTCATCCCAACACGCACGGTAGAAGCTGGAGGACTGCTCTTCAGAGGACAAGCAACCTTCGCACCACCACGCGTGCCTTCGCGGGCACGATGGCCTACCTCTTCTCCAGGCAAGAGGAGCTTGCACCAGGCACAGCTCCGGTGGCACGAGCTAACCGGCACTTGTGGGGTGCTTCTGAGGGTGCCAGTCCTGCTGGCGAGCGGCACCCACGTCTTCTCCTCCGCACCGCAACAGCACACGTCATTCAACCCGCGACGCAAGGCGTACCAGAGGGCTGCGTGGAGCCCCTTAGCACCTTCTGCACAACCTCAAGCTACTTCATGGTCAAACCAGAAGTTCAACGCACCCCATTTCCATTGAAATTCCTCCTGCCTGGGAGCTTCGCATGGATCACCCCAGCTTGCAGCGAAGGGAGGGGCCCGGAGCCCACCTCGCCAACCCTCCCGCGTCTCCGTCTTCATAACCCTTGCGCGAGTCCCTGCACCCAAACAGCCGCAGCTAAAACCCCGGTGTGAAAGGAGGGTTCGACCAGCGGGGTCTGCATCCTGCAGCCCACCCGAGTCCCGATGGGATAAGGGCACAGCTCGGCTTCGCCAGCGGGCCCCTCCGCGTTCCCTAATCCCCCAGTTTTCCTAGCACGTCTTTTTCTCACGCCGCAAAGAAACAGATGGAGGCATCTTCCAGCCCGCAAGAGAACGACACCCGTTTGCTCAACTCGGAAAGGACGAAGCGGTGGCAAACGAAGCTGGAGGACGTGTCAAGCAAAGTGACCTCGCTGCCTCCGGAAAGCGGGGAGCTCTTCCAGGGATTTCCCCCGGCACTGGGCCACCCAGGCTGGTGGCACGGGGCATCCGGAGGGATGGTTTAACCACCACCGCTCACTCATCAGAAGCGATTAGGGGCATTTCTGCAGAGCACAGAGCTGCCACTCGGCTCCGACTCCGGAGCGATAGGACTCTCCGACCCTCCCTCTTTTTTTTATTTAATACTAATTTTCACGCCAGCAATTGGCACAGCAAAACTTCTCGGACTGATCCAAGAGGCCAGATAAGTGACTACCTTTTGCAGCAAAACCCAGTGGGGGGAAAAAAAAAGAAAAGAAAAAAAAAGCCTTGTCATTGCTAATCTATTAGGGTAGAAATTTGGAAATTAAATACCTCGCTCCCTCGTGCAGCTGTCACTGTCAGGTGAAAAAAGCAGCGACTGTAAATACCCAGTGCCAGAAAGAAATATTCTCAAAATGCGACGCTGTTAAGGGTTATTATACTTAAAAAAAGAAATCATTCCAAAAATTAAAAACTGCTCTAGCACGAGTGTAAAATACAGAGTCTGTGCAATTTTGAAAACTGTATCGCCAAGCAGATTTCATCTCTCAAGACTGCTGCGTGATGCCTGCGTTAGAAAGGGTGAATACTCCTATCCCGGGAGATTTATATTCTTCACAAAATACATCTGGCATCTGGGGAATCTGGACGGCCAGAAAGGCACAGCGGTATCCGAAACCCCGCGGCCCCACGAGGCATTTTATCCCGCGGCGCCTGGGCAGGAAGAAACAGATGCCCCCGGGCTGGGCGAGGAGCAGAGAGGACTTCGGGTCCTGCCGTCACCACACTCGCTCCTCGCCCGCCTTCGAGCGAGACGTCGCATCCCCCCGGGCCCGAACGGTTCCCCGCCCTCCGTCCCGGGAACCTG
This sequence comes from Casuarius casuarius, assembly GCA_003342895.1. Taxonomy (NCBI): domain Eukaryota; kingdom Metazoa; phylum Chordata; class Aves; order Casuariiformes; family Casuariidae; genus Casuarius; species Casuarius casuarius. The sequence continues at coordinate 183,293 of PTFA01000308.1, read as the reverse complement.
CACACCAACCCATAAATAACATTTATTATAACGTCCATCAGTTACTTTTTTTTCCCCTCCGCTGAAACGGTTCTGGCGACTTGCTGCCGAGCGGATGATCCCGTTATTAAGGGTAGAAATAAAAAATAAGCAGCGCGGCACCTACGGTCGCAGGGGATGCATGGCATCACCGGGGAGAGAGGAGTGCAATAGGATACAGTGTACAGAAACCTCTGCTTTCTGCTAAAAAAAAAAATTAGGAGTTAATGCTTTTTTTAGCCTCCACGCTGCATTGAAAGACCTCCCCAAACGCGGACTCCAAGTCAGCGAAGAGCAAGGGCAAGCGCCAACCTATTGACTCGCAAACGTGCCACCGCTTTTAGGACATCTCAGAGGTGTCCCCAAGGAAGGGGGCAACCACTGCTGGCACCACGCACGCAGCCCTGCCATCCCACCTCCGCCCCAGGACCCGATACACGCGCCCTGCCTTGCGGAGGGGCACGCAGCCTACCGGAGGTTGCCCCTGCCGAAGGAGCGCGTTGGGTCTCCTCCCCAAAGAGGAGATGCCTCCACTTGGCGCAAACTTTCCCCTTCCCCCCCCTGAGTCCCTGCACCAGCCTCTGCAGCCACGACTCAAAAGCGCTGATCCTTAGCTCAAAACGCTCAACTTTTAATCCGTGTAAACCTCCTTGTTAAGGAGGTTCTGCTTTTCTTTGACAGCTACTGTTCTCCAAAAGCTGCCTTCAAGCAAGGAGAGGCAATCACAAAAAAAAGAGGGGGAGGGAGTCCTGGCTAATGAATTCCCACTCATCAGCAAATCCTCTAGCAACCGACTGCGCGTGCGCGCGCTGTCCGTTATAAACGAAGTAAAACATATTAGCTTAATATGCAAAGGGCTGGGAGCATCCCGCCAGCGAGGCTTCGCTCAGGAGCGGTGACCCATCAGAAAGAAGTACCGCAAGCGCTTGTGAACACCTCTGTGCTGTTGTACAACGCAGGAGATGCGCTCTGTGGTGTTTCGAGCCCCTCCACGTCGCGACACAGAGCAAGCGGCACTGCCCCGCAAGACGGTACCCTTGCTTTGAGGAGCCCTAAGCCTCTGGTTATTCCCCTGAACCCCCCCAACACGAGCGCGGCTTGGAGTCTTACTGAACTGCCGAGGATTTCTGCTCTCCTTCAAGCTTGGTCATCGGCCCCTTTTATCCTCCTCCGTAGGACCGTTGGGTCAAAGGATCCACAGCATCCCTGTAAAGCCCCGTGCTCCAAGCAGTTTAGATATCTATTAGATGCAAGATTGCTTTCTTCTTCACCCCAAAGCAGGGCAGAAAGTCTTAACAACCAAACTGCCTCTTATTTTCAGTAGGGATAATTTATACCGGCCAATGGCAGAGCTGCACGCCCAAGTAAATCCTGACAAAATTTATGTCGTGCTCAGCGTTGCAGATGGTTACCCTTCCGTAAAACAGAAAATCTCAGCTGACAAACTACTTACCCAGTTTACATGCCCCTAAAGCAGCGAGATGCAAGAAAGCTCTGATTCCTCCGGCATCAGACAGCCCTGCAGCTCCCTCCCCACCTCGCAGTGGCCCACAGGGCACAGCCTACGGGATTTACCATAGGGAGACCGAGAAAAGGTGACGAGCTGCAATGGGGAAAAAAAACGGAGATGCTGAAGGCTGCATCAAAAAGGCCTTCGCAGAATGAGCCACGGATCCAAAACCTGGTCCTGGGCTGGTGGCCTGTTTGCTCGCCTGTTTGCTCTATCTGAGCCAGCAAGGAGTGTGGACCCTTTGGAGCACATCTGCGGAAAAAAGCTGATGCTGAGGACCCAACATCCATTCACGTCACAAACATTTTGGAGGGTTTAGCTTGGTTTAGCTCTTGCCTGGCCCCGTGGACCAAATGCCCACTAGCAGCTGGAGAACATCTTCAGGCTTGGTTGCATATGAGAGGGGTTGAGTTTGAGCCCTCCAAGACCGTTGGGTGAAGCAAAGCCCAGAAACCAGGGGATGCTCCAGAGATTCACCCCAAAATGTTGTCTTGACCCAACTTAAAATACCCGAAGTACAGTACCATGCTTTACTCTAGGGGTTTGCAGCATCAAATTTTGCTTTCCAGACAAGAAACTGAGAAAGAAGGGAGACCTGTGGTTTATACGTCACCCAGATTATGGACTGCTTGGCTGATCCAGCTCATTTCCACCCGCCGCAGGGATCTACGGCCGGGAGGGTGCAATGAGTTCAGCATGTCCTGCGGCCGGGAGCTTACGGGGAGGATCGCTCTCAGCGGACGCGCAGGCAGTTGGGGAAGAGCCTGGTGGTACAAACCGCCTCTCACGTATCTTTAATTTACAGGAGACATCTGTGTTTTGCCGGGTTTAAGCATTACGAAAGCAAAACTATGCCCAAACGATGCTAAACGAGAAGGCACCGCTTTCACTCCGAACGCCGCTCGCGGTTTGCACAAGCGTACGAGTCCCCAGCAGCCAAAAGGCAGCTTTCTGCCCCGTTCTGGGTGCGCGTTTGGGGGCGGCGCTCCAAATCCAGGGACCGAGAGGTTGGTCACAAGGCTGAAGCCGCATTTAAGCGGTCGAAGAAGAAGTCAGATTATTCAGAGGTGCTTTAAGCACACGGGACTTTTGGGCTTTTATGAAAAAGGGTTATTTGCAGGAACCTGCAGGATCTCCCAGCAGGAACAGATTTGGGGTTTAGGAAAACTTGGGCTTTGCAAGGAAGGACGCGCTCCGGCAGCACGCCAGCCGCACCGCTGCCTCGCGGACGGGAGAAGCTCGGGAGAAGGTCTGCGCCGGAGGGAGCGATCCCAGAGCAGCGCCGTGCGCTGCCGAGCGGATAACCCGTAATTGCCTCCCCAGGTCGGAGAGCGACGCTTCTATTTTTAATAGAATCGATTCAAAAAATCTGCTAGCTCCATTAACCAAAATTACAAAAGGAAAATCCCATTATTCTTAAGTATTTTCATATGCATTTAAAGCTCGTAGTTAACCTCCGAGTGCTGCTTTTATTTTGGTTTCATTAGTTCCTCCGAAGTAGAGCTCGATGACTGCGCGGCCCCGGGCTGAGCGGCAGCCCAAACCTCCGGGAGGGGGGAAAAACTCAAACTCCGGAGGAAATCCGGATCCCTGGGAAGAGGAAAAGCTCCGTCGCTCCTGTTGCGATTCCTCCCGACCCTAAAAAAAAGGGTGGAAAAAGCCGAGACTCGGCGTTTCGCTTGGCAAAGTCGAGCGCCCAGCGTCAGCTCCGTTTAGGGGGAAAGAAAAAGAAAGGAAAAAGAGAAAGATCGAACATTATAAAAATGTCTTGCTTTCTACAAGGAGGGGGAGCATCAAGCGTAGGAAAGATTAATCCACGGCTTTGCCCAAAAGAGGCGACATTGTTTTTTAAAGCCTCTAACTAGGCACTAATAGAACATGGATTAGGTTAGGCTGGATGTCAGGACTTCTCCGAAACAATACGGGGTTGTGTATCTCCTGCCATCCTCATTAAAAAGATTAAAAGTGCTCCCTATAGAAAAAAAAAGAAAAAAAAAACATGTTTTAGAATGGGAGCCGCCGTCTCCCCCCGCCTGCAACGTCTCCGATCCCGGCAGACAAATTCCGCCTTAATGAGATGTCATTTTTGAGAATGGTTTAACATCCCTTCAGAAAAAAAATAAAAACCTGATCCCCGAACCTCGTAAAAACCACGCGGAGATTATTAAAAGGAAATTCACCACCCCGACAGAAAAACTAAAACACGGTAAAACAAAATAGGGCCCGGCAATTCGCAGAATCCATGACACGGCCGTTTTTAAATGCGACGGAAAAGGCTTTCCAAGTTATCTGCTTCGACGCAGCCTTTCTGTTTACTCCTCACTTTCATGTCAAACGCATTTGGGGAGAAAAAAAGTGACAGGGACTTTAAGGCCATTAGTCACATTCCAGATTAAGGCGCCGCGGCCCGGGGATGAGGACGGCAGCGCGTCCGCGCATCTCGATAAAAGGGAATTAACCCGCGGTACCCCGACCGCAGAGCCGCGGCTCCTGCCACCGCCTCCGAGCGAGCCACCAGGCAGGGTCCCGCGGGGAGGGGACCCCCCGCCACAGCGATTTAGGGATGCCGGGGCGGGTGCTGCTCCTTGAAAACAAAATAAATGGATCGAGCAGAAAAGACAGCCTCCGAGATCAAAAAAAGGGGGAAAAAAAAATCCCTGTCTCCTCACGATATACGATAACTTCAATTAAAGCTTCTCCGCCATCAGAGCACTCAGCGGTTATCGACGGCGGCAGCCTACGTTAACACTTTTCTACATTTTCTTGGCAACTTTTGAGATGGCACGTGATGCCTCAGCCCCGGAGAAATATGGATTCCCTCCCTCCGGGCGCGTTACAGCCCGGAATCGCGGACACAAGTCCTTCTGGCACCGCTCCAGCCATTCACATTTGCACCACAAATATTATTTTGCAAGCTTTAGAGGGAAAAGCCCTGCAAAGCCCGAACGCCGTCGCCAGCTGCAGATCCTCCTTCCCACCAGGCCAGCTGAAAGGACACAGCCTGCGCTCGCAAGCGGCTCTTCCCCCTAAACCAGCACGTCTCCATCCCATAATACCACAGTCATGGCATCACTCTTAATCTGTGTTTTCACAACTATATTAGGGAAAAAAAAAAGTTCTCATTAGAACCAACTAAGGGCTCAAAGACTAATCTGATTTCCACAGCCACCAGCTGCAGATGTTCTCAAGGAAGAGGTGCGAATCCCCAGGAAGGTCCCAAGCGACGCAGCCGTGGGAGACCTCTCTTCCCAACGCACAAAGTTAACGTCATTATAGGTATACTCTGCCCTCGGAGCTTTCTATCTCACCCCACAAAACCTTGCAATCTAAAGAGCTTGTGGTGGTGACCTACCACGGTGGTCCTCGCTCGGGAAACCTTGGAGTTTTCAGATTTCCTTTAGGAGACTCCAAAATTTTTGGAGTTGTCATCCCAACCATTTCCTCATTCAGGAATAAGGCTTTTAGGACAGTAACTGGTTCTTCTTTCCCGGTTTGTCAGCAGCCCCACACATCCTACCTTCTGGCTGCTGCCCTCCCCAGCCCCAGGTCAGAAGAAGCAGCAGGCGTAGAGCTCATTCAGAGAAAACCCTCCCAACAACCTCCAAAGCACAGAAAACACAGTGACCGATGCTGCCGTTTTCCCCCGCTCTCAAGCGATTCTTGGTCAATAGTTAATTTTGAAAGGATATCTTCATTTCCTACCAAGATAAAACTTCTCTTTTCTTCTCGTTATCTCGGTTATTTGAGTCTCCGGGAACACAGCCCGTGATGTTTCACCCCATACCGTAATACCTTCCCAAAAGCCTGGAAATAATCTGCCAGTAAAGTCCAAGCTATCCTGGCGATCAGAGCGTAACTCAACGCCGCCAACGCCAACCCGGCAGAGAGGGCTCTACCTTAATGCCAGCGTGTGAGACAAGACCCAAACTGTGTCCACTCAGATCCTAATGAATTGGCCCGTGGGAGCCACTCTGCTGCTGTAATCGTAAACTCAAGCAAAGTTAATCAATTCTGGGGTTTTCAGACAAATTACTTGAGCAAAAAGCACCATAACTCAAATACTTCTCAATACTTTTCAGAGCTGCCACAAGAGCTGGGCGAGCAAGCCCCGTTTCCAGAGCCAACGGACGCGCCGAGGAGCGATGAGCCTTAGGGAGCAGCCCAAAAATTGGAAGCAATTGAGCCGCTGTGGCTTAACAAATTACTGCCCATCGGCTCAGATCATGGTTAAACCCAATTCTGACTGCAAAGGCAAATGTTTGGTGACACCAGGCAAGACGCTCGCCCAGAAGGTGACAGCGGGCCCTGGCCAGGCACAGCTTCACCGAAAGTCACAAGGATATGCTGCCCCCAAAAGCGGATATATCAAGTTTTAATGCTTCTGCCGTGCAACTAGCACGACAACCGTGTGGTTCTGCATTCTGCAAGAATTAGGGACAGCAATGAGTATGGGAAAGCCGTGCTGGCACGGGCCCATCGTGACGCACGTGACACCACCCAGGGATGAACCCAAGAATTTGGCTCATCCGACGCTCGCTTCCCCAAGGGTTTAGCGAGAAGCGACACGGAAAGAGGTAACGCACACGCCACGGCCAACAGCATGGGGGGATGCAGCTGGCACCCTGCGACCCCACGGTTCTGCTCCCCATGCTCCAAAGTGCAACGTAACTGCTGCCCTCCACCCCAAAGGAGGGACCGGAGAGCTCTTCCAGACCGTGCTGTAACGGTATCCCAAGGAGGCAAAGCAACTATTTCACTCCTGCGAGGACGCATGTAACAGGACTCGAGAAACGTCAGCAAAACGGGATCAAGTAGCGAGGAAAATCAGAAAGGCAAACACTGCTCTGCCAAAAGCCGAAGGAGCCCAAGGCAGTGCTGGGAAACATCAGCTTCCAGCCCTGCTTCCCGGGGACGGCACGGGGCGCGTGACGTTAGCTGGAACGAGCTCAGCACTGCTCTTCCAGGGCCACCAGAGCAGTGCGGCCCGCTGAGGCTGCCTGGCTCGTTACGTGGCGTAAAGGAGGTGCCGCTGTACCACGGGTGCTGCGTTGGGGAGACCATCCAGGCAACGCTGGTATGGGCCTCGTCACGAGTCCTTCAGCAAGGCACTGTGCACAGGGATGTATCTCCACGGTAAGGGCTCATCATCTGAACATGGGGCATGGGAGAAAAGCTAATGGTGCTGCATGAGAGAGGAGACCCAGCACAGCACGAGGACACCGCTCAAGACCAGTGGCCTACACACATCCCAGCCAGAAACCTTCGCTGGTCAGCAGAAGCTGGACAGGCAACATCATATCAACTGGACAACGAGTCAGAATGAACAGCTAGTGATGGATATCCAAAAACCATGGGCAAGAGAGCCAAAAGAAAACAGAAACCAAATCAAAAGTCACCCACCGCGAAGGAAAGGAAGAGGACAAGACAGGGAGGTCAACGTGGCCAAGCGATCTGGAGTGCAGGGTCCCAATCTCCTGAAAGGGCAGTGACCAGGAGAGAGACGGTGGCTTCTCCTTCTCCCACGGAAGGCAGCAGGACAGTAGCATCCAATGGATCAAAAGGCAACAGCAAAACAGCAACGGCACAAAGCGATTTTCACTTTACGCTGGGGGAGGTGGCACTTTCACCCCGTGCCGCGCTCCAGCATCACCCAGTTTCACAGCCTGACTCACCCATTTAGCACCGAAAGACAAAGCAACTCACTGGTGTCTACGCACGTGAACACACGCCGAGGACCCGACTCGACCCCATGCCGCTCCCGGCTTAGTCTGCTCAGACTTGCTCCAGGCCAAGGGATGGCAAGAAAAGGAAGAAGAAAACAAAACTAAGACACGCAAACTAATCCTCTGCTGACAAGTCCTTTCTCTTCCACTGAGCTGGCACTTTCTCTAACAACTTTCTCTAACAACTGTTACATTACCTTGTTCTTTATTTATTCACAGTGCTGGAGGGGTAGGACTGTCCCTCAAGAGGAGCTGCAAAGTTTTCTGAAGGAAATATCCAAGTTTCTCCATCAGTGCCAGACTCCATTTGCAGACAGGTTACTTTTCTTTTAAACACTCGCGTCGTTATTTTACAAGAAAACCGCTCAAAGTGGGTCAGTGCTCAACTCCCGCACCACAACAGCGTAAAAATGCAAAATCAGCTGCTACGCACCAGCCTTGTAGAAAGACTTGTTATAAAATGACTTTGTCTCTCCACGAGAAGGTGAATCATGGTCCCCACCAGCAGTTTTGTGCACCCGGCGTCCGCTCAACGCCCTGGGCTGCGCTGTTAATTCCTCTGCTGGTGTTGAGGCAAGTCCTCGCGTGTCTTGAGGCGGCTCCAGGTCAGGCACGCTGCTCTGGCTGAGCCGTCACACCCCACTTAGGCGAACGCGGGCGTTTCATATCTCTGCCTTGCGGCCCACGCTCAACGGCATTTACGTTTGCCCTATTTGCCCTGCTCCATCTGCAAAATATTCTCCCTTCAGTGGAGCAACCAGTTTTGCGTGGAAGAGCACGTGCAACGGCAGAGAGCATCCTCCAACCATCAGCCTCATCTACCAACTCCAACCAAGACATGTCAGGGTGCAGGAACCCGACCGCGATATCCCTAACGAAAAAAGTCCTAGCTCTCCCGTAAGACTTTCTACAAGCCTATGGCACCCTTAACCCCAAAAGAGGGCTTCTGCTGCCTCTCGGGAAGGTGTATCGAATCTGGACATCCTATCTTGTCTACTGGGCAAACTGGTCACAGCCTGGCCGCATCCATTCGCACCACCTAAACCACAGAAGACTGCAAGCAGGGTCTTCTCAACAGAAGCAACAGCGGAAGGACTGCAAAAAATTTCCAGTACCTGCTAACGCCGTCGAAACTTAGCGCACCACTTCATCCACCGCAACTCCTTCACGTCAACTGCTTCGGCCCTCTCCTGGCCGCGAGAGGTTTGAGCGGGGAGACAATATCCCTGCATGAAATCTAAGTGATGACCAACCGCAATGTCAATAGGAGAAAATGAAATTTAAGGCGAGCAAATCACAGCCTTCCCGAGCTGCGTTCCTGCAAAGCAGAGCGAGATAAGGGGGAGGAGTGAAAAGGAGAATCAATAAATCTTAACCTCATTCACAATGATCTGGAGCTCTTATTAAGTAAATTAATTTAAGTTAATTTAACTCGATCATGACTCCCGATCACAGTGATTTAGTGAGGGGGAAATTGCATTAGGAAAGGCCACACTCACTAGATAGAAGAACGGAAGAAAATTAGATCCACTTAGCAATGTGAATTAATATGGAAATAGCAGGTGTAAATTTAACCTTATCAAGAGAGTGAAAATTATCTTCATAAATTTGGAGAAATAGCCCCCAAGTTGCTTATAAATCTATTTAAAACAAAAATATTACAAAAAGTGTAGTAAAATTAATTTAAAATATACTCCCATCTATTGCCTCCAGAAAAGTCAGCAGCGGGGCGAAGTTTAATGCAACCCGGCAGTAAAGGGGAAAGCAGCTCGCCGCCGAGGGATTAGCGGGGGGACCTGCGGGACCAGGAGCGACTCACCCCATCACTTGCGTTTCCCGGGGACGCGTCCATCGCCGTCGCAGCCTACCGAGTTTTCTGGCCATACCGGCGGCCAGCAAGGCTCCTCGCTGCAAACGGCAGCGCGGTTCCTGGGAAAAAGCCGCAAGCTCAGAGGGAAGACGGTGCACGCCGGCAGGCACGATGCTTCACACCACCGTCACCCCCAAAAGCTGCCCGCCGCTTTGACAGCCAGCGCTGGCTGCTACGCAGGGATGGCAGGAGACACCCGTCAAGCCGGACGCGCTCCTGTCCCCAAGAGCATCTCCCGGAGCTCTGCTGGTCCCACGTGTGGTCCATACGTGCTGCCTCAGCAGCCGGCATCGCCAGCCGGGATAGAAGCGCTGCGGGGATGGTTGCTCTGTGCTTGCACGATCTTTGCTCCCAAATATTTGCAATTTAAGTCAATAAGTCACAAGTGAAAAACGGGACGCGGAGCTGCGACTGCCACTTGTCAGTGGATCAGAAGTGAAGACGGCAGGACCAGGCTGCTTTTTGTAGCTCCAAATTAGACCTCTTTCAAAACAAGCTCTTTTTCCAAATAGGGAACAAGATCCAAATTTGTCTCAAACAACACTGTTGAGCCACCAGAAGGAGAGAAGGAGACATCTCCCCATCCCACTTCAACRCCGCAGCTGGGACAGGGCGGGTAGATCCCTCCCGGAGCACCTAATCCTGAGCAGGTTCCAACTATCCAAACGCCTGGACTTCCCCTCCCTTCCTCGGAAAGCAGCTCCCAGCCCAACGCTTCATTTCATGTTACACGTCCAAGAGGATGAGATCAACAGYGAGAAAAAAAAAGGTAAAAAGCACGGGAGAAGCATTTGCCATGTGCTTTCGCCAGACAGTCCAGATGATTGATCGCACACAACGAAGGTAATAGGCAGACCGAATACGAGATTTATCGCTTCTTGAAAATATAATTGTTTTAATTTGCCGATGGCATTTTATCAAGATTTGCCTGAAACAGCCGTAAGATCTAAACCCGCGTCATTTAATGAAGTCAAAGATTAATACGGATAAAATTACTCGACAAGCGTCTCGGCCGCTGGCGGCAGGACGGTGAGATTCGTGCTCTGGAGAAAYGCCCGCGCGAGGCRGCTCGCCGGGCCCCGCKGTTCCTGCCCCGATSGCTGCCGAAGCCCCTTCCCCTCCCRTCGTGTTTCACCGGCTGGGAAAGCGATTGCAGAACCTCATCCACCAACCACGAGTATGGCCGAGATGCAAATTCCCCTCCCAGGAATAAAACTGGGATGGTTATGGAGCGGGACGAGCCTGGCCCGGCTCACGTTTCCTCTTTCGAGGCCCCGGAGAGAGACACGTTAAATGCGGAGAGCCACTGAAACAGCAGTTTTGTGCAGATGCCTCGCAGAGCGTTTCGTGCTCACAAAAAACAGAGAGAAAAATCAATCTGCTCGCGGCCTTCCCGACAAAAGGGCAGCGTTTGCAGCGAAGGCAGTAACAGAGGGAGAACGGGCATCGTAACCACAAAGCCAGGACCAACCGTTTCCACGTAGGGCCCCTTAGTGCATTTAAATAAAGRAGCAAGATTTGCCCAGACCTGCCGGTTCAGGACCGGAGAAGGGAGACGCTTCCCAGCCAGAGGCCAGGAAGGACGAGCTCGAGGCCAACACGGGGGTGAGAGCATCCACTGGGGCAATCTGCCTAACACGCCGCGCTCAGCTCCTGGGCCACGGCCATACGAAGGGCCTGGAGATGCCCTCACGCACCGGATGGACAGCCGAGGGTAAGGAGAGGCAAGGCTGGGCCGYGGACAACCCCATCACAAACCCGTCACCAGGGGCAACGCATCCATACAGACGTTACCTGAACCTGAGAACGTGAAAAAAAACTTTACTGTGAGGGTGACAGCACTGGAGCMGGTTGCCCAGAGAGGTYGTGGAGTCTCCATCCTTGGAGATGGTCAAAACCCGTCCGGACGCAATCCTAGGCAACGTGCTCTGGGTGACCCTGCTTGAGCAGGGAGGTTGGACTAGAGGATCCCCAGAGRTCCCTGCCAACCTCAACCCTCCTGTGATTATCAGGGTAATTTCATAACTGAAGCACATCGAGACTTAACTACGGGAGCGACTTTACATATAACCCCACAACTAATCTGAAAATCATTTATCCGTGAGCGTTTGCTTGGCTGCTGTTCAGCCAGCGCCCCTGCTACATTTATAAAGGTATTTCCTACTTTTCTCCCCRGTCCCCGAAGCATCTGCCACCACCAGGGACTGTCGCCGTGGGAGTGACCAGAAGCAGACAGAGCCAGTATGACAACAGCGCTGCAGGAGAAAACAGGAGGAGATTACGCTGCGAGAAACAAATCTTCATTTGCACACAAAATACCAGGCACTGTAATTACCAGCAGCAAATTATGAACCTCCGAGAAGCAATACAATTTAAGACTTTACCATAATATACTTGTAAATTCGTGATACAAAAGCCATACTTTAAAATACAAATAATAAAAAAAAAGCTTCTATTTGGGCCAAAGAAGAAACAGAACAATTATGTGCTGGATGCTTTGGCTCTCTATCATAGCGTGACAGCAGCGGGCAAACCAGGACTCTATCTGGCTGATAAGATGCAAACATACGTTACATCGGTTCAACACAAATGCAAGATCAGGGAGTAGGAGAAAGAATTTGTGGTTTGTTTGTGGAAAGGAAAAAGCAGGGAAGTTGGCCCCAAGGACCTCACATGGATGTGAATGGAGGACTCCTCCTTACGCCGGAGGTGGCACCTACAAGTAGAGCAGCAGTCGTACCGAAGGAAGCAAAACAGACGCTTTTCGAGAGGAGTTGGAGGAGATGTGGGGATCGCAGGACTAGAAAAAAGGTGGAAAGATATTAAAGATAAAATAGAAGGTGAAGAAGGAGTGGGAGGAAGCTCAGGCAAGTGACTGCAGCCTTAGGTCCAAGAGCTCCCTGTGCTACCAAGCGGGAGACGCTAAGCTGGGGTCAGACTGGAGCTCACGACGTTCCCGTCTTCTCTGCATTCCCATTTCTCCAGCCCCTGGGACATGAGTCACAGTTTTCATAAAGCCTTCAGCTTCTAAACATCTGGAGAGAAATCAACCGTTCCTCCCAAAAGGATCCCACATTTTCCATATGAGAGAGAAGAGGCACTTTGAAACTGAGACCAGTATAATAAAGCCAGATGAGGAGTTTCTAAACTAAGATCTTTTGGCACAACAGGAAGAAATAACAGACTTAACTCTAAATTAAAAAGAAATAACAACTGTTTTGAAAATAAACAGTTGCTTTTCTTTTTTTAAATCTGTTTTCCTAGTACTTTGCCTCATCACCCTCAAGTTTTCCMAAAAACAATCCTGCCCTCAAATGTGAACCTTTGTGAAACTCTGAGCCAACTGCACTTAGCGTAGGGAAAAAAAACGAGCAAAGCCAGGCGCTACAAACAATCACAGCGATCTCTGCCTCTCCGTAAAAGCCAGCGTATGCCATAAAAGCAGTCAGTCCTTGGAGTACTGTGTAAAGACAGGAAGGAAATAACCCTTGGAAGAAACCACCCCGAGCAGAGCGTTGATGTTAACCGTCGTAGCTGCTCCACCAGAGGAGCCGACGGTAGGGGACAATCCCCAGCGTCCTCCAGCTCTACGGGTTTGCTACACTCAAATGAAGAAAAATAGGCAAGGCCATACTGGAGTAGAGCCAAATTGTCCTTACCCAGCACACTACCTCTGACAAATCAGCTTTTCAGGAGGAGGAGGATGCAGCCATGTGCAGATGTGGAATAACCCGCTCTCAGCCTTATCTCAGGAATAGCAGGATCTGAGTTATGGCCAAAACCGTGAGTTCTGATACCCCGTTTTTAACAGCATCAGTTATCGCGACACCCCTTGTTCACACACAATTTCCAGATTTTGCCTTGGTCTCTGAAATGTTCTTTGGTAACAAGCTCCATTAGATAATTACGGGTCTAGTCCCATGACCTGGAGGTTTGCTGAAGTGCCTGAAGGTAGAGCAGCGGTGTCCCCAGCACACGTCTCGAACCGAGAGGCTGCAAGGAGGGATGACACTAACACATCAGCTGGACCCAAGGGGCCTTGGGCCACCACGGGGTCTCCTCGGAGGCCTCCCCTAGCCCTGCTGCCTGGCAGAGAGGGATTTCAGGCACGCTGAGCCCGCCAACTGGCAGAGTCTCCAGTCAACGCAGATGTGACCGCAGTTCACTTGTAGCTGAAATACAGAAGTCTGCACACTCAACTCAAGAAGACCCAGAGGGCAGTACAAGAAGTCCACCACTGTCCCTTGCTACAGCAGCCGTGACGCCCTTCCTGAGCACGCTCCATCCATCCAGATAACACGTGAAGAGGCAAGTCTGTGCCTGTGCTGACCGCCTGAGCGGTCCTCTGCCCTCTGCCTCTAACCCGCTTTCCATATATATGCTCCTTCTTAGCACGAATATGTGTGATAATGTTATGGAGAGGAGGGCAAACCTGGTCTTGGCAGCAAGCTTGACCCATGCTTCATTGACAGGACCCGTCTGCCTCCAAAACACACAGCGAGTTTCCTTAAGTTGGCTGTAAAGAGCCATATGCATTTACTCAGCTTCCTTATAGCTTATTTAACTGGTTCATGGAAACAATTAATTCAAATGCGGAATAAATACGAAGTAACAGACTGTGATAAGCTTTTGCCACCAGCTCGACTCAGGCTAACGTGATTACTAACAAGATTTTACACTTTAAGTCAACAAATTCTGCACAGAAGCAGCTAAACAAATAGAGAAATTAAGTAATTCTTGTGACTGCTATACAACAGGAATATAATAAAGCAGCGTGGTTCAGCCCTTAAAGCTAACGGGTCCTAGGTCCCCACCAGCTGCGTTGGCGGGACTGTTAGGAGAGTTACCTGGATGCTGCAAGGCGCCTCGTCTTCCAGGTGGGAACAGGGCTGTTGAAGGACGATAGCGAACCCATGGAAGAAACCACGTTCTTCTTCACTATCCTGTAGCGAGTCTTTATCACCTTGCTGCCCGGGGGGCTCCGTACAAAGTGCAGATTGGCACCTGCAAGAGAGCAAACAGGGAAAACGAGCCTGAAATCGAGGTGCACGCTGAGGAGGAGAAGCTGTGGATGGGACAAGAGACCTACACGACCGATGTCCTAGGGAGAGCTCAGCTGGTCCAGCTTCAGCCAGCAAAAGGATCCCCCAAGGGCTTAGGAGGCAACGCAGCAACGTCAAGCATGGCAACAGCAGAWATGCTCAGAGGGGCTTGGGGTGTTTGACTTCACCAGAGCTGCATCAGGGAGACCATCAGCTGCTGCAGATCAGTATTTGCAGGCTCAGAGCATCGAACCTCCCGCAGCTCAACCGAGCGGCTCAAAAGTTTCAGCAGTGACGGCGAGCAGGGCCCCGAGCACGTAGGAAACCAAGGGAGGGAGTCRGGCGAATCTCTCCGAGGGCGAAGCAGCAATTTGGCCAGCCAAACCGGCCCCAGACWTTTTTAATCCTGGGTTACATCTCCCCCCGCACGCTCCCAACCGAAGCAGGCGCTTTCCCTGCCGCGTAGCTCGGAGCAGCAACGTTTGAGCCTCCCGAYGGCCCGCAGCCCTTGGAGGCATCCGAGCACGTTCACAGGCAMTACCTTGATCCCCAACATCTCCATTCAGACCAGAATTACGCATTTAATCATGCCCGTTTTCAGAATATTTTGCAATACGACCCGCACGCCAGTCTATTCTGCTGAATGCTTCATGCAATTAACAGATATATGTTTGACTCTGGTTTTCCTCCGCTTGATAGCTAGCAATTTTTTTCCGCGGCTTTAAGGAATGCATCTAATTGCCTGACTTTTATAACATACAGCTATAACTGCCCAGATAATTAAAGCTGACACTACATGCTGAGACTAAGTCTTCTGCTTTTATAACTGATTTAAAGGGCCGGCTGTTTTTCTTGGAGATACTCTAATTAAAATTATTGCAAGGTTCAGAGGGGAAAACCGGAATCATTATTTTCCCTGAAAATGTCGCACCCGTCCCACGTTGCGAGAGAAGGGACAACTGGGGAGTTTCCCAGGTAAACTGGTAATAAGATGCTGTCGCTGCGTCTAAAGGCAAAAAATCAGCAACGACRTTTTCGAGCTGATTTTGTCCCCTAAGAGCAGACGGAGCAGCTTTCCCCTCCCTGCAGCGGTGATAACGGTTGGTAGTTAAATATAGAGAATTTTTTTCCTTCATGTCCATTTGCAAACAAGCCGGTGCCTCACGTTGGGCTCCGGAGGGATAAAACGTCCGTCTGAAGCCTGGATTCGCACTCCCGAGCTCAGCCGAGGAGTTAAAACCTCCGAGGCGGCGCAGGAGCAGAGCAGGCTCTCTGCCGACRGGTAAATCGCCGGAGTTCGTCCTAACGAAGAGGCACAAAAAGCAAAATTTATTTATCAAATACTCCCCGCGACGAAGGAAGGAGGATAAGAGAAACCAGCTTGTTTCTTTCTGCACTAAAAGCTCCTCGCTACCCAGATATTCAGCCTCCCCGGACTAACACAGCCTCCAAAGAGCTGGGATTTGAAAAACGCTTTCAAACACGGCAATTAGGAAGGCATAAAACTAGTAAGCGACTGCAGGCGTTAAGCAACGGGGAGGAAACACGGGCTTCTTCCCAAGTTTCCCGTGCTCAGAACCACGGGAAACGATGCAGAAAGGCAGCGCTGCGGATGCAGCGACTGCAGCCCGAGAGACATCRACCCGAGAAACTGTGAACATCCGTAGCCTTAAAAGTGAGGAAAAAAAGAGGGGGGGGGAAAGGACACAAAGCAAACTAGGGGTTTTTATTAAATCATGTTTCCCTGCCCAGGAGCTTTTGCATTAGACTAAATTTGTCGGGGCAGCGACAGCGTCGCCGCGTGGATTTGCAAAGCCCTTTTGCAAATTTAGAGCGCGCTCTAATTAAAATCGTAATTACTTCCCGTGCAACGGCAAAGTCGGACGGTTTTGCTTCAGAGAACTGTATTCAGGCTCGCAAAACGGGAACCACAAAAGGGGGGACGTGCAAGCCTCYGCGGGGCCGAGCACATCCCAAAAGCGGCCACATCCTCGCAGCGCTGGCAGTTTGTGAACAAGACTCCCGGGAGCACCCAGGCTTTGCTGGAAATGACAAAATTATCAAGCTGGGAATTTGCAGAATACCCCACCGACACTTTTTTTCACCCCTTTGCAAGCTCTGGGGTCGCAAATCCATGTGCCGAATTACCGCGGCGCCGGGGCTCTCGCCCGGTCCCCCGGCGGTAATTGGGTGCCGCATCCAGGCGCCGGYGCGAACGGCGTCCTGAAAGCGCCTCTCCGAAGAGCTCGCTTTCCTATTATTCCTTGCAAGCGGAGGGGTTTTGTGTAGATAATCATGTTATTTAGATAGGCTGTTGGTTTAATTCCCTTCATTACAGGCTCCCAGGGCTGTAATTTTTTCGCTCTCCGCATGATGTATTCCCCGTGGCACGTTTCACTCAAATCAAGCACTTTCCGCTTTTATTGCAAACAATACCCCGGCGTCCCCCGTTATCAGCCCGGCGCACACCCGCCCGCGCCGCGCGCGGATCCAGAGGTCACTTCTAATGACTAATCGATCTCATTAGCTTTCCTAATTAAAAACTTTACGGCCGCACGGGAAGACAAACTGCAAGAAAAAAAAAATAAAACACAAAAAACCACCCTGCTTGCATCGTGTTTGAATGGGATATGAGCCCCATTTATCAGCCGGGGCGGGCGCCCGCGCTGCTGAGCTGGTGCTTTGCTCCGGGCCGTCGGCACCCGCAGCGAGGGGCCGGCGATGAAAACCTGCAAGAAACCTCCATTCTCCCACCGCCGACCTGGAGACGGTCCCCGTGCGCRGGGAGGGCGAACCGGAGCGATGGCCGCGGTCCATCGGCACGCGATCCCGAGCCCTCGCTTTGCCGGCGCCCTTAAATCACGTCGGGACGCCGTGCACCGAGCTTGCACCTTCTCCGTCCACGCCGAGTCATCTCGCGCTTCCATTCTCCGTCTCCCCCAAATTAACGGGGTTTCAGCAGTTAAAAGCAGTAGCCTAAGCTTCCCCCCATTTTTTTTCTAAATACAAAGTGGGAAAAATCAGCGTTACCTGCAAGAAAGCTGATAAAAGGTTTTAATTTTTGCCCAAAACYGTGCACGCCTCCCTACGCCAAGCCGAAATCGGATGCAGGGAAYGATGTGCTTTTAGGCACGGCAAATCTCTTATCCCTACAGCTCTCCTCCCAGTCCAACCCCTGCTTCTGGTTCGCAAAAATCGCCCTCTGGCAGCACGCGCGCTCGGTTAGGCACCTTCTGCCTTGTGCTACCTCTTCTSCTACAGCTGAGGACCTCTTCTCCTGCACCTTCCCAGCGATGCTTCGCTGGCGGAAACGCTGGTGACCCGGATTTCATCTCTGAAGAGATGGGACAGCACGGCGTCAGAACGGGAGGGGAACCTAGAAATCTGGGAAGTCACAGCCYGAAATCCCATCCCTTCTCCTATCTCAGTTTTCCGACCTGTGAAACGGGTGGCTTAGCTGGGGCGCGCTTTACGCTACGTTACTTTAAAGGAAAACACAAGAAAATGACCTACTAAGACCCCGCCTTGCCGTAGGGTCTGTTACAAAACTTTGCAAGGTGCTTAGAAGATGCAACGTGCCATGTAGGTATATTTTTCTTTTTCCAAAAATGCCGTAAATTGTAAAGCATTGCATCATTTAAGCGTGTTAAAAATTGTGATATTTTTAAAAGAGAAAAATAATAATCCCAAACATCTTCCCAAGTTGTTCTATCATTTAAAATCCCTCTGCCTGAACAATGCTGCCAGATCTGGGGGTTAATCTGGATAAAGTTTCATCACCGCTCGGACACCCCTGCCCCGACRGCGACTCGTTTCGGTGCCACACGTCACACCGGACACTCCTGCAAGCCGCCAGCGCCATCCGCACGGCGCGGACGGCTTTTTTTCTGGGTACCGCTCGGCCGAGTCCCCGGAGTTAACAAAAGGCTCCGGGATTACTGTAATACTGTTACGAATCCAGTGTGAAAGCAGACACCGGTATTAGGGGGTGATTATCACAGAGCATGTTCAATATGTTCGCGCAGAATGGCACAGCAAGAGGTTAATTATATTGCTCCTGGAATCTGCTTCCGAAAGGACCAGCCTTCRGCTGCGGAGGGGGAATTTAATTTCCACACTCATTCGGTTGTGAGCTCTTCCAAGAGCGACGGCTATTTACGCCAGAATGTAAACGATGGTTTATGATCACGAACTGCTGCTTGATAGGAAATAAACCCAATTGATCGAAGCGCTTTTACCTGCGACCCCGAGCACGGCTGCTGCTCAGACGGCACCGTCCGCCGGGGACAACGGCGGCACCGGCTTTGCCGCCGCAGCATTTTGGGGGGCTTCAAGTGCATCCCAGTATTTGCCCAGCACGGCCGTCGCCTTCAGCTGGAAACATTTGGGGAATTAATACCAAATCTGCTTCGCTAATTCCTTRGCTGAATGGAGCGCAGGCAAGGATGAAGCTAGGGGAACTCAGCAGTGACAACACGCTGGCGAGATGGCACTTGCTGGAGATCAACTCTATGGAGACACTCATTTTATAGCAGGGAAGGTACTAAAAAATCCACGTATAGTATTAAAATGGACTGCATGTGCACACCAAATATCTCAGTTTTGCAACCCACTTCCTAGCTTTAAGCAAAATCAACAAGACCTTCTGGTTCGTGGAAACAGGGGAACAGCGGGGAAAGGATTTTCCCGTGGAGCTGGGCAACGAAGCTCTCAAAAACTCCCCAAGGCAGAGTTCAGCAGCTCCTGAGAAGACTGGAGATAGTCTCAGGGAAACTCCTCCATACAACGTTTCACTACGCCAGAGAGGGGAATGAAAAGGTCTGAGAAGGATATCTAAGAAAAGTCAGAGCCTGAAAGGCCACAAGTTTGTCTTCCAGAGGTGTTTTTAAAGGAAAACTTAGTAATACTAAGTTAAGACCCAGCTTGCCTTAGACCCAACAGGGACGCAGAGCCCAGCTCCTGCGGTTTCACCATGCCCAAGCTCAGGGTCTCGGGCCACCAAGCCATGTCCTCTTGCTTTGGGGATGGCAAACAAAAAGAACAACACTTACCAAGCTTGTATAAAAAGCCTGCTTTCTTTTGAGGATAGTTTTCTTCTCCCCCTTCATAAGATTGTCTGCTTTTTCCTCCTCAGGTCTGGTGGCAACGAGGTCCATCCTCCCGAAAAAGAGTGCGCTACTTAAAGGTATTCATTACCGAGTTGAAACGAAGTGGAGAACAATCCCATTTTCCGAGCTGCAGGGCACAGACCGAGCAGTAACACTTCCAAAACCAGCTTCAATTAGGAGCTTTTCACTTACTTAGGCTTTTTGGCAACAGTCGGACTTGGAGTATGGCCCTAACCCGCAACGGAGTAAAATCTTTACAGGATGGGAACTGGAATTGCACTTGACTGTAGGGTATTTTCCAGATGTCAGATGGAGTCTAATCACCCCGGTGAGATACAGCTCCCCTTTCACCGAGTACCTCGGGATCCAGTTCAAAACCACCACGATTCTCAAAAATCTCTCGATTTTCTGCTCAACGCCAGCCCGGCCATTAGGCAAGTCCAGGTAGCGTTGTCCTGCAAGAAGATGCTCCTGGGCCTCCGCCCAGGTGCATGGGAACCAGGTGATCCTTCAAGTCCTGASAAGAAGGACGTAGGGAAGAAAAGCGAGGAGGAGAGCATCCAGGGAAGCAGGGCGAGGAACCGCAAGGAGAGTACTGTCAGCTAGGACACATCACCTGCAAGCGTGGAAGGAGGAAAGGGAAGGGCAGCAGGATGAGAAGCAGCAGCCAAGAAAAATCAGAAAGCTCCAAGAAACTCCCTGGAAAACGCTGCTACAAAAGACCCAGGAACACCTGGCCGCCTCCAGAAAGGCCCGAAGACCTGCACCCCCCTTGCAGTTTGTTGCTGCATTGGACAAAGAACAAATTCAAGAAAATGAAGAACTACTCATCACACAAAGTTGCTACTGCTGGGGACCCTTTTTCATCTGTGTGCTAGGGAATGGCATTGAAATATCTCCCACACACAAAAAACAAGGGAAAAGAAACCACCGTGCATTTCTGTTGACTGGGTTTCCAACCTCCGCAGCAAAGAAGCTCTGAAGGGCAACAGGCTGCTCTGCACGGAGGTGTTGGACGGACCGAGGGCTGGATTTTTCCATGCTCACTGCTGTTTAACAGGAAACTTCAGCAGCATGATATATAAAATATAGCTATGCCTCACGCACCTTGCCGCTGTCTTACACATCTGCAAACAGCTGGATCTGGAGACGRTCTCAAATTCAGGGTCAAGTCTGCAACTCGATAGGCGAGTGGCAAAGATCACGGAGCCGTCCCCAGCGAAACCGTTCCTYTCGCCAGCACCTCCCCGTGACTGTCCTTTACCGACTAAAAAGTCACCCGGTGAGAGCAACCGCATGCATATTCATGCGGAGAAAGTCAAGAACACAGAGATTTAATTCAGCTCAGATCCACCTATCCATCTTTCTGATCAATCCACCCATCTTTGATCTCTCCAGACTCCTCCGCTCTCCTCTACCCATCCATCCGTGTCCTGTCTCCGTAGACGGCGCGATACAGGCATCTGGCTACGGCAACCGTCGTCTCATATTTGTCCACTGCTGGAGATCCCACCAAAATGCTCCCGGGATTTCTGGCAGAGATGCCACRTATGAAGGAGGTTTATCAGAGCTGGTTTGTTCGGGGGGTTTTGCTCTCCCTACCTGCCACCGCGGCACTAACRGTGCTCGGGGCCAGCGTCCCGGCTGGACCGAATCCAACAAAYGCCCCAAAACCCAAGCAAGTCAGAGACTCTCCAGCCTAATGGTGAAAATCCTCATGACGACGTGAGTGCCAATTCCCCGGACTGCGCTGCCGGGGATTTTTTTTTTTATCGTACTAAATTAGGCATGTAAATCTTGCGCTGAAGATTCATGATGTATGTCTCCTGGTCCTCAAAAGGCTAACACTGATTTAATGCACGCAGATCTTTACCGATGATTGGTAGCCCATTACCCGCCCGGCGTCAGCACGTTGTACATCACGGCGTGCACTCGCCGTCCTCCATCTAGCAGGAAACCGTCTGCTCGCAGGATTTTGCATCCCTTGCAGGCGCGGATCCCTGGCGCTCCGCAGACGGGCGCAGATGAGTTATCTTCCCTCGCAACACCGGCAGCTACTCTCCAAGTATTTCTGCCGCATGTTTTGGGGGKTTGCCCGAATGGCTTCGGCAGCGAGACAAACTTTTCCCTTCCTGAGCAACATTCACCACTTTCTCGTCTCCCCGTGCAGCCGCGAGCGCCTGCAGCGGGCCGCRCTTGCAGGCAGGCAGATGCCTTGTAGCAACAAGCTGGGTTTAACACGACACCTCTCATCCCAAAGGCAAGGAAAGCACTTCCCAGCAGTTCACAGTCGCTTGAATCGGAAGCACGCGGCTGATGGATCGGACCTCCTTTTCCAGCTGAGCTGCGAGGGGCAGGACTCGGACGCGGCCATCTGCCCCGGCGTCTTGGCTTCCCCCTTCGCAGCGAGACAGAGACGCACCAACGGATCCCRGCAGAGTGCTGCTGGGGGAAGGAGGACAACATCACGCTGCCTTTTCTCCGTTTGCCCGAGGAGACACGTGGTCCTCGGGTCTTCTCACCACCCCAGCGCCGTCTCTCAGCTCTGCCGTGTGCCCATCGCTCCGGCATCCCGCCTCCGACGGCTGGCGTGAGGTCCCGGACTGCCCAGCCAAACACAGCAGCACCGGCAGAGCCGGCGGCCGGCTCGGCAGAGCCCGCGCGTTATCCGCCGGGATCACCGGGAGGCGGTCGGTCGCAGCGAATACGCTAAACACACATTTCCCTGATAAAGCCCCAGCTAAAGAGCCCGAATGGGTCCCTGGAGCATTGGGCCTTGTTCAAACACAACCCTTATTATTATAACAAAAGAGGGCTTTGGCTTCTCCCCCCCYTCCTTGGGCGAATGATTATTAATGCGTTTCCAGGAGCCGGGGCCATTCCTCTAAACGAGCCCGGGGACGGCAGCGGAGGCAGGCGGAGCTGATAAATGCCCCCGGCCCCCCAGCGTCGCGGCGGGAGCTGCCAGGGCCTCGCGTCCTAACAAGCTGCAGGCGCGAGACGACTGGAATAACAAAGTGTGAATTTTTATGAGTCTAATAAATCACTCCACTTTTCCTGCGCTTGATGGTTTGCGGCACTTCAAACCCCCGCGTAAAGCCCGGCGCGCGCCCGGGTACGGATGGAGGCCGCGCGGCCGAGGGCACGTGGCAGGCGGCGCGTTGGCTCGCGCTGGGGCTTTAGGGATGGCTTTTCTAGGTCTGAATTTAACGACGAGACGTTTGCATCCATTAGGCTTCCCTCCGCCCTCAAAGGCGCTTGTCAAACCGAAGGCCAGGCTGCTTTTCCCCAGCTTTTACCTTTCCCGAGGTTCCCTTTGGGAAGTCCCCATCCCAGCTCCTGCATCTGCGGGGAAAAAAACATATATAAACTCCATTGAACGGAGGAAAACTTTGCAGCTGGCAGGGTTGTAAAGCTCCTTCTAATTCCCCTCTTTTGTAAACTTAGAGAAATGCTCATGGCCGTGCTCATCGGCACGGCCCCGATGCCACCGTCCGAGCAAAGCCCGGAGCTGCGACCGCTCCCGGGAAGCTTCGGGAAGCCGAAGGGAGCAGGACACGGCGGTGGGGAAACCTCCCGTTTTCGTCATCCTGCCCCGGCGCCGTCCTCTAACCCACCCAGCGCGTCCTCCCGCGCGCGGCCTCCCGCTCGCCTTCCCCCGGCACGGCGCCGCGTCGGGGAGCGAATTCATCTTTGACAAACATTTACCGATTATCAAATCACAACCGCAGCCGCCGACAGGGGCAATAAGTCACTTTAAGCAGCCGCCCGTACTGCAGCCGGCGGAGTTGGGGCAGCTCGGCGATGACAAATAACGCCTGTCAAAGCCGCGTGTTCCCGGGCGCTCCGAACCCGTGTTCCCTGTTGTTCCACACTACCTGGTGTTTAATGACAACACTGTCAGACTAAGACGAAGCCTCTGCGCTGCCGACTGTCAAAGCCCTATTAGAGGAAAGATTGAGACCCTACTCTTCTTAAACTCACTCAAGCAACACAACCCGCTAGTTTTTATAATTATGGTACGAGGGCCATCGATCGCGGGCTGACACCTAACCTATCTGTATGAAATGGGAGTAGTTTGCCGGGTGACAGTTGCTATAGATTATGGTGGGTGGGTGTTTTCCCCCCTCTTTTATCCATTGCTCTACAAAGCCTAAAACGGATGGGAAGGGAGAAGGGAAAAGCGGGCGCCTTTGCTTAGGTGACTTCTCCAACCCGGCCGTTTCAACGCGCGAGGGCTTTGGAGGGTTTCGGTGCATATTCACCCGTCGTGCGCTCCTTCACTCTTCTCTTGGTGTAGCCAAGGAGAGAAGATCCAAGGAGAGAAGATCCAATGAGTCAAGACTTGGGCTGAACGTTGAGTCGAGAGAGCGTATTCGGGGAAAGAAGCAGAAGCGAGCACCGCCAGCTGCCCGACGGCAGAGGAAGCAGCAAAATTCCCCCCAAGCCCAAAAGCAGCTACTGAGATCGTGCTGGTCCTTGGCAGCGAGAAGAAACAGCTCATCCTTCGTGCTCCAGCATCTGCTGCCACGGCCGGCTGGAGATGCGCACCGGGGGAACCGGCCCAGAAATCACGCCATGGAAAGGGAAGGGAGATAGAGAGCGAAGGAGGCACTCGGCTGTACCAAGGGAAACCCAGGCTGGAGAAGAGGAGCTGTCTCCCAAAGGCCAGATCTCGATTGCTGCTGTGGCTCCCCACCTCTCTTGACACCTCTGCTGGGACATCCATCAAGCAGACCACAACAACACAGCACCTCCAATTTTGGCAACCTCTCTCCGAGGARGTTTGGTTTATGGGATCAAATCCCTTTATTTGAGCTAGCCCCCAACAGATCAACCTGCACTCAGACCGGGATTTGAAGGCTCTGTTATGTCCTTCAACCAGGATCCTTTGGGGCAGCACTTTCCCACATTTCTTCCAATGCAGCTGACATGACAAGCAAAGGTTTTTGCTCCTCGAAAGCTCTCCAAAACAAGGTTGGAGCCATTTAACCATCCGTGATTTTGGAAGCAGCACACACGTGGTTTGGTATCAGAGACTCAGGGCACCGTGCACACAACCAGCGTGTGATAACTCACATACTGGAACCTCAGGAGAGTTTGGAGAGGTCAAGGGAGGAGGAAGAACATTGCTTTTGTTTTAAAAAGATATCTTCATTTACGTAGAGCAAATATCTGTTAGGTTACTAAAAATAAGGAGGGTTTTGTTTTTTTTTTTTTAGGCTGAACTATGCACAGGTATCGGTGCATGTGGTTTATTTGCTTGTATTTCCCCATTTGGGTGATACAGGTGGGCGACTTTGCCACAAATCCACATCTTCCACATCCCTGAAGACCATGGCCTCACCTGCGCTAGAAGAAAAAGGACCCRGTGGCACTCCAGTGATACGGCAGCCCTGGATGCTCACTGTGGGGCTAGATGGGACCAAAAGACACCCAAGCCTTAACCACCATCCCACCTTGGCGGTCAGAGCTGCAGGAACACGACCAGGTCCTAACTGCAACCGAACAAGCCAAAAACCCGCASCAGAGATGGACATCCTGGGTCTGGTCCACGTAAAGGGCCCTTTTTGGGAAGGGGGAGGATGAGTGAAAGAGAACTTAAATCATGGAAGCMTCACTACCAGACCTTCGCTTTGCTGGAGTCCACACAGGGCTTTACGGTGATCTGAATTCATTACGCTGAAAATGTAACAGAGGATTGCAAGAAGGAAATGTTCACTGGCTACCTGGATGGCCCAAGTGAGCAATTTCTCAGTATGAAATCCGAAATAAGCACCAGGCTACATCAGATCCCACACGCGTTCGGTTTGATTGAAGGCCCTTGCAGCCGCAGCTCGTTAGCGTAACGCCACAGAGACGACGGCACGCAGCCCGTTGGGGAGGAAAGCCAAGCTGCTGGTGGCCATGAAGGAGGAACCAAGAGGAAAGCGATGCTGCTGGCGGCTTTTCAGCTCCTGAAGTCAATGATAAACGATGATAAAAGCGCGGCAAGGAAAGCTCAAACCTACAAGTGAGCTGGTCCCARCTAACAGCGCTACTGCTGCCCCAGTCTGCAGCAAACTGTCAAAATGAAGCGGAGAGGAAACGTTTCCATTTCCAGCTGAAAGCACGTCAATAATCCTGTCTTTACCCCACAGTCGAGAGCTCTGTGTTCAGGTTTCAATCCCCGCAGCCCAGACCAGTCATTCTTTGCTCTCCTTCCCGACAGCACGCGTTGAAGGCAGCGGCGTCTCGTGCTGTAACTAAAAACCTCTGGTAGTTCCTACCTTCTGCCTCCAATAAACACCTAATTTTCTAAACCCCGAGTGACAGGCGAGCGCAACGCTTCCCTTGTCCCTTCCTCGGGATTGCCAAGCGATGTCAGCGCGGGAGAGGGAAAGGAGAACAAGAAAGCTCACTTCTCCTGCCTCCGAGTTTGACAAGCTGTTCTAGACAGGGGTGGTAATATTTGATAAATTTTCATTTTCCTTTCTAGGCTGTCAGGTAATCTTTTTATTGACAGCACGACAGGGGTTTTCTGTAGTCGCAAGGAAAAAGGGCTTGCGCTCTTGCTTGTTATTAAACCAAATACACGTTTCTGATGGAGAAACAACTACCACCCGCCTCCCTCTAGAAATAAATCCCCTCGGGATCAGCCGTGTCCTACGTAACTCCACGCACGGCATCGAGGCGGGAGGCCAGGTTCACAGCGCGGAGCCCTTGGAAACTCCCCAGCGCAAATCCTGAGCCGTAACCGCCTCCAGATCCGGGTCTCCTTTCACCACCCGAGCAGCCGTGCTTCCCCCTCTCTCTTCGGGGGATAATTTTACAGTGAATGGTACTCAAATGCCAAGAGAAGTTTCTGTGGCTTAGACGTGACCACATCATTTCTAATAATACCCACCGGAGTCGCAGCGAGGCGGTGGTTCCCACACTACCATGTGAGGCAATGGGACCAAGCTCCGTGCCGGGCCAGGAGTCCCACCAAACCCCATCCTCAACGCTGCGCTGAGCTCTCCCGCGAGGGTCCACGGCTTCACCCACACCGACCCCGGACAGGCACTACGGGAGGGTCTCCATGACCGAGGGAAGATGAACCAGGGATGAAGAGTAACCTGCTTGCCCTCCTTGTAGCTCTCCACTAACGGAGGAGGTACCAAGACAGCCGGAGTAGAGTCAGCTGTGGGCAACTCTCTGGATTTTCCCCAGGAAGCAAGACAAGCAGGATGAACACAACTGTGACCATATATACAGAAAGGGAGCATGACCTCCTYCTGCTCGACCCCAGAGATAGGAGCTAAGGCAACTCCTCCACCAATTTCAATAGGTCTGAGTCAGGCCCGTGCCCCTACCAAGTCCCTCCACCCCACCCAGAGGCAATTCAGCGTGCACTTAATAGTTAGGCGACAGTCTGATTGACTGCAGCAGCCTACCTGGCTCCATCRGACCCAGCAGAGGAATAGCACCAACATCTCCAAGAGGAAGAATTATCAAGAAAAAAAATTGCAAGGAAAGATGCCTTAGAAACGGTATCTTCTGTTCTGACTGCACTATCGGCGTCTCCCTGCAGAGGGGAAGCATATCGAGAAATACCGACCCATTTCATAGGAAGGGGACAAGTAGTTTCTCTTAGAGTTGGTCAAATCAACAAATGAAGATCATTTAAGTTAGAAGAGTCTTCCCCTAAAGCCCTTCTTTCTCTGCTATTCCATTACTGCATTTAAGGAAAGGTCACAAGGAGAGAAGCCCAAGGTGTCAGCTTCCCAGGATCATGAGCATTCGATCCAGGAAAAGAAATGAAAGCAGAGCCAGAAATACCACCAATAAAGGCGCCAATGAGAGAAAGCTGCAAGAATCACAAAGAAAACTGCCAGGTCTCCATTTCAGCTCTAAATACTGTTCTCAAACCTCTAGCTCTAATAAGTAATTACGAGAGCAGGTTAATTACTGACTCAGGGAGGTGCTCACACCACCCTCCCTCCACGCRTAAGGCAGGAGGACCAGTCCTCTCTACAGCCTTTGGGAGAGAAGTGCCTCCACGGTGCAGCTCAGAGCACCTATCGGCTCAGTCGGAGCCTCGCTGGGTTTTTGGTCGTTCTGCAACTGTCGGCTGCGTTCTTCCAAAATCTGAAGTCCAGTAAGAGGCTAAAGACGAAGGCAGGGACTATTTATAGTTCAGTGACAGCCCACCAGTGAGGATGACTACGGTTTCCTAAAGAGCTTGAGAAGCAGGGTGAACAAACCCCCAGAGAGGTGCCCTCRAGAGCTTTTGAAAATCCCACTCTCCAAGTTTTAACACCAACAAGTTCATCCAAAAAGTCAGAAGAGCAACTTGGCTGCAAGCGCAAATACTAACAAACGACAACCTGACACCGTGGCAGGGCTGACACCCTCCACATTCCCAGACCGACCTCCTACTATTACCAAGTTGTTCCAGCAAAAACAACTGTCCCAGTTCGCAGTGCTGTTATTTTGGGTCTCCCGCCCTCCAGACCTTTCTAAGAAAACCTGCTCCTTTCTCCTTGATACATGTCAGTCTAACAGTACTTTTTGCATCCTTGCCCTCTTCACCAAGGTCGTTACATGTAGTCTCAGGTCTTTGGGGCAGGAGGCCCTCYTGCAACCCGCCCGGGTGATGCAGAGGGGTGCTGTGCTGGGTGCCGGGYGCCGCTCGTTGCAACCTCAATAACTTCCCCAAAGTCTTCCATTTCCAGAGAGGAGATCTAACGGGAATGTCATAAGGACAAAAACATGCATGCTTCCAGCAAGAGATCTCCTGCAAAACTTGAATTTCTTTCCTTCTCAGGCCCCTCTTTCAAGCAAGTCTCCAACTCCTTGTTACGCCATCTCCACCTACCAAAGGACGGAGCGGCAAAACTCTAAGCAGGAGGATCCAGGTGTTTCTCTCCCTGGGAGCTCTCCTTAACATCACTGCCGACACCAGCGTTCGCTCTAGCTCGGGTTCAACATGGAAAAGAGCTAAGTCATCACTTTCCTGACAATCCTGTCCTCAACATCCTCCTCCTCCAAAGACCAACGAGAAAAGGTTGATTTCCCATTTCTTTCCCCCMAGTCACACAGCCCTGCGAGTCCTGAAGCAAGTCCTTCTTTATTTTCTCCTCACCTAATCCCCCTCGCTCCTCTAGCCTTGATTCAACACGGACAATATTCGGAGCAGTGCTCCGCTCCCGCCCCGATGGGGCCAGTTTTCACGCTCTGGCTACAGYATCTCCTCAAAGCAAGACAGCCTTTCCCTTGCCGAGCACAGATACGTCGGGTCTCTGCGCCCTCGCTGGGGTACCAAGCTGCCGCACCAGCGTCCCGTACCGGGGCAAAGCGTGCCTGGTTTTAATTATAAACAAAACCGTACCATTTGTGGTCACGGTGAAATCCGACCTTGCTAACAGGTCATAAATATACGACTCTGGAGCAGCCCCGTGAAAACCATTACTGCCTCGCAACACAGCTGTCTTTCAGCTGGCCCGTGTATAAAGAGTGGCATTTACAGAGACGCACGTCGTCCCCTTCCGGCGTCCTGCCCGCGCGGTGACACTGCTCAGCGCTGCAGTCACCGTAGCGCGTGGATTGAAGCATCCTGCTCGAGGAGAGAGCAGCCTCATCGGCTCCCGCGCGTGTAAAACGGACTCCCGCTCCTTACCTACCTCGCAGGTGGTAGCGGCTTAATTAATGTTTGCACAGGCTCCTGAAGACAATTAGCGCTGAGTATTATTAGTTAATAAAATACTCTGCTGCTGAGGTTACTTCGTATTTGCATAATCCTCCCTGTGCTTATTTTCCACCTCGCGCTCCGTATCTATTTTAGATTTACCGCCAGT
Organism: Casuarius casuarius; assembly: GCA_003342895.1. Taxonomy (NCBI): domain Eukaryota; kingdom Metazoa; phylum Chordata; class Aves; order Casuariiformes; family Casuariidae; genus Casuarius; species Casuarius casuarius. Next base: position 154,204 of record PTFA01000308.1, on the reverse strand, counting down.
GCCATCAGATCAAGATCCAAATCCCCCCGCCCCAAGTCCCTGGCCTTCTGCAAGGGGTTTTACCTCTTTCTAAAGTTAATCCAAAGGTGCTTCTCTTTGCAGGCTACGCGTAGAGCGGTCTCATGCCGGTCTCAGCGCCTCGACACCCCTGCCGACAACGCCAAGATGCAAAGGAAGCACACGCGAYGGATCGCCGCATCAAAATACACCTCTCGGCAGAGCTCCAGCTCACAGCAATGACAAATCACCCCAGCAAGAAATGTCCTCGATCAGAAAAYAGCCTGAATTTTAACAGGAGCCACYGAGCAAGCCACTTTGCAAAGACACATGGGGTTTTCGATCATTTTCTGCGCCGCTCCAGGACTCGACAGCCTCTTGCTCAAAGGTCAGAAACCCCCTCTCCRAAGCACCCTGAGAATAGTAGCTCTATAAAAAGAACCAGAAGCTCACAGTAAAAGCCACGCGCAAGCCATAAAACCGTAATCCCCGACGCTATAGGGACCACACRCGTGCCACGAGGCAGCGCGCTGAAGGACTCGGTGCCCAGCTCCGAACTTCATTAACACCTACCAAGCTTTCACGCTAGTTCTCCGAAGAGCTGGACACAGGGCTCGGGCACAGGGCCAGACTATCCGACTTTACAACCTAATCTAGTATGACMAACCTTGTGCTGCTGCTTGGTTTAAGACCAAGAAATAAGAGGYTTCAGGTGAGGTTCCTGCAGAAACAGATAGAGGTGTCTCACAAAGCATCCTTATAATTTCTTCTACGGTAGCACCATGTGACCTATAGTCTCGGAGAAGTAAATGTTACATTTTTATATCCCTTATGCATAAAACATTCATAAAGTAATGCAAGACAAGATAGATAAGTAGGTAAAATAACTAGAAAATTCAAAAGGAAGGGGTAAGATGAAGGAAATCTTGCACATGGCATTTTAGTTAAAGCATGATGGGGTAGCGTGTTCCCAGGAAACACTCCCCAAAAGCTACTACTTCTATTATAAAGCACCTGTTGAACATCCTTCAAAATGAGATGAGTTTTAAGCAACAGAAGATATAAAGAAGATCRTTAATTGGTTGCCCTGGGTGTCCTAAAAGAGGCCTGACCCAGTTTGTCTGCTGGGTCTATAGGAGACGCTCCTAAAACGGACTTCGCTTACGCAGACAGGAGGACACAGGTCCGAAAATCAAGTCTCGGATGAAATGAYTTAACCACCACGCTCTCCCTTCTCCTTGCAGGATGGCTAACGTCAGCAGGAGGTGAACCCGGGGAGAAGGCWCGGGGGAAACGATGGACCCAAAGGAACGGGCCCGCTCAGGTCAGGAGAAGCCGCTGGTGCTGCTGACGCTGCCGAGATGAGCGATGCTTGAAAGGGGACCTCGACAAACCCACGAAGGAGCCGAGGAACGATGACGACGACAAAACGGGCCAGAGTTGGGATGCAGAGCCCCTTCAAAAGCACGTCCCATGGGATGTGCCGGGCACTTGCATGACTCCGGCTCTAAAATAAAGTCAATGAAGTTAGAAACTACTGTGATCATCTGGRCAGCTTTAATACTTCTGGCCCTCAAGTACCAGCATGGAAGGACAGGACTACAGCCTGGACAGAGCGCTCTTCCGACACGGATCGCGGGAACTTCTGCCGTCTAAGACGGGCAATATCACCCGCTTGACCCCCCCCCCCCAGCAGCGCTCACGGCGGCCCCGGACGCAGCTCCTAACGTCTCGCCCGCCAAGAGCTCCTCCGGCACGCGCTGCCTGCGCCAGCCCCGCCAACGGCTTCCAAAACCAGCTGCAGCTCTCCTTAATTAGTCTCCRCGGGCCGCAGGCACTAACGAGCTCAGCCTGATGCCTGCTTCTGCGCAGGCCCCGCGCCCCCCTCCCCGAGCCCCTCCGCGCAGGCTTGCTGGACGGCTTGGCCGAGCAGCGTGACCTCTTGGCAACGCCGCCGTTCGGAAAGCAAAGTTAAAAGCCGCTCCGCAACGGCGCCGCGCGGCTCCGAGAAGGTGTCGTCTCCGGGCGGAAAGCACCGACCTGGAGGGCTCCTTTAAAACGAGCTGCCTTCCAAGAAACGCGACTTCTTTTCCCAGGCAAATGGGGCTCCAGGGTCTGAACAGAAGGGAGCGGAGAAGACGTCASGCCCATCAAGCCGTTCGCTTGACTCAGCAGCTGGGTGGAAGCCTTCAGCACAAACGACTTCTCCAGCGAGAGCCAGGTCGTACAATAAAACCCAAACCAGCGCATCGACCCGGCCCTCGCGCCAGGAGCCAGGCTTTTAAAGCAGTTATAACAACTAACCGCCGTCACCCCGCCRCGGGGAGAGGGCTGCCACCCCACARGCTGGGCCTCCCGTCGGGCTCAACTGAGCCCAGCACTTGGATGAGCCCCCTTCCAGAGAGGATGGATATATAGAATAACAGAAGAATAGAAGAATAGAAGAATAATACATAATTATTAATACGTAAGAATAATAGAAAGGAGTCAGTTAAGTCTTCCTACGAACCCAGCACAACCCTTCAGAGATGCTTCTCGGGGATGCTCCTCTCCTCTCGCAAGTCCTCGGTGCCAGCTCGTGCCGCCGCTCCGGCCCGGCGCAGCATCGCCGGCAGCTCCCGTCTATAAACACGAGTAGGGCACAAACCAATACGAAGCAGCAGATCTACGAGGGAGGGCCAAGCTCTGGCATTTTTGCCCGTTTGCCAAATTTATAGTGAAAACATTTCAAAGGAGTCTTTTCAGGAGGAGTCTACGAGCAAGCCCTCATCTCTCCGCATTCGTAACGCAAGGCTCCAGGCAGGATCCGGCGGCTCGGAGCCGCAGCGGCAGCCGCTGCCCGGCCTCTCAAATCGCCAAGCTCAGCGTTTGCTGTTGCAGGTAAATTTTCAAGACAACGTGTTGTCCGAAATCACCCTAAAATATGCACGACTCTTTCGCTGCATCTAATTCTTATAGGGTGGGTTGTTCAAATCTGGGGGCAACCACGCAGTCTTAAAAGCAGCAGAGCCCTCAGAAGGTCTGGCACGACCGTACGGCCAAAGAGCAGCAAAGGCGTAAAAGGGACACATAGGTCCGAATTTGTGTTTTCAGAGCRTTTACAGGGCTCTCCAGAGCCACCGGAGAAAAACGGGGAGGGCTCAGCCTCGAAACACCGCACGGCTTCGCAACGCGCACACGCAGCCGCCTTTTCACCTCGGCACACTGGCTTCTCGACTGTCTTAGGTCCGGCTGTAATACGTGGTTAATCCGGGTTCCTGCTCAGGCTTTAGTCCTAATTCTCCTACAGACGGCACAGGGAACCCCCTAGACGAGGTTTAAAGGTGCTTTATCCCGGCCGAGCTGCGAGCGCGGATTAAGAGGCAGCTCCGATTTAACCCCGCGGACTTTTCAATCGAATTTATCGCACGCTGATGGTCCTCCAACATCTCTCCAGTCCTTTCCCAAAGGCAAAGTAGTTCTCAAGCAAGCGTTAAAAAATAAATTGAGGAAGGGTCCTCCAGCGTCTCGGCACGAAACCCTCAGGAGCCGTCTCGCGACGGGGACACGCAGCGAGGAAGACCGCGGTATCGCAGGCAGCGTTCGCTTGCCGGCTGCCACCCACAGCACCCGCTGCGCCGCGGCCRTAGGTAGGGAGCCGGTTTGGTTTGATTTGAGGGTTTCTTGGGGGGTTTCTTGCACAGCGGTGTTTTCTCCTGCGATTTCCACCCGTYGTCCATGGATCTGCAGGGGCCCCGTTTTGGAAAGGCGGCGAGCGACCGCGTTACCCACTGCAGCTACCGCGCAAGGAACAGCGAACAGCAAACAGCCGGAGAAAACACCTCTCTATCCATCCTCCGCGCTGGCTGCACAGGGGGAAAACCAGCGATAAAACAGGTTTAAAAACAAAATCAAGCGGCATTTCGTCCACACGTGCCCAGTGCCACAAGCGTGTTCCTCGATGCACGGCAAAGCTCGGGCCCGTCGCATCCCACCCCAAATCTCGCCCCGCTCCAGGGATGAAGCTGCCTCTGCGCCGGATCCTCCCGGGCGGCGCAAGGCAGCAAACGCGGGGCGCCAACGCCGAACCCCGCAGCACCGAAGCTCTCCTCAAACTACCCGGGATAAATTTTCCCCCCGCGCCGGCGAGAACGCCCGCCACCTATTAGGGAGCGCGAGAGGATGACGGATTACCGAAGCTCGAGATTAATCGCTCTCCAAAGCGAGACGGTCGTGCTCGGTACCCGCCGTCAGCACAGTCCATCAATCTCGGCGGCGCGGGGCTGCYGCCGGCRGCCCGCTCCCCCCCGCGCCTCGCCGGGCGGGGAGTTCATTTCCACTTCATTACGTCGCGAGGCACCGAGCGTCTTACTTACCGGCTGCGCGGTAAAAAGCCCGCGGATCTTCCCGGCCCGTAACTCCGCGGCCGCACGAAACCCTTACGAGCGGGAGGTTCCCGCGGGCACCGAAGAGCGAGGCTCTTCCCAGCAGCGCCGTTACGGCCGTACAATCACAGCGGGGGCAAAAGAGAAATTAAAAAATAATAAATAAAACATATGCAAGACGTCTAGGCATCCAGGTTTATCTACGCCATCCCTGTACACTGCCGATTTGCTTATGGGAATTAATGCACAAACCTATATTTTGGGGGCAATCGTAGGCAAGATTTCGATAGCAGAAGCAACATCTGCCAGCCCTCCGCTCGCCAGTGAAGTTGCTAAGAGTCACTAAACATCTCTGGCATAAAAACAGCTATTTGCCACCTTAATCCGCGGCAACGCAGGTCGGCAGGGAGCGACCGACGGGCTCGATCGGCAAAGACGCGCGCGACTGAACAGCAGAGCCTTTCCCCGCGGCACGGATTCGCTCTCGCCGCTCCTCGGCTACCGATCCTCCGCGGGATCCGCAAGCAGAGCCGCGTTTCAGGGTCCGGCGGAGACGGATCATGACGTTTCCTCTCTGCCCGATGTAGCAGCTAACGACGGACCTGCATCGGCGAGAGAGACGGGAGCGACGAGTTTAGGCGATGGGAAATGCAGGGTGCCGGCTGCCTTCGAACGCCGCAGCCGGCCGGCGAAGCCGCGCGAGTATCAGGAATCGATCAGCCAGGCAGAAACCAGCATCGTGCGAGAAATACCCCGGACAGGGCGCAAAAGCAATGCAAGCTCTCACACAGTAATCGGACGCAGCAAGCCCAGGGGTAATTAAAAAGCACGGGAAAACGGGATTTACTTGGGGAGATGGTTTTTACCGCGCGTGGAGTCAGGTTCTCCGCRTGTCACCTCTCCTTCCTAGCGGCTCAGCAATACAGGCTGCATAAYGGTAAAAAAAGCAAACACTAGGTTTAAATTAAACCCTCGCTGCAGATCCTGAGTTATACTGGCGGCACGGTGACACTCGCAGGGTTTTTAAGCAAGGAGGCGGCCAGCAGGGGTTTGGGCTCGGTGTATCAGGAGGCAAACGGGCCGAGCGAGGTTTGTGCAAGAAGAAGGGAACAAATTCAGAGGCCCGGCTCGGTTTGCAGAATTTGGCCCTCCTACCTCCGCTATTGCAAACGAGCGTGCTCCAAAACGCGGCTTGCTTGGGGGCATCTTTAAACGGGCAGGATGGATGAAAACCAAGCCCAGGCGCAGGCTCCTTCGCAAGCCCCGCGGCGCGAGTCCCACRCAAGGTTAAAGTTTGCAACGCCGCAAGGAGCAAACCGGAGCAGCAAAAGTCCGGCTGCTCCGGCGAGGCTGCTACTCCCCGCTCATCGCTCGGGTGTTTTGCTGCTTCTGGGAACCTGCGGTTAATTTACCCACCGCCGTTTCCCACAGAGGAAAACTAAAATAAATAAAACTCCGTCTCGGCCGCTGCAGAAAGCRCGCGCGTCTCCGCCGAGGCGTGCGAACGCGGAGGCATCGTGCCCCCTAGAGGGAAATCCCGCGGGGACGGGAAACAACGCGGCTGCGAYTAAAAGGAAAACTGGAAGCAAGAAGGAGGCAAAAGCCAAAAAGCGGAGGCACGTTTGCAGCCGGGAACCGAGAGCAGATGGGGAATCGATGAGGCAGAGGAGGAAAACGCGGAGAGGCTGCTCCCGACCGCAGGAGCTGCCAAGGTGAAGGCTCCTGCCCCAGCGCAGGCGAGCAAGGACATCCTGAGCACTGAACATCCCGGCACGAGGGAGAGCCACGGGGCCACGTTCGCCTCCGTTTAAATGCCCCAGCTGGAAAGCAGCACCGCGGCATCCTCGGTCGAGGAGCCAAAGGGGGGATTGCTGCRTCGGCTCGTGCAGCCCCGTTTCACCCCGACGCACAAACCCGAGGTCCCTGCAGCTGCTGCTCTGCTCCCAGGAACCTGGTGGAGCAACCACGTGGGCTCTGGAGCTCAGGAGATCCCTTTTCCTCCTACTTATCACAACGGAAGCTGCGGAACGGGAAAAATCAGGGATACTTTGCTCCTGCAGGGCTGGACGACCCGMAGGCTCCCTCCTCGCTACGGCCCGGATCCCCCGTTCCCCAGGAGATGGTACCCGAATCGTCCTGCAGCCAACCAGCCTCTGGGCAGAGCTACCCGAGAGATACGCTGAGGGTGAAGAAAGCAAAGAGGATCCCTCCAGAGCATGACGAAGCCGATCTCAAGGTGGAGCACACCTGGTAGGTAGGGTCAGAGGGTTGCTCRGGCCCGACTCGATAGGCAGGAAGAAGCTGCCCCATGGGAAGGGAGCAACGACCCTCGGACGGATCCTTAAAGAAATCCAGCGTGGAGCAGTTGAAGGTCGCACAAGCAACGAGCCCYAGCTCCTTCCTCTGCCCCAAAGCAGAACCTCCTTGGCACTGGAGCAGGTTGCAAGCACCTCGGGCCCTGGAGCAGCGTGCGGGTGAGCTCAGCAGCTCGGGCAGAGGTCCGAGCACCGCGGGGAACGCGTCTGCAACGATAAGGACCCAACTTGCTAGATCAGTCCCCCGCTAGCTCCAGTTTTGGAGAGAGACCTGCAGAAAGGCAAGTGCCACCAAGCCAGCCGCGAGCTGGGCCTCTACCYGGAGGAAGGGAGAAGGGAGCGAGGCCGTTTCCCCAGCACGAGGCCGCACATCGCCTCCCACAATTAATTACCCTCCACGGCCCACGCGGACCGACGGACAAGGCGGSAGACGAGACGCCGAGAAGCCCCTCGGCCAAGCGGCAAGCACACAAGACATTCGGGATGAGATCATTAAAGCCAAAATTACCACGGGAGGCGATCGGCCCTCGAAGCCATTTTAACACCACGCGACTCCCCACCGGCCTCGAGAGCCCGGAGCGCCGGGCCCCAAAGCCAGCAGCTCTCCGCACCGGGCCCGGAGGCTTTTTTAATTTACGGTAATTGCATCTGACTCGAGATTTCAGTCGCAAATTCCATCAATTCTCTGCATTCAAACCAAATCTTAAAATTGGAAAGGCACCTGTGAAGGGAGCGAGAAGCTTCCTGAAGCTGCGGCRAGGAGGCCAAGCCGGGGCCGACATGCCTGTCGTGAATCGCATGCCAAGCTGGAGGCTTCTGCAGGGACTCCAAAAATGCAAGGGCCGGCTCGAGCCAAGATGGGTAAAGATAGCTCCCGCGCACCAGAATAAACCTTCGGCTAAAGTTTCTCTTTCGGCCCCGTTGCCGGTCTCCCGTCTGGCCCCGGTGCCGCGCTCGCCTCTGCCCCCCCGCGAGCTGTCCACCCACCTTGGTGGGGTATATCCACCGGCATGCCGCGGAAAAATGCAMAGTCTGAACGGCAAACTGGGAAGGGGATAGGGTTACTCCGCAAAAGCGGGGCGGGAGAAGTGGCTCGCTCGCAGCTGGCATTCCCTCGCTTTCTCACAGGCAGTTAATTGGCAATTTTCATCACTTACTGGAAGCATTTGCTGTTATATATGGACACAAGAGACGGAAAAAGGAAGAGGCAGGGAAGATGACAGCCTGAGCAGGTGCTTTCGCTAAGGATCCAAGCTGAACCATTTGCACGACTCCCAGAAGCCACCTTCCAGGAGGAAAGTCTCCCGGCTCAACATCACCCAAAACGCAACCAGAAAGAGCAGTTCAGGCCGTTCCTCGTTCATTTTCCACCAATTCAGCACAAAAGTTGGCCGATCGGAAGCAGGCAGACCGGCGCAGACACGGAGGTGTCAAAGACCTGCACGGAAGCACAAGGGTCACCTCGAAAAAAGGTCTGCGCCTGACGCTCTTTAGATGTTCTTCACTCCTCAAAGCACTCAAACTAAAGAAAACGTCATCCATTAAGGCAGGACAACCTCATGGAAAAGGGAAAATATACAGAACAGACAGCACAGAGAAAAAGAAGCAAGTCTTAATTAACTATTCCAAGTGCTGCTAGAAGAAAGGGCAAGGTCTACCCTCTGCGAGGAGGGTTTACAACACCCTCCCGTATCCACCACATCCATTTGCATTCTGTAGTTTTACAGTTTAAAACTGCAAACGCTCCAGGACAAGCACTCTCTGGGTTATACATCTGCAGCACAGACTGCTGCTTCAGCAAGATAAATAATAATACTGAAATAATTACCTTGAGCTGCAACGTTCCCTGTTCTCCCCCGGCTCCCTTCCCCAACGTACGCTCGAGCATCCTCAAGCCCAACCTCCATTTCCGCCGTCTCTACTTCGAGYTGCAATATTATCCGGGAAAACTGGAGGGGAACAGAATATCCTGACAAAACGACCTGAGCATCACAGCCACGCAGGTGGGACATGCTGGCCACCCAGGTGCCACCAGCAGAAACGCGGGTGAAGGAACCAAAATCATGGCGCAGCCCCTCGCCGCCCTGGTTTCTCTTTTATAAAAAGCAAAGAGGAGGCCGAAGCTTCTGAGAGAAGACCAAAGAGATAGGAGCGCTCATGAGGATCACCAGAAATGAGTAAAGCTTGCGATCCCAGCCGGAGCTCTCCGTGACAGCACAGCCCACACCATCTCCTTKTCCTCCTGACCACATCGAGCGGGTCCAAACTGCATGATTTGGACTTTGCTCCAGGAAGCGACTGGAGTCGGCACCAAGACGCAAAGCAAAGAAACACCAGGGATCTCGCTGCTGCGATCTAAGCCCTGAGTAAAGGCCCAGATTAGTAACAGTCGGTGAGAWCACTGCTTCCAAGGGACCTTGCAGCCATCCAGAGCCAAAGCAAGACTCGGCTCGATTCAATTTGTTATGCACTAAAAATTCCTGATAAAATCTAATACGGCACTTGGTTGCACACCACCATCCAGAGAAGCCTCTTTATTCCGTGATGGAGGATACCTTTGGTTGGCTGGTTTACCACAAACTTTACCTAAGCTGAAAAGAGGGGAAGCATCCTGCCTAGGAACCGCTCCGAGCTGTGCAAGGAAACTGCCGTTACGGATTGCATCCAGGACCTCCAGGCCTTATCTCCGTGTATTGGCCACGTTGCTGCAAAATTTGTAATTTAAGTGTCTGAAGCAACTAACCTTGACCCTAAACAAAGGGTGAAGTTGAAGGTGGGGACAGCAGAGTTGTMACCTCCCTGCCCGGCCTCCCCATCYGTGCGCAGAGGATGAACGTACATCCCTCTTCCAGAAAGYTAGCCTTTGGATCAAAAGCTCTCAGAATAAATGTAATTTCCCCTAACGCCMCAAATTTGCTCCAACCACCGTTTTACGCGTACCGTAATGGCAGCTGCAAAGGGGATGTGCGCAGTGCGGCGCAGGCAGAGCCAGGACYCCCCTCGTCTGCAGCCCAGCGATCTGCTCGCAAGCTCCAGAGCAACATGCAGCTGCAGAGTATCACAGCTATCCGAGCGCTGGGAAGGGCCACACCACCGCCGGCAACACCCGAAGGCACAGACGGTCAAAGGCTGACACACAGACAGCTCCGAAATGGAGAGGCGTTGGACAGGAGTCCCGTGTCACCAACAGCGCAGCGAGTGTCGGCATCGGGAGAAGATGCTCCTTCCACCCAGCCACACTGCTGCTCCCACTCTGCATAAAAACCGCTTGAGATCCCACCAGAAACAAGACCTGAGAAAGTAACACTTACTGTTTTCCATTTGAGGTGCAAAATACTCCGAGCTTTACAAGACGGCGGCTGTTTCACGACAATCCTCTAACGGTTGGTGAAGAACAGGCCGTTTCGCCCRTTCCTGGGGCAGAGTGCCTCCAGGGAGGCGTCGAGGAGGAACGAGAGCCGTGACCCGGAGCCGAAAACATCCGAGAAGAAATGAAGATAAACTCCACTCGATGAGGGTAATAAGGCTCCTGCCGTGGCACGTGCAGCTCTGTCCCATGTCACCGCTCAGCATCAAACCCCACCAAGCCAAGCGGCAGGGACAGCGGGGAGACCTGCACAAGCAGGACCACATCCACCAAAAGGGAAACGAGGAGCGCACGCGGCGGAGGTAAGGRTGAAAAGGGGAGTTGCTCTTTTACCCTTTCTCACGAAACTGCAACGATTCGGGCAGTCTCTTTCTGGAGGGACGAGGACACGACGYGGCTTTGCCGCTCAGCCAGGAGCAGGGGAAACCCTGGGGAGCGAAGGGACRAGAGAAGAACTTCCCTGGCCAACTGACTCGGAGCGCAGACCTACGCGTTTTCCAGCGCTAAACGAAGACAGAAGAGCTGCTGACGCAGACAAATGCTGCCAAGAAACGCGGCCGGAGAAAGGGGAGAGCTGAGGAATAGGAGGCAGCATCCTCTAGATGGTCCTGTCTCCCTGCATCTATCTCCCCGGTCTGAAAACGCCTTGCTATACGCTAAAAGCTGAAAGCTCACACCGGTCCTGGCAGCAAGGTTTCCAGACCTACTTTGCGGTGGAATAATTTYGACGTGATCATCCAGGCTGCTGCTGCCTTCCAGCAGTCCCGACGGCCTCGCTTCCCCAGTGCTTTCCGCCCGAAACGCGGGAGCACAGAGGAATCGCAGTCGCTGCCCGGGACCCCGCTGTGCTGGGTGCCAAACGCACACAAAGCAAAGAGCTTTTAACGAGTTCATTTCTCTTCACAACGCCACAGTTCCTAGGACAGCTAATGAAGTCACAGTGGAGCCTACATCGGAGCTCCATCTACACTAATTAAATATTTTTTAATCCTCTCCCCCCTGCTTCCCGCACAGATGCGGCTCTCGCAACGGTAGCAATGATGGGAGCATCAGCAGAGGTTCCCGTTGCCTAGACCTGTCCCAGGTGATGCTCCAGCATCACGTTTGTACGATGCCCCAACATTATACGAACCAGAGTAACGCTCGGGGCAACAGCCCGCAGGCAACAGTACCATGCAAGTAGCASGCTGCAGGCAGTGTCTTATCTTACTCTTCATTTTAAGCTCTTTACTTCCCATGAGAATTGCGCGTGCAACCTGTTGGGGCACACGTTGGGGACCACTGGCCAGAAGGTTTAGTGATAATCTTCACAAGAACCAGCGAAATCTCGTCCCTCTTCTCCACTGCTGTGGAAGAGGTAACAAAAAAAACACTCAAGAAACTGGACAGAGGACTGAACATATTTCATGAGGGCTTAAATGCTTATTTACTTCCGGAGAGGGAAATTCAGAGAACATCCCATCTCTGGAAAGACACTCACCAACAGCAGGAACAGCAGAGGGAAGCAATGTTTTGACTACATAAACCCAAATATACCTCAATTCCAAGTTACAAAGAAAAAAAAAAGCCAACGTTTGCTTCCTGCAACACTTCTCCCTCGCCTGATGCCAGTCCACACGGATCACTTTTAACCCTGCAGCTCTCACGGTGAAGCGCTTCGAGGTCCTCCACTAACATCTCCTGATTAGACCTTTCAAAGCGATTAGTTATTGGCCTGACTTTTCAAAGGGAAACACAGACGGACAGAAGCGATGCTCACCCGCAGCGGCAGAGGAGAGAATAGGCAAGCGCGGACTCTCGTGCCCTGCCCTGGTGGGAAGGCAAGAGCTTGTAGGAGAGCGTGTCTTGGACCAGCTTAGAGACCACGGTCCAAAGTGGGTGTAAGCGATGGAATTGCTCTCCACCCGTCACTCCAGAGCATGCTGCAAACCATCCTGGACYCTCTTTTCCAGACGCATTTCTAAATACAATCAACTCTGGACCATTCCTAGGTCCTTTTCCTTCTAATTCACATTAATTCTACTTCTCTCTTCCCCCAGAGAGACAACATGGGCCCATTTCGGAGAGCTGACTGGCAACCTCGTGCCATGGAGCAGCGTCCTGCCACCGCACCCAGCTCTCGAATCGGAGCCAACATTATTAAAAGCATATTCGTAACCAGTTCTGGAGGCCGGCCCTGTAATTCAGATAAACAGGGGAAGCCATGGCGAGGCGCTGAATGATTTAAAGCGTAATTTGCCCCCACCCGTCCCCCCGGGCGCGGGGGGCCACCTGTCAGTGCTCGGAGCATGAGAAAACACGCCGGAACGAGCAGAATCCCGAGGCGCGCGGCCCCGCTCCACCAACTGCCGTAAGCAAGAACCCGCTAACGGCTCCTCACTTGCTCCAGGGATTATGTCATAGCTCAAATTGTATTCCCAAGGAATGGGGTTACCACATTCCCGCATTCCCGAGGAACGTGCTGCGAGCCGCCCGGCGCGGAGAGCCGGCCSGGGGCCACGCGGCCCCAGCGGGGCAAGTCGAGGGGGCTCAAAGGAAGCCCCCCGCTCTCGCCACCCCATCCACCAGCCGCGCGCGAGCCGCAGGGTGCCAAGCGGAGACCGCTGCAACCCGAGCCGGGCTCGCCGCCGGCGTCAGCCGGGAGGCCGGGCYGCGGCATCGCCTCCTCGCTCCCGGCACGTCCTTTTTCTACGTCAGCTGCCTCGGTTAGATCGCCACGTCCTACAAAACGCAGCTGGAAGCGCCTCGGAGCAAGGGGGAGCCTGCTCGGAGCAGCCCCGCACGCGCGTTGCGGCTGCAAGACCCATGTGAAATAAAAGCCCGCATTAAGGCAGACCTTTGAGTTATAAAGCCAGGTCCTCAGAAAATTAGGAATCCTTGGACCTCAGAGCAAGAACTACAGCAAAAAGCTCCACTTTCAATTGAAAAGATAAATGGGAAGGAAAAGAGAGMGGAACAGAGCGGAGCTCCCCCTCCTGCCACGAGGCACTACTTCGATTAATAATAAAATAATGCTCCCCTACGTTATAAGAAATGGTTTTGCAAAGCACTGGGATATTGGGAGGATGGAAGATGCAGAAAAGTCTGAAGCAAACCAARCAAACCTTTCATTCTTACCACCCGGGTTGTCCCCTCGAGGGCCGGGCAGACGCCTCACCTCTCCGTCTCCACGGACGCACGCTGGGTACCGGGATCTCGCTAGCACCACAACTGGAAAAAGAGTTTTAACAGACCTTTTCTCCACGCCGAAACGCTTCGCGCCGTGCGTTAGATGATCTAGCCTTAAAAACAAAACTGGCAACGATCAAAAAACAGAGTTCACAGCAAACGTTTCCACCAGATCTGAAAGAAAACAGGACGGTTGAAGGAGATTCAGGCCGATACGCGAAGGTTTTCGTTTTTCAGTCAGCACTTCTCAAATACACCCCGGCCCGCGCTGSGGAGGCTTCTGGCTGCTCAGCAGCGCCGCTTGTCAACGCCTGCTCCCCCGGCGCGCTTCGAGGGAGAGCGGAGCAGCGCGGATGCTCCCATCCAGGAAATATTTCAAACGAGAACCAATTAACACCACTACACGCTGCAAGAACGCTGCTCCGGCGTGCTTTATACGCTTCAACTCAGGAAAAAACAAAAGGATGGGAAAAATACAGCCCTTCACGCGGAGATGCTTCCCCCAGTGGGGAGCAAGAGTTTCGGTGTCCTGCAAGACCAAAAATGCAGAAATGCACAGGGAGGTGGGGGGGAACCTGCACGATCGGGGACTTCTGGGATCTCCTCATGGTTTGTACCATAATCCCGGGAATTTAAATCGTTTTCTCCACCACCAGAATCAAACCGGGCAGGTTCTGGGTTAGTGCCTGGTTAGGAAGGAGCTTGGGACCACATTGGGATCCAACAGTTCCCCCAGGAGCCAGGCAGGCTGGGCTGTCCCASCTCCCAGCAGGACACCATCAACACGCTTGCGTGCTAGCGCAAAGATTTACTTTTCCAGTGGCGCGGACAGGACTGGAAGGTGACTTGAAAACACTCCTGCTGCTTGAAACACCTCGTTCCACCAGCAGAAGCAGGAGCAGCACCCCAGGTCCCTTGGATGCTTCCTGCATCTCCTACACGTCTCCATCCACTCACCTACAAGACCTTTAGCTCTTCCCCAAGTCCCACCGGTGACATATCGCCTGCTCTTCGCCTGTCCTCTCCGGGCCCAACTCCGTGCAACGTCTCCAAGTTTCCTCTCTCACCTTAAATACCTGCTCATGCAATATTCCCAGACTCCTCTACCTCGCTGATACAGAACAAGGCTCTCTTTGCTCATCCTCAACCTCTGGGACCAACAAAGTCCCTGTTGGGGCCCCATCCCAGGAGCCTCCCAACCACCCCAACACCTCCTGAGCAGGCTGTAGGACATCCAGCCAGCCGCCTCCAAGCCGCTCTTCAGAAACACATCTAGGAGCTCATGCTCTACTTCACCTACTTCTTTCCCACCCAAACACAACAGGGGGACTCCTTCCCATTCGGAGAAGTGAGGAAGCCCATGGGTCAGCTTGTTCTCCAAGTTAATTTGACAGTCCATAGCTYCCAGAGGACTTAACAGGGCCTATTTCACCTGGGGATCTCAGCAACCGCAGCACTTATTTCCATTCCCCCATCCTGTATTGCCACCTGCAGAGCACCAGCAGGCAACATCCACTGGCTCCCTGGATGCCTTCATGGAGTGGTGGTCAAGGGTACTCTGCTCCGTGTCCTCCTCCAGCTCTGTACTTCTAATTTCTAACACTTTAGCCCTCACACTCTTTCCATTTTCCATTTGTTGTCTCCATATCCCTTTGGTTTTCTCCCCATTTTCTTTTTAATTTCCCAACACTCCTCCTTAGAGATGACTCGTAGCTTTTGTTAGGTATGGGCTAAGGTCTGACCCTACAGAGATGCAGACCAGGAGAAACAACAGCCAAGAGTGGGTTTCCAGGAAAGGGCAAGAACAGGGAGAGCGTGTAAAATGCTTCCTAYAGTACTTGCCCCTACCTTCAGCACAGGGGATTTCCTGAGCCTGATGTASSTYGGCYGARTAGTAACCTCAATAGATATGTCTCTTCCAAGCGCTCAGCTGGGYTCCCCTCGAGCTGATGCAAGCTTGCCGTACTGCCCTACGTTAGGCCTGCTGGCTGGACGAGAGGTGTCCTGTGCTCTGGCTGAAGCGATGCTGGAGGCACACGAGCTGACCAGCCACAAGCTGCCTCCTGGTCTTCAGGCAGGCCGTRGAGGACGGGTAACGGAATCACRGAAGGGTTGAGGTTGGCAGGGACCTCTGGAGATCAYCTRGTCCAACCCCCCTGCTCAAGCAGGGTCACCCAGAGCACGTTGCCCAGGACCCAGCCCAGACGGCTTTTGAACATCTCCAAGGATGGAGACTCCACAATCTCTCCGTGCAACCTGTCCAGTGCTCTGTTACCCTCTGCTTTTCCACGTCTCTCTGCTTTTCCAAGGTGCTAATTGGTCCAAGCGGGCTACTTATCCGTACCCAACAGATTTCCATGAAACCTTTAGAAATGGCTTTGCGACCTCTGTCCATCTGTTGATATTGTCTGAGATTGGCCAAGTACAAAAATCAGCAGGGAACATTAAGCTCTTTAGCAGACAGAGCTGCAGCCCCGACACATATCCGCAGCCTTGTGTTTATTCCAGGTTAAGACGCGCACGCTACGGCGGCTGCAGACACCGGGCGAAGGGACCCCGAGCTCTCCCCTAAAGCAGCCGCTCGGGGCAATCACACCGTTAGGAGACGAACAGGAGTGACCACACCGGGCTCTGCACAGCAGAAGACTGAGGACAGCCCTCCCGTTTCGATCTAGCTTTGCTGCTTGCAAGAAGCGACGGCCATCGGTCCCCTCCTGGCTGTTCACCACCCTCACCCCTCTCGCACCAGAAATTACCTTCCCCTCCACGTGCCTGCTCATGTGAGCGCCCCTTAATCGGCATCAGTCAATATAAGCCGTGTTAACCGCGACAGTTTAAATACCATGTCTCCGCTAAGCCAGCTCATTTTGACTGAAACAGGTCAAGGAGTACTGGCAGGACCAATTCCTGCGAGCGCTGTTTATTCCAGAGCCGGCACGCACCTAGGTTTTATATAGGTGCGCTTACAATCTGTTTATACTCGCATTAAGGTTTTGGGTCTCCCATATACACCTGAGCCACATTTAAGCAGCAGCAGGGCTCAGTTTTTATGCTGTTCCAGCTATTTGGGATAGCAATTTGATTATTCTGTTTTTTAAACAAAGGATTACTTACCCCAATCCTACCACGGAGGCAGACGAGAAAGTGCCATGGCCAAGGAGTTACCGTGCCTGTGCCGAGCGTGGTACCCGGCTGCAGGCACGTCGCAGAAACGCAGAGGAAAACACATTAGCCCAACTTTGCTCACGGGTTGGTGCAAACAGTTTCCCTCGTATCTTCTGGGAGCTAAGAGCTTGCACGATCAGCTAAAGCACTAACTCCATCAAGCGTAGGATTGCCCAGCATGGACAGTAAAAAGTCCTTGCCGTGGCACTAATCACTCTCTACAAGATTAGTTATGTGAACGCAAAGCACCTTTCCAGGAAAACAACTGTGCCTGTGCCATGGGAGCCGTACCGCTTTTAGTGCCAGCTTTGGGGCTCGCTTCATCCTTTTGACAAGGTGTTGCAGCTCCTTGGGCTCTTAACTACCTCGGCCTGCTGTTCAGCTGCTTCCCAACTCTCCCCAAGTCACACTCTTGGTGAGCCAGTCCCAGACTAACCTGACAGCGGGGTGAACTATTTTAGACCTGCAGATTGGCTTCGGACCTCAGAGCACCATCCTGGGGCCCTCTCAGTGCTTCCAGCCTCCGGAAAGCGAAGACACAGGCAGGTCGGCTCCTGCAGCAGGAGTTGGTTTTACTTGGATGCTGCAGGTTTGAGGACTAATTTTTAGGCTATATGAGTCTTAGCTCAGCTTGGCTCTGCATCTTAGGGCTCATTTCAGTCTCGTGGTAGGAAGTCCTTCCCTGGTCTTGCATAACCGTGGTCTCCCTCATTCCCTGTCCCCTTCCTCCAAATGGGACCAGCGTCCTGGGCCAGAAAGCCCCACTGGCTCTTTTCTCACCAACTGGTCTTCTTATCTACTCCAAATTATCAACAAAGTATTAACGGTGCCCTGGCTTAACCCCTTCCTCCACCGCATGACCACGCAGCCTAAGCGAGCCATGGTATATAGCAGTACAGCGGTCATACCTGGCATCACAGTTGTCTTTACAGGTGATTTTTTGTCCATAGACCTCACAGCACTTTGGTTTGCTCTTCCCATCACACAGACTGGGAAACTGAGGCACGACATTAAAAGGATTTACCCCAAGGTCGCCAAGTGAATCAGCAGTAGGAGTGCGCATTAACAACGAAGTCTTCTGGCTCCTGGCCTACTCTATCAGGCTGTTCCCCCACACAAGGGTTTTCCCCTCCTCCCGTTATTCAGGTAATTGAAATGCCTGCTTCTGTCCTTGAAAATTAGGTTGAAAGTGGCTTGAAAATTAGTTGCAACAACACCAGCCAGAAGCTGTTAGATGCCACTGCTGCAGCCTGCAGGGTTGTCTATAAAGCTCAGTCCAGCAGCAGCGAGGGCTGTTTGGTTTTAATCCACTCTAAATGTATTTGAAGGACACTCCCCGGGTCTTACAGGGATGTTGGGTATTCAAATTTAAGAGTATTACCAAACGGCGGAGTGGACTTCTCCAGGCCATGGAAATTACAGACYGGGAAAGGAGGTGCCGGCGCACTTCTGCTGTCCCTGGGCTCGTCYGAATCCCCACCTGACCCCAGCCTGTTTCACCAGAAAAGTGTTTAAATCTTCACACRTCTGTGTGTGTTGAAAATAAAAATGGCATCCAGCATCTTTCACCCGGCTGCCACGTCGAATTACGCTCTCCAGGCCAYGCGTCGGGCGCTAGCTCCTAAATCYATGGGCTATCTTAATAGGAGGAGAGTCAGACTTYGCACCCTCATCCTACCGGCGACCTGAACACGGGGGGAGCAGAGCAGCTGGCAGAGCTGTAAGGAACAAAAACATTCCCTGAAAAATTCCTGACGTTCCTTCAGCRTTGTATCTGACTCTTAAATAACCCACGGCAATCGCAGAGCGCCGCGAAGCAAGCTGCAAATACCGAACAGAGCCCCGATTCTGCTACAAAGGTATGATTAATGCCGCTTTCCAAAGAGGGGAAAAATTAAAGCACCAAGATTAAACGACTCAGCCGAAGTTACAGAAGCATGAGTGAATTCTGCTCCTCCGCGTGAAAGTCCTGTCTGAAAATAAGAGATGATTCTTCCTCCAGCATCCTTCTTTCTAAGCGTTTTTAGSCTCATTAGCTCTTGGCTGCGGTGCACCTTTATGCTTTTTGAGAAGCAGTATTTGATGACTTTAAAGAATAAAACCGATCCGGTCACTCAGTCACCAAGAGGAAGGGGTCTCATAYGGGCCGAAGGAGAAGGACCAGTCATGGTGACGTGTCTCATCCCCAACGGAGATGTCTCCATGATGGGGAACGGCAGGGAGAGTGGCCAATCCATCGGAGCTGGCTTCCTCTGGGCATGACCTGCCCAGCGCACTCAAGAGAAAGCCTCTCCCAGAGKGRGGRAAAWA